>CM076069.1:14008230-14608230 GCA_038088235.1 Zacco platypus
AAGAAAGAGAGCAAGCTGGAGTGTGTTCATGCTTTTGCAATGGCCATTGAGCTGCGCTCTGGTGTCAGATATGGCTCGCTTTTGTCATTCGCAGTGGTGTTGGTGGCGTTCTGGCTCCGATCTCCGGACAGCTCGGTTCTGGATGAGAGGCTAGACGTGGTTCTGTCTTCATTGCTGCGCGCAGAGCGGAAAGTGGGCATGAACAGCGTGTCCAGACCGCGGGTGGCTATAGGTACAGACTTTTAAGTGCACTTAACAGAATGCAACAAATTATAATAATGATGATGTGCAGTGCATATGCCCGCATGGAATAGATTCTGTAAAGTTCAGAATTTGTAATTTATATAACTTTTTTATATTTATTTATTAATGAAATAATTTAATGATAAATTTATTTAACATCAAAGTTCATCTAATTTTATGTAAAAATACTAATAATACGTATGCATGTTAAATTAGCATCTTTTGAAATATGCAATGTGCATGCAAATTTGCCATTCTCAAAATGAGAGTCGCTATTTTATATAATAATTGTGTTTTTAAATCGGTAGCAATGAAGTTCATTAGTTAACATGAACTAATAATGAACTGCACTTCTACAGCATTTATTAATGTTTTATGTTAATTTTAATATTTGATACATTATTAAAATCTTGTTAACATTAGTTAATGCTGTGTGAAGTGACATGAACAAACAATGAACAACTTTATTTTCATTAAATAACGTTAACAAAGAATAATAAATACTGCAACAAATGTATTGCTCATGCTTACTTAACACATGAATTCATGTTAACAAATGAGATCTTATTGTTAAGTACTAACTTTAAACCAATAACAACTCACTAATGTGTATATGTATTGATTTTTATTTTTATATTTTGTACTTTTTAGAATTATTTACAACATTGATAATTATTAATTTGAATAAATAATAACTAATTTTTTATATTCACATTGACACATTTTCTGTTTCTTGTAAGAGTGCACATTATGTTCCTCTTTCATCTGATAATTTAGCTTGTTTTGCTTGTGGGGATTGTTATCTTCCAGGATCTGGCCTGAGGTGTTTTGCATATTTGTTTTGCATCTTTTCTTTCTTTTTTTTATTGGTTAAGACAGTCTAATAATAACATGCATAGTGCTGACAACTGATAAAGGGGGGAAAAAAAACAAAAAAATAAACAACCAGTTTAGGCCTGATGTTTACCAAAATCATTAAACTGAGTCACACGCTCAGCCCAATGCAATGTATTTATTGTATATGTTGTTTAAATTACAGTCAATGCATGTGAAAGTTTTCTCTAGACTCTTACTTGAATCCATGTTGATTGAGTCAGTTGAAGTTCTATTACCTGATATCAAACCTGTCTGTGATCACAGTTGTTATCTGTTCTCAATCCACGATCGGTACCTGTTGCATTCTGACAAACGACAGCTTCAGTCCATAGTCATGTTTGCGTTGCCAAACTATGCATGGCATCTAATTCATTTTTTCAGCTATTCTGTGACCTATGCTTTAGGTGTGTTTTGTTGGATGGTCGGGTTCAAAGATTGAATAATTGGAATATTATATTACTTAACATGTCATTTCACTGTCTCTTATCAGGCTTTGGCGGCTGTGTCGATATTATAGTCGATGGAGTGACTCTGCTAAACAAAATCGGTTTGAAGCCAACAAACCAGCCCCTCCACCACGACTACATAGAGAATGCGGAGCAGCTGGCCCAGAGTTTCGCTTACTTTTTCTCCCCCGGAGCCGCTTCAGAGTAAGTGAGAGCCGTTCAAGCATGTTCACAAAGCCCTCAGGACTGTGGAGATTACACAATATCATACGTCTGTTGTGATTTATTTGATTGAAAGCCTGGGGTCAATTAAACTTGTACAGTTTACCTGATTACAAACTTCAATTTTGCATCAGTTAGTTAATATTTGACAGTTGGAATTAAAACTGCTCAGTTCCCCAAATGTTCACATAAGTAGCCACAGGCACAGATGTGGTTCATCACATTAAAAAAAACCCACAAAGTCTCACAATACTAAAATAATAATAATAATTAAATTAATTTGTTGAGCTGAAATGCATCATACCCTCTTAGTTCTGTTGTGCTGCCAATAGAGTAGCTGCTTCCAGCAAGAGAATTCACACTTGAGAGTGGAACGGCAGGCCTCTCAAGATAATATTGCAGTTATTTTGATACTCTGCATAGTGCTGAGATGCTTAACATGGTGCATTATCGTTTGGAGACGCGAGTGCTTCTGGTTGCCATGTGTTTGGATTGATGTCTGAATTTCTCCTCTAGCTTACAACCATCAATCATAGTGGAGTTTTTCCTTTCATTCTTTTCAGCTAGAGAGGCTTTTAAGCGTCTGGCCTCAGGGTTTCTGTGCAACAAAGCTGGCCCGAAGACCAATCAGAAATAATCTAAAAAGTGCCGTCGGGTCAGAGCACTGGATTTATGTGTATAATAGTTTCAACCATGATTCAACAAAAGTATAGTTTAAGTAAGTTTATAATTAAAAGCATTTGATGAATAATATAGTAAAAACAGTTATTTTGTAAAATAATTATTACAATTTCAATTAGCTGTTTTCTATTTTGATATTTTTTAAAAATGTTATTTATTTCTGTGATGTAAAACTGAATTTTAAGCATCATTACTTCAGTCTTCAGTGTCACATGATCCTTCAGAAATCATTCTAATATGATGATTTGCTGCTCAAGAAACATTTCGTATTATTATTATCAATAATAACATATTCAGCTTTAAATTCAGCTAATAATAAATTCAGATTTGCCATCACATTTTAAAATGTATTCAAATCAAAACGGTTCTTTTCATTTGTAATAATATTTCACAATATTACTGTTTTTACTGTATTTTTGATTAAATAAATAGTGACCTTAAGAGACTTCTTTCAGAAACATTAAATAAATGTTAATGTTTTCAAACTTTTGACTGTATATAAAAAGGAAATAAGGTTTTTACAGTGCCAAAAAGTTCGATGACATTGAAATTCGAAGTTGAAATTTGAAACTAGCCAGGCTTAAATATGCATGAGCGGTTTTTGTGACGATGACACAACAATTCAACCTCACATGAACGAAACCGCGATAGAGACCATAATACAAACTTTCTGTAGCTTGTCATTTTCTACCGGTATGTCGCTCAAACCTATATCTTTATAATCTTTCATCAAAATTGAAAAACTTGCTCAGCCTCTGAAATGAGTTTCAGCTGCCCACCTACATGCATTTAAGCTACTAAAATCTTTCCAGTTAATGCAGATTAATGTGGATGTAATAAAGTTTGCTTGAATAATAGGAAATCCTCCACAGTCTACAGCAACCTTGCATTTAATTCTTTCTCCGTTCTGCAATGAAAAGCCTACTTTTCGCAATCCAACTAATTCCTGATGGCTTAAAATCAAGATCCGTCCTATGTTGTTTTTTTTTTGTGTGTGTCGTCTCTTTGGTTATCCTGTTTCACTCGGAAATATCACTTTTCTCTCCATCCAAAGTGATATGGAAAGAACAAAAACCCTTCAAGTGCTTGACTTAAGGCTGCATAACAGGAGTGTTATTACAGTAAACGCTATGTTTGTTTATCTCCTGACAATTCTTTGCACTTTTTTTTTTTTCCATAGGCGGTTTGTAATGAATGACACACTCTTCAGTGAACTGGTAGAGGCTTCTCGAGAGTTACCCGGAAACAGGTGGTCAATAGGAGGAAATGCACCTGTCATGGCCAGCAGGATGGCGCTGGAAGGATGTGATGTGCTTTTAGGTGGCAGTTTCAGCACTGAGTTCACTGATATCCTCTCACAGCGTATCACAGGTGCCGTAATGCTTATTTTCAGCTTTGTGCTAAAAAAGGCTTTTCTATTCAGTATTGTAAATACAACAACAACACTTTGCCCCTATTATGCTATTTTAAATATAATTTTGTTTTGGACGTCTTTTACAAAAGGTTAACATCAGGGGTGTCCAAACTCGGTCCAGGAGGGCCGCTGTCCTGCAGAATTTAGCTTTAACTTGCCTCAACACACCTTCTTGGAAGTTTCTAGTATGCTTAGAAAGACCTTAATTCGATGGTTCAGGTGTGTTTAATTTGGGTTGGGGCTAGAGCCCTGACGGGACTGTTTTCTTAAACCCGCTCCTGCTGAATTTCTGACATTACCGCCCAATCCCCCAACGTGTTTTACTCCCACCCTCACCCACAATGTTTGCATTTACTCCTGCTCACACCGCAAACATTCTGTCACAACTTGTAGAAAGAGTAACATTGGGGCTAAGCTAAATGTTCAGAATAACAGAGATAAACATTGCGTTTAATTAAACTCGCCATAAGGTAAAGTAATGCTAGCACAACAAATGACAAACACATTCGCCTTATAAAACTCTATCAACTGTTAAAACAAAACATCACAAACTAGTGGAGCCTAAAAACAAATTTAACATATTTAAAATGCACCTAACCATAACAGTTAAAGTGGTAACCTAAGAAGGCACAATATTACATTGTGCATATAAAATAAATCTAAAACAAATTAAATAAGAAAAAAAACCCTCAAAGAAATCGCTGGTGTTTGATTGTTTAACGAATGAATTAAATAATGAGTCATTTGGCCTAGCCTGCTATGGAGGAAGAGAATGTTACTGATACATTGACGTGAACTTCATTTGTTGACTCCTTTCTTGTTATGCGGCAAATCGTGGGACTGGAGGAATGCGTACAGAGACGTCATGACGATAATAGCACAATTAAATAAGAGCATCATTCAAAAGTTTCTGCACAATCCTAACTGTATTATTCTCTCATGTATGAGAGACAGTGAGACCAGAATTCATTCAGTTGATCAGTGATATTCTCTCTCAACGACAATGCCGTTGGCTCTTCGATGTCTGACTAATCTAACTCCTGTGGTTCGTGTCTCTCGCTATCAAGATTAGTTTTAGTAAAATTATCCAAGGGTGCAGTTCTATGTTTTTCTTTTTATCAGAAACAACACTACCGGCTTTGCTCATGGATATGAAAAGTGAAAATATGCTTGACTGTCTTTTTGGCAATTTGGCGATTATTAAAGTGTTTAAAAGAATAATTCAGCAGTTCGTATATACACTTTGTCCAAACTTTCCGCTGCTCGCTGCGTGGAAAAAAAACCCATGCACGGTTTGTCTCACACACACTGTCGCAATGTAATGCGCTTGTTATTGCCGGATCATTTAAAAACAAATACCAGAACGCAAAAATTAAAAGCTTGATACTTTCCGGAAAAGAATCCGGCTCAAGCTAAGCACTTGTTTGCGCTGAACTCATCAGGACAGTGGCTCTCCAGGAGCAGGATTGGACACCCCTGGTTTGGTTGCATCCAAGGTCAAAAAACACTTTAATTTTCTCATAATATACACTATATTGCCAAAAGTTTTGGGACGTCTGCCTTTACATGCACATGAACTTTAATGACATCCCATTCTTAATCCATAGGGTTTAATATGGAGTTGGCTTACCGAGCTATAACACACAAGGTTTAGGAGTGTGTTTATGGGAATTTTTGACCGATGTTCTATAAGTGCATTTGTGAGGTCAGGCACTGATGTTGTATGAGAGAGCCTGGCTCACAGTCTCAGCTCTAATTCATCCCAAAATTGTTCTATCGGGTTGAAGTCAGGACTCTGTGCAGGCCATGTCTTTATGGACCTTGCTTTGTTCACTGGTGTGCAGTCATGTTGGAACAGGAAGGGGCCATTCCCAAACTGGTCCCACAAAGTTGGGTGCATGAAATTGTCGAAAATGTCTTGGAAAGCTGAAGCATTAAGAGTTCCTTTTAACTGGAACTAAAGGGCCAAGCCCAACCTTACAGCTTAATCCCCCCTCCACCAAACTTTACTCAGCCAAACCTAGACTCGGCCATCGGATTGCCATCGGACAGCGTGATTCATCACTCCAGAGAGCACTTCTCCACTGCTCTAGAGTCCAGTGGAGGCGTGATTTACACCACTGCATCCGACGCTTTGGATGCAGCTGCTCGGCCATGGAAACCCATTCCATGAAGCTTTCTACGCACTGTTCTTGAGCTAATCTGAAGGCCACACAGTTTGGAGGTATGTAGCTATTGACTCTGCAGAAAGTTGGCGAGTTCTGCGCACTGTGTGCCTCTGCATGCGCTGACCTTGCTCTGATTTTACATGGTCTATCACTTCGTGGCTGAGTTGCTGTTGTTCCCAATTGCTTCCGCTTTGTTATAACACCACTAAACGTGGAATATTTAGCAGTGAGGAAATTTCACAAATGGACTCATTGCACAGGTGGCAACCTATCACAGAACCACACTTGAATTCACTGAGCTCCCGAGAGTAACCCATTCTTTCACAAATGTTTGTAGAAGCAGTCTGCATGTCTAGGCCATGTGATTGGAACACCTGAATTAAACGATTTGGTGGAGTGTCCCAATACTTTTGGCACTAGTTTACATTGATTGCAGCATCACCTTTTTTCTCACAGTCTCTCTAAACCTTTTCTTTAGGAGAATTTGAGAGCGGTCATCTTAATTTTAGAAAAATTTCTCATTTTAAAATATCTTTTTTCTGCTTGCTACAGCTTTCTTCCATGTTTTGCATTGCATTAATTTATTTTGTCTCTCCTCAGTGGCTGGAAACACTGTGGATGAGCCGGACATCCACCTGATCCTGGAGTACCCCACAGGTGCCAAATGGGGGCCATACACCTCCCGAAGGGCCAACAGGTGGGCTTGCATTCGGCCCATTTACTTTCAGTGTTTCAAGTGTTTTTTATTTATTTATTATTATTATTATTTTTATCTATACTACTTTTAATCTAGACTTTTTTGCTTTCCATGTAAGTGTTTTTCTTGTGTTGCTATAGGTATATTGTCCATAGTGATGACCATAATCCATATTTGGACTCCATGGAGCAATTTCAGGAGAAGCTGAATGGCTTCAAACCAGATTTGCTCATAGTAGGAGGGTTGCAGATGATGGACAACTTCCCTTTCAAAAAGGGTAAGCGAATGAAGCCATCTGAGGCCAATACTTTACACTTCATATTAACTTTCACTAATAACATTAACAAACATTTATTGCACAATACTTAGATCAGCATTTAATCTATTTTCAAATAGTAAAATGTAACTTTTTATTAATGTATTTTCATTTTCGTTGTTTTATAAACTACTGTTCAAAGGTTTGGGGTCGGTAATATTTTATTTTATTTTAATATTTTTGAAGGAAGCCTCTTGTTCTCACCAAGGCTGCATTTATAAAATACAGTAAAAGGTTATTAAAAATATATTTACACTTTTTAAATTATATCTACATTTTAATATATTTTAAATGCAATTTATTCCTGTGATTTAAAGCTGAATTTTCAGCATCATTATTTCAGTCTTCAGTGTCACATGATCCTTCAGAAATCATTCTAATATGCTGATTTAGTGGTCAAGAAACATTATTATTAATAATAATAATAATAATAATAATAATATCAATCTCAAAAACAGTTGTGCTGCTTTGTGTAAACTATGATACATTTTTTTTCCTGGATTTGTTGATTAATAGAATGTGCAAAACAGTATTTATATGAATTGAAATTCAAATCTTTTGTATTATAAAGAGATTTATGGTCACTCTTAATCATAATCTAAACTGTAATCCATCATTTTCCTTATTGACTAGTACTTGCTACTTGAAAATTAATAATAACTCCATAGTCAAACTGAGTCGTTGCCTATTTAAGCTCCATCAGTGTGTCTAGTCTAGTATACACCCCCCAACCCCCAACGTTCATCAATCAGCACTTTTTACTTCAATACTTAAAAGTAAATTAAAAATCAAGTACTTTAAAATGGAAAATGCGTACTTGATACTTTTACTGGAGTAATATTTTATTATGGTATCTGTGCGTTTACTCAAGTACTTGATTTGTGTACTTTGTCCACCTCTGGTGAACTAATTAATGAAAGTTATTAAAAATTGCACATATAATGGTCTGTAAACAGTCAGCCTGTATGTGGATCAGTGGCGGTTTGGAGCTAAACTAACCCTGTGCTGTCACATGGTGAGGTTAGCATGTTTTCCCAGCTGCCCTGGGAAAGTAGACAGACTGTAATAACTGTAGCACTCAGTGATTTTGCTTGCTTTGCATGTCTTTTCTGTCTGTCTTAGAGGGAATTTACTATTAACAATATTTACTGCACATTTTCACTGCTTACATCATAAACAAACAAATGAAAGCTTTTTTTTTTGATTGGACAATTCAGTTGTCTAAGTTGATTATCTGTGCTTTTAAGTAAAGAATATTTAGACCTAAAGTTAAAATATCCTTGATGGAATATTAAAAGTGAAGTGTGTAACTACTCTCTATTGTAAAAAATGCAACGTAAATAAAAGATTATTGGAGTATATTTTACAAGAAAATACGATTTCAGTCTTTCTTCTTCTGTTTAATGTGTTACTTGTCATTTCTTTGTTGTTAACTGTGAAATTTACAAGCAATTTCTGAGTGAAATTTGATGTGTGGTAGTGCGTTTCCAAGTTGTAAGTTTAGGAGTCTTTCTACTTCAAAATCTAGCATTTAAAAACCTGCAATTTCTGTGTGAAAATTGTTTCTTCACCAATTAGTTTTCAGTGTAATTCACTTTTAATGTTCCATTAAGCATTTTACATATTAAAATCAGTGTTTTTGCTATATTGGTTAAGTGATAATAACCGTCCAATAATAACCGTCTCTTTTCCTGCAGGAGAGCGTGAGGCTCTGCTGGGAAGGCTGGCTCAGATGTTGTCCTCCGCGTCCCCACAGACCGCCGTCCATTTCGAGATGGCCAGCTTTGTGGACGAAAGTCTGATGTCAGATCTACTGGAGTTTGTTCTTCCTCACGCCGACTCTTTGGGCATGAACGAGCAAGAGCTGCCCAATCTTTTGAGCCTTTTCCGCGGCAGCAACTTGACCGTGCTTTCCGACCCCAACCCTCGTGTAGCTACAGTGCTGGACCAGATGAGAGAACTCTACCGCCTGGTAAACCAGCGCCACCGTGAGGCCGGGACGGGTCGGCCGCTCACCCGCCTTCACGTCCACACGCTGGCCTTCCAGGCCATCATCGTCAAACGCGGCTCCCAGTGGAAGAACACCATGTCGGCCACGGCCAAAGCATCTCTGACTGCCAACCGGCACGTCTGCGGCTCGCCGGACATCGACCTCAGTAAAGCACGGCTGATTATGGACGAGTCTTTCTCCATTAGCAGGAGAGAAGGAAGTATGAGAATTCCTCTTCAGGAATCTCGACCGGTTTCCTGCTGGAATGAGGACGGCTATGAGATTTGCGTGGCTCCTGTGTTGGTGTGTACAGAGGTGTACCAGACTGCTGGAGGAGGAGACAACATCTCTGCCGCTGGGCTCGTACTGCAGATCTGAATATGAGATGTCTTTATCCCACATGCTTGGGTTTTATTTTGTGATTCTTTTTTTTTTTTTTTTTAAATTGCTTTATTTTATTTTTTGGAGGGGAAAAAAACATTGAAACACATCAAGTGCAATACAAATATTGGGTCCAGCTTATAAAGTTGGGTGAATCTCACAAAACCTGTCAACAACATGTCCATGTTTTATTTCACCCTTAAATCCCCAAAAAAAAGATGGAAAAAAGGAGGTTTTGCTTTTTACATTTATTTTATTATATTGAGTTATATTATTTGCAGGTGTTATTTACTTCACAATTAAGCACGTTTTACCTGCAAATTCTAATTGGTTCTGATTTAAATTAAAATTGTACCACAGTATTTTTTGTTGTAATATATTAAAAAATTACTGTATTTTATAGTAATGAGACTAATGAAAATCACCAAAAAATAGTTTAATGGTTCCATTACATAAATGAAAATGTGCTTAATTGTCATGAAAATAATGTCTTGATGGTCTTAATGTTATGCAAAATCTAATTTTTCTTTTGATTTTTGTGTGAAATATAATCTGGACACTTTTTTTGTAAGATTCTTGTAGTTATCCCACCTATAGGTCATTTGTTTTCAGTTGAATTGTTTTCTTTCTCATTTAAAATATCTTTACTCTTATCCAGAACCTTTTTTTGTCTTAAAATGGCTTCATAATCATTCACTTCATGCACATTAACCCAGCAGGGCCAGTAATCTTGAAGAAAATATGCAGAAGAATCTTTGAGCGCTCAGAGCTCTTTACATTATGACTGAAATCAATCAATGCAAATGCTCAATAATGTCGAGTGGAAACAGAAGAATTTAGCATGACTGAAGTGTATCTTTATCTTTATTCTCATCATTTTTCTTCCTTATTTTATTCTTCCTATTTAAGGCACATTTTCCATTCCATAGCATTATTATATTCCACTTTAACAAGAGAATGAGCGGGTACGCATCCCAAAAATCGAAACAAATCCGTCTCCCACTCTAATTTACAACACAATTAAAACACATTTGACTTGATTTTTAACTCTAGGGAAGAGAAAGTTTTTAAGGATGGTAATTTTATCCGATCATGTTTCTGTGGGTGCGTGTGTTTCATAAAACCTGTCATGAACGTATTACAGTAATTCAAATTGAGAATAATTGGAATTACAAATAAAAGTAAAACATCCCTCCCAAATTCGCAAGGACATTGTGGTTAAAATAACATCATAAAGCAAGTTTGTTATTCTATTTTATTTTCTCCTGAGTACTTTAGCTATGCTTGCATTGTGTTTTAGTAGCCAGAACCACTTATCTCCTTATGAATGTGTAAAATCCACTTGTGTGCATGTATTTCCAGGAGGGGGATTTGAAGAACTTTGCCGTAATCATAGTTGTGGGTGTCTCTTTTAACAGATTCAGAAATATCTAAGCAAGTTCCGGCCCTGGCTTCCTTTCAGTCACATCTTCCATCAGTCACCCTGAGTGCAAATTATTACCTACCTCCTGTGCCTATGAAAATATATCCAGCTTAACTGATGTCCATCCTGATTAGGCCTATATTGTATACTATGTCTATGCTAGTGTAACCCGATATCAGACAGGAGACTGATGTTAAAGATGTCCCACTCTATGAGAGATATATATCAGGGTGTGTACATTGAGACGCTCGCCAGCTGATATATGAAATAAGTCTCAGGGATTACAGTAGCCTGGATGTCTATGATCCACAACACTTGAGTTAGAACCAATTTAGCTGTGACAGAGAGCAGCTGGTGTGATTCTGGTCTGAGCCTTTAACATACTGACCAAATGACGGTCCAGTAGATATGAAGAATCTTTAGTGTGAAAAATAACAATGGAATGGATACTTTTGTTGTGAATGTGATTCGTGTGTTTGTGTGTCGATAATAAGGGTCTGAAGCAATTGTAGCATTGGAATTGTTTATTATGAAATGGTGGTGGTAGTATTGAGTGTTGTGCTGCATCAGCTGCAAATGAGTTGTAATCAAATGCCTTTTTCTCTTTCCTTCTTTTGTCTTGGCTATGTGCAGTCTGTCAGCAACAGCTGTTCTGAAGGGAAAAGAGTCGTTTTCAAATGACTTCTTTGGATTTGTATGTAATAAAATGTTACATTCCACTTATGGTGCTCTGTTGTGTATTTCTGATTATTTTTTGGACATTTTAATTAGGAAATTTTGGGACGGTCGAGGACAAAGCAACACCTTTGGTTTGCTTGTACGAATGTTTATAACTGTACAGAAGTATATTAAGTAGAAGTACAAAACTTTAATTTTGAAATTTTAGGGTTTTAAAAAGTAAATAAAGTAATAAGTAAGTTTTGATGTAAAATAAATTGCTGCTATTATTAAAGCAAATGGAGAAATACCAAATAGGCAATTTGTATAAATTGAACATCAGTTTTAAATGTTATGTTGATAATGTGTAATGAGAAAATAATGGATAATGCTAGATAGAAGAATTTGATTAGTGGATATCAGACATTTGGGTTCTACTGTCATTTTGGATGCAAACATCGACTGCTAAGATTTATTTGAAGCTCACTACAAGATACAAATAATTAAAATTTTAATGTTAAAATTATCCTTACATTAAAATCTAAATGTAATGTGTTTGTGTAGAAAGATGCATACGAATTATGTATGCGAAATAGTGATGAGCTTCATGAAGCTTCGAAACATTTGCGAATCTTTTGTTTCGAATCGGTGGTTCGGAGCTCGTTTCAAACTGCTACAGTCACGTGGTTTCAGTAAACGAGACAGTTGTTTCGAGACTTTTCAATGGTTCACCACTGGGGGGTGATGATCTCTGTGAACACAATGAATCATGCAGATTCACTGAGCGGCGAATTACTGAACAAGCGTCCATATCTATTCTCTGAGCATCACACCTCTTAATGAGGTATTTGTATAATTAAAATGAATAATAGTAGTTAAAAGTCTCTGTTTAACTGACAAATCCATAGAGCAAACAAAACAAGCCCTGAAAATTAATAAAAATAATACATATTATACAGAAAACTAACATTTAATGGTATTACATGATTACTTAATTGCATCTGATAAATTATATATTTACGAAAACATTTGAAATGGGTCTGTAAAAGCTGTTTTATGCTTGAGTTTTTGTTGCATTTTCGTCACCAGCCTGTGGCGTTTCGAACGCTTCGAAAGAGTGAATCATTTTTCGAAGCAATTGGTTCAATTGATTCGAAGCTTTGAAAAGCTTCGATTCTCCCATCAACTAAATGTGAAATGGCTTAATGTATAAGATGCTTGATTTTGTGTAGCCCACTCCTATGTTGTTTTATATAATATATGTTTCTCATATGTTTATTTTGAGATTATATAATTCGAAAACTCTTTTAAATTTTTTTAAATTTTAAAATGTAAAGATATTTCATGAGCTCTAAAGACAAAGTTCTTCACACCTTCACATCATTTTTAGTATTCCACTTTTGTTGTGAAACACTGCGCCTTTGGACATTTGAGAGGATCTGATTGGTCAATTCTGTGTCCAATCACAGAGCTCGTTGATCGCAGGTGGCAGAGGGAGAGCCGAAGCGCTGTAGTGTCTACGGCTGCTAATGTTGAACATTTACTTACGCTCATAGTTAAACTTCACAGTCATTTAAAATGAGCTCCATTGGGACTGGGGTGAGTGGATACAGTAATACAAAATTTATCATAATGTTTGAATGAGATCTGATTATGAAAGAGCGATTAATTACGGAATGCGTGTATGTCTGTGTCATTCTGAAGCTAATAAGCTATTGCTAGTGTGCAGGATCTGTATTAGTGTGTTTAATTCGGTTCCGTCCCAATTAAAGTTAATAAAGTGTCTTCATACTTAAGTATCATAAGTTATTTTCATTTACATGGTTTAGTTGCATGTTTTCTGCACTATTTTGCTCCTGCTGAGTCACTGCTCGCTAACAATGAATAGCAGTTCAAATGAAAAGTCACTGAGGAGGCAAAGTGAAAGTAAATTTGGTGTGCACTACGAAACATTTATTTTGCCTCATCCTTGATGCCCAGGGTTGTCATTATTATTGCAGAGATTAAAACGATTTGAATTGTTTTTTATATTAAATGAACAAGCATTTTGACAGCAGTTCTCTTCTCCCCCCTCCAGTATGATTTATCCGCCTCCACCTTCTCTCCTGATGGAAGGGTATTTCAGGTCGAATATGCCATGAAGGCCGTAGAAAATAGCAGGTAATTAATTACCCATTATTATATATGGAATATTTAAAGCAAGAAACACTTTAATATGCTGCTCTGAAAGGCTTTAAATGTGATATAAGCACCTATAATATTTGTGTTTTGCATTTGATGTCTAATCAAACTGGAAGTTCTTATTAAGAAAATTAATTAAATTAAATTTGTACTAAAAAAATTCCTTTTTGTCGTTCATCAGCACAGCGATTGGCATCCGCTGCAAAGATGGAGTGGTGTTTGGTGTAGAGAAGTTGGTGCTGTCCAAGTTGTATGAGGAGGGCTCCAATAAGCGCATCTTCAATATTGATCGGCATGTTGGAATGGTGAGAACATTGAGTTTGTTGTTTGAACCGATTCTTATTAAGTGATTTATTTTCAGTAACTTCTTTTATCAGGTCATGTGAAATATTTGAGCTTACGTACTTGGATTATGTTTAAGTCCCTTAGGTTCCTTTATTGTACTTAAAAAGCAATTACATCCAGGTGATTATTTGGACATTGTGCAATGTAAACTTATACACTGGTGGTCAAAAGTTTGAAATAATTAAGATTTTTTTTTTTGGAAGAAGTCTTTGATGCTCAGCAAGGATGACAAACTTTAGATGAAATTTAAAATAACTGTTTTCTATTTGAAAATTAAAATGTAATTTATTAACTGTGATTGTAAAGCTGAGTTTTCAGCATCATTACTCCCGTCTTCAGTGTCACATGATCCTTCAGAAATTGGGAACATTTTTTCTTATATTTATTTTTATTATTATAATACATAGTCTTATAAATATTAATTTCAGTATTCTTTTAGTAGAAAAAAACAGTATTCTTTTGTAACATGCCTTTACTGTCACTTTTGAACCTCATTTGGATCTAACCAATAATTCATTTCTATTCATTTTATTAATAACAAGTGGCACACAGTGTGATTTATATACTTTGAACAAACTTCATAAAATCAGCGCCAATGTTGGAAGAAAATCAAATCTCAAACCGATGGGACCAGATTGTTTATTTCTGTTTCAGAATAGGCCGTTCCATATATGAATCCCTGTCTGTTTGTCTTCTAGGCTGTGGCTGGTCTTTTAGCAGATGCACGATCTCTCTCAGAAGTGGCCAGAGAGGAGGCCTCAAACTTCCGCTCCAATTATGGCCATGACATCCCACTGAAGGTAAGAAAGAGAGTAAAGCAATAGATCACCTAAAAATTAACATTGTTAGAGATTCACCGATGAATCTGTGTATTTTTGATCAATTTAAAACCATCAGCATTTCGGCTGTAGCACGAAAAGCTGATATAACAAGCTGATGAACCACCTGAAGGAACCCAGTTGTATAATGTCTGTTGCATAATCCAACATTTATCTCTGGGTAAAATAATAAATGCTTGCAAAAACAAAATGAAATCTGTACAAAATAGAGGAGGGCTCGAGAATTTGTCAGCGTGAACGATGGTCGGGACAATTGGCAGAACTGTCACTGTCCTGATCAGGCCAATGCTGCATCTTCACGAAAGTTTGTACTTTGCGCATGTTTTTAAGCTTTACAAATTTAAATATTCAAGTGCAAGAAGACTCGAAAGAGAGCTCAATTCTACTCGCTGTGAGAAGTTTTGAGTGTGCACATACAAAGCACGCGTCTGGAAAACTGTTCTAGACAGCACACAAGTACTGAATTGAGTTCTTTCGTTTCTTCTAATTCACACCAAAATTATATAGTTGACTATGTCTTAAATGAATGTAAACAATTGAGAAATAAATCACTTGTGTACCAGTATATTGGATCCTTGCTGCCTAATATTTCTGCTGCTGTCTGTGCTTTAATGTTAATCAAACAACAAAAGAAAAAAAATTGCCCTCTACACTTGACTAAATAACTTTCATAAGGATTAATGTATATGTAATTTGAATAATGAACAGTATTTTACATTTACTTTTATTTCTGTACCTGAAAACTACTGTTAAACCTACCTGAATAGCACTGTTTATTCAATATGCATCTTCATTGTGTTTTAATCGTTGTGTGCGTTTATGTTGGAATGTTATATGGATCCAATCCTTGTTCAATGAAGATGATTTGATGATGCAGCAATAAATGGATGCGTTTTTAAACTTATTATGCTAATTTAAAACACAATCAAAACACTAATCTGTTTTAATGACAAAATTTCAGATAAGAGAGCAAATGACAAATATTGGCATTGGAATCTGTGAATCATTTTTTTTTTCCAAATCAATATTGGTCAAAAAAAAAATCCTATCGATGCATCCCTAATTGTGCCTTCATTTATTCATTGTAAATGATTTATTCATTACATTAAAAAGCATTAAGATTAGGCCATATGACTCATGTGCTATATTACAGTCTTATTATCTAGCCATATGATTTGTGTATATAAATACGAAAAAAAAGAAAGAATGGAAATTGTTTGAAAAACAATAGTCTGAAGTCTGAAATGAGATGCTGGTCTTTGATGTACTTTCCTCCTTTCCATCCAAACAGCATCTTGCAGACAGAGTGGCCATGTATGTCCATGCTTACACGTTATACAGCGCTGTGAGGCCTTTTGGATGCAGGTAGGTCTTCTGTAAAGTTTTGATAATGTAAGAAATTGGTTACTTGATAGAGTTTATATATTATATATATTTTTATTTTAGTGTGAATGACATGTTTTTGAACTTGTTTCTTTTTCTTTAACCTGTCAGTTTCATTCTGGGATCGTACGATGAAGATGATGGTGCACAGCTCTACATGGTTGACCCTTCTGGGATTTCGTATGTAAGAGACTCTATGCATAAATGCATCTCTATCAATCAATACTTTAAAGGGTTAGTTCTACCAATAAATGAAAATTCTGTCATTAATTACTCGCCCTCATGTCATTTCAAACCCGTAAGACTTTTGTTCATCTTTGGATGAACACAAATGAAGATCTGTCATTTGAAATAACATGAAGGTCAGTAGATGACAGAATTTTAATTTTTGGGAGAACAATTCATGTATCTGTATGTATGTACTGCCATCTTTGGCACATTTTGGCCTTGTCCCAAATGAAACTCTTAGCCCTTGAGATGTTCCTCCACACTTTCATGACGTAATGCTACTTTGACTGTCGGGGAGAAATTTGCTGCAGAGCTTCAGTGCGGGTTCAGCAAAAGTACGCATCGAGAGCTATTATGGGCTTCAAAGTGGGTACTCACGAGTACCCTTCTGAAACCCGCAATGACATTTGAGACACCTTACGACAGAAGTCTCCAAACTCGGTTGGCCCTCCAGGACCGAGTTTGGATACCTCTGCCCTTTGGTCACTGCAAGTGCACATGAAGTGTGCCATTTGGCACAGGGCTTTTATTGGATTTGTTTCCTCATGATTTTAAAAAACTTTTGATTTAAAAGCTTCTGCGTATACCTGAAAATATTTCTGCAGCCAAATGTAACAGAACTACAATGTACCTTTGTGGTCAAGTTGGAGTGGCCAATGATGGAAAAGCATCCAGCATACATGTGATCTCATTCAGTAGTGCAATAACACTATGTTTACATTGCATTTCCCTTTGTCATTAATGTTTGGTGTATGTTTGTTAGGGTTATTGGGGCTGTGCTATTGGAAAAGCCAAGCAAGCTGCCAAAACTGAAATTGAGAAACTACAGGTAGGTGGTATATATTATTAATATGGTATTCATTATTATAGTCAATCTGCGCCAAAGAAACGTGCACAGCCATCTTTAAAATATTGTGTTTGAACTTCTGTTTTTGCAGTAGCCTTGTACATTTCTATGGCATAGCTTTTAAAGAGCTTGTGAAGTAGATTTACTTATTGTAGAGTAAAATTGCAGAATTGCGATGTTATTGTTTTTCATATCTTAGTATACACTCATTCAGATATTTACTCCTAACAGTGCACTGCATGTTTGGCAGTCTTTCTTTGGAACAAGTTCAAACAAGAGCTACTTTCAGTACTGCGGGGACCACATCATATAAAACAGTCTTAAAGAAGCAACAGTGTTATGCCATCAGAATATTTATTTCAAAACTGTATAAATACTAGATTCCTTTAGCAGTGTTTTATTGTTAATGTCTGCAGATTAAAGTGATTAAGCTTGTAAAAGTTAAATCCTGTAATTCATTTATTTTATTTCAGATGAAAGATATGACCTGCAGAGAACTGGTGAAGGAAGTGGCAAAAATGTGAGTGTTTCATTTCTAACTTAAAATTGAGAAGACCTCAAAATCTAATGCATCATTCATAATCAACACAAGAGAGCAGTAGAGATCCATGAAAACAAACCGTACACCAACCAAACCTGTCGAACTACAGTATTGAGTTTTGTGCTCGAGCTTTTAAAGGTCTGGCTCAGCTGAATTTTGTTCTTATCTCTTAGGTTGCTGAGTTTACCTTAATGTTGGCTACTAATGGACAGGGTTCCCACACCTTTTGACCAATCAATTTAAATGACTTTTGCATGACTTTTCACTAGCATTGATGGGTTACTGCAGAATCACTTTTTCAAATGTTAAATCATCTTATTGAGATTGCACTCAAAAAATAAATCTAACCAGTATATTTATAGTTTAGATCAGAGCATAAACAGTACACAATAGAAATTAACATCTGTGACTTTTCCAGAAAAAAAAAATCAATGTTTCCAAGTTGTCCATGATTGTGGGAGCCATGAATAAAACATTTATAGCATGCCATATCTAATTAAACATCTTATATTTAAACATTTCATAACTATTTGTGTGTGTTTTTGTCATCTCTTTTCAGTATCTATATCGTTCATGATGAGGTGAAAGACAAAGCCTTTGAGCTCGAGCTTAGCTGGGTTGGAGAAGGTAATGACAGACTTTTATATTCTAATCTATCGAGAATTTATCTTAGGCTCTATTTACACTGGCACTAACAAATCTGAGTTTTTTTACTTTCATCTGGCACAGATCAGAATTTATTGCACACATGTAAATACAAAAATCCGCCTGAGATCTGATTTTTTCGAATCAAGTCTGAGCAACTTTCAAATGGTTTTATAATCAGATACATATGCAATATCTGAACATCTGACATGCATCTAAACGCGTATATCCAATTCCCCTTGTAATTCCAAGCCACCACAAGGCGAGGGCGATTTGTTTGGCCACAAAGATAGTTTTTTAATGTTGTATTGTGAAGCTGACGTGCCTGTATGCACTCGCACTGAAACTCACTATTTTTTTTATGCTGAGGTAGAAACTTTATAGTTGAGAAATTGCGCACACAGAAATATTCAGGTGCATAGAAACTGGTTTTCAGAGTCTGCCCCGTGAATTTTTTTAATAAACCGTTACACTACTAAAAGCTACATTATATTTCTCAGCTGTTTTTGTAAATAAACTAAAAAGCTTCACTATGGACGCATACAGGTAATTCACACTCACTATCTCTCACTCTTTTGTTAATTCATTCAAATAAATGAAATCTTACTGTACTACTAAAATAACAAATGAAAATTACTGTTATTTTATGGTATATATCCGTTCAGTCAGATTTTGCTCAGCAAACATCCATAACAGCTTTTAACTTATCCATGCTGGCAAATAATCATAGCCACCCAACATAAATTATAAAATAATTTTAGTACAACCATTCAAAACCTGAGAGTCAACCATGTCAGAATTATTTTGGGCAGGGATTAATACCAGTCGTGTCTAAAGTGAATATAAACAGGAGGGACCAAAAAAATAAAAAATAGAGGATTGCAGTGTAAAAGCATCCTTTACTGAATCTGATTTTAGGAAAATATTTGTAATACTTTAAACTTCCTTTCAGCTTTCTTCTACTGCATTTCTGATAAAACCCCTTTCATTCTTTTGTATATTAATTCAATTTTTTTTGTCTATTTTTAATGTTGAAAAATTAAGATTATAATATGATGTAATGTTGCTTGTTGTAACACTTAAGAGTTAGTTGACCCAAAAATGAAATTTCTGTCATTACTCGGCCTCATGTCGTTCCAAACCCATAAGACTTTTGTTTATCTTCAGAACACAAATGAAGATCTTTTTGATGAATTCTGAGATCTTTCTGCCCCTCCATAGACAGCTATACAACTACCACTTTGGAGCTTCAAGAAGTTCATAAAGAGTTTCTAAAACGAATCCATATGAATTGAGTGGTTAAGTCCCAATTTTCTGAAGAGTCTTGATCACTTTTTATGATGAACAGATTTAATTTAGGCTTTTACTCGCATATAAACTTTGATCAGCGAACACGAACAGAAGCTCAACCGAAGACGATTGACGTGCGAGAACACACGAGAATGAACCTCATTGGTTCTCGTGTATGTCAAGCAATCAGTTTACCATAACAGATGTGAGTTGATGAATGCTTCAATTTGTATATAAGCCTAAATTCAATCTGTTCATCATATAAAGTGATCGTGTCTCTTACAAAAATTTGGACTAAACCTCTCAATACATATGGATTAGTTTTATGATCTCTTTATTAACTTTTTGAAGCATCAAAGTTACAATTGTGTAGGCTGTATATGGAGGGACAGGAAGCGGTGAAATTTAATAAAAAAGATCTTCAAAGTCGAAATTCTTACAGGTTTGTAACGACATGAGGGGGAGTAATTAATGACAGAATTTTCATTTATGGGTGAACTAACCCTTTAACACTTTGTACCTTTTAGCTGTTTGTGTAATGATGTGATTCAAAATGTCAATTCAGCATTTTAATAATGAGTTTAATGAAAATTGAGTTATCTACAGTAGAACAGAGGAATAGTTTTATTTATAAATATTTTTGTCCCTCTTATTAGTCACAAAAGGAAGGCACGAGCTTGTCCCGAAAGACATCAAAGAGGAGGCGGAGAAATACGCTAAAGTGAGTAACTGTTCCTCTGGTAATAGTCATTACAAAAGCTCTCTTCAGCATTGGCTTATTGTCACATTTCTGTCCTGACAGGAATCCCTGGAGGAGGAAGATGACTCTGATGAGGACAACATGTAAACAGTGTTGCAAACCTCTTTTTCCACTTCACTGACTGTATACCGTGTTTCAGACATTCTGGCAACTCTCAGCTTGACCGCAGACAATAAAATGTTTTTTATGTTTTCTAACGGACTAATGTAGTCCTATGTTTTCCTTTTCACGGGTTTCAAACTTAATAAATTCAATTCATAAAACTGAATGAAGCTCTGATTCAGTCTCCCAAATTGTCATAATAACCATTCATTAGTTTGGCAGCAAGCTTAAGATCAGAGGATCCACCTTCTCTTTAAGAAAACTTTTGGCGTCACTAATTGATATTTATGCACACCCTGTCTAGAGAATTCATATGTTACTAGGTTGGACATAAGGCACTAAATACATTATGCATTCGGGTGTAAATAAACAGTTCATCTGCAATAGGCTGCAAGGATTTGACCCTGAGCCAATGGTTAGCTTAGTTGTGCCAGCCACCAGCAAACCCAATACATTAATTCACTTTTTTAAAATGTCCATCCATGACATTGTAACGCAAGCATGCATGTTATTGTGCAAGTTAAGAAAGTGTAACTAGGTCTTTAAGGAACATACTTTCCATAGCAGCTGTTCTGAGGGTAGCACACGAGCAGTCAAGAGTTGAGACACACCTGCTTATTCATTAGAATTACTACTTTCCACATTTTAGAATTATAGTAAAGCCATTAAAATTAGGAAATTGCAGAAATTAAGGGTTAAGAATGATGTAAAATACATTGTCTCTCAGGGTTTCCACAAAACTAAGCATTTAAGCAGAAGCCTTTTGATCAAAGCTTATGAAAAACAAATTCATTCAAACTTAGACTAGCAGTGCAGAGACAATTGTAGGAGCTTTGTGTCGTTTTCTTGGCCTTTGAGGCCAAAGCTTTGCACGTGACCTCTATTTTTAGCTGTATGTGTTGCTGAAGTGTGAATGTTGCTTTACAGACGGACCTATACATTTATTATGTAACGTGTGCTTACAAATTAACGTACAAGATGATTAATGCATAGGCAAACTGACAGATTTATTGATAAAAACACAATGCACAGATATAATACACAATCAGATCAACATTCCACAAATATAGATCATTTCCTGACCCGCTTTATGTATTAAAACACCACTTAACAACACCATAAACGTAATATTGTACTGGTCCAGTCGCTGATATACATCCACACAGTCCTTAACATCCATCATAAACACAGTTTAATCCTTTAAACACCCAGTCAAAATACTCTATTGAATCGCACTTCTGATTCAGAGTCATGCTTCAATATAATGTCTGAGTAAAATGAGCATTTCAGTGACAATCTAACGCATTATTTGAAACCACCCAGGTGTCACTGAATGAGTACTTAACGTGACACACATGCTTACTGTGACGCTCTGTTCCGGTCACGTGGTCAACAAGCCCATGACGCCAGACGCTCTCTACAGCAACGACATAAAGACGCCATTACCGTTGCCTTCAATTGACCTTTTCTACACGACCGCATTAAAACTGTTTATTGGTAAAATATTTGTAATACAAATCACATAAAGAACAAATTTAAGTTATATCGATGCTTAAGTTATTCGATCTGACGAGAAAAGCAGGCAAAAAACAGTCACGGGGCTCACCGCGAAATCTCACGGGCTCCGAGTCCAGAATGCGAAAATAATTACGTTGGGTACAAAATGGCGAATGTTCTGTTCGCTCCGACATGCGCAGACTGAGCTGAGGCTTTCCCTCTGAAATGAAGCTCCGTTCCCACACATCCTTCCAGCCAATGGGCTTCGCGGACGGGACGCTTCTGAGTCAATTCGATCAATCAGAACCGTGGACAACGCAGAACAGGAAACATGTAGCCAATCGGAGACCAGGATGGATTTGTTGTATTCGCAAAGAGTGCGACTCAAAGAACACCAATGAGAAAGCGCCATTCCCAGCGCCGCTTTTGTACTCCGCAATCAGGTTTCGCGCTTCAGTCTAGCCAATAGAATTGCACTTAGCAGTCAGCCAATCGCAATGCTCTGAATTTGCCCACAGTGGCCCCGGCAGCCAATAGGGATCCGAGAAACACAACCTCAGCTCAACAGCTTGTTATTTCGCCTATGCCTTTGCAACCTAGTCGAATGCTGAGCTGAAGCAGTCATATAGGAGCATGTAAGTACACATATATACTTCCACACAATATTCAAACACCGATTTCGCGGCATTAGACCCGCATATTCACATCTGTCTCATTTAAACCCGCTAGTCTGAAAGTAATGCAGTCATATTTGCCGTTTTCCCGTGGTTTCCAGCGAAGGTATTTAGGCGACGAAGAGAAAAAAAATTGAATGGCAGAGCATAGTCACATCTAACGTTAGTCGGTTTGTTTTCTCACAGGTTTTACCCGACGACTTTAACTTAAACGAACCACTCAAAGCCGACCACTTTATATTCAAAAACTTGTAACTCGGTCTGAAAGGAAAAGTCGCCTCACATATTGTTGCGGAACTAACCCGAAGAACTATTTAAATCGCCATAACAGCTTCACTATATTTAGCTCAACCGTCACAATGTAATTGACAGGCGTCAGTAACCATAATAACTGTCAGTTTGACGTTCCTCCAACTCCGATACTTCGGTAAATACAGTGTTAAGTGAGGGAAATCGGGGCTTAGTGGATGGTGGAGGGGCTGACATGGTGCAGGACGGTGTGTGAGCTATGATGGCGACGTGACACACTCTCTCTCTCTCTCACACACACACACACACACACACACAAGTGAGTGAAGCGGGAAGGAAACACGCAGGGTTTGAAGGGGTTATGTTTTCCTTCAGTGACTCCCTGCTTTGTTTTTACATCATCAAGATATCGTAAGTGGCTCAGATTGGAGGTAAAGTCACGGTGAGGCAGTTAAGGTTTTGTTTTGATGGGTTGGTCTTGTTTATTTGATCGTTTTGAAGGGGATGTGGACGAGAAGTGGCTAGCTGCGTTAGCTCCTTTAGCATTTTCTCTGTTCAGTGTGTTTGTGTTGTGCTGTCAAATTCTTCACACACATACATATGACACGTTTTTGAGCACATGGCGCCAGATCGTGACTCTTTCTTTCTGCGTGTGTGTTGTTCTGTTTCAGCAGTCAAAACCAATCGAGCTGGACTCCCTCAAATAGCCATCAAGATGAAGGTGAGTCTCTGCAGTTCTGAAAGGCGACGCCTCCCTAAATGAAGCCCAGCAAGCATCTGGAACAAAACACTTGAGTGAATAAAACACATATGGATTGGGTTTTGTAGAGTAACTGATGAGGGATTATCAGAGAAGCTCAGTTGTTCAGTGATTGAGGTGGTCAGACTGTATAAGTGCTTTCTGAATAACCAACATCGTACTTTTCATAACATTCAAGTGCTGCTCGTGAAGTACTAGTTCTGAAATAAATCAATGCTTCTCAAGGTATTCTTAGACGTTTTTGCTCTGGCTTTTCTTAACCGTAACCATGCAGAGAGTAAGTGCTGGTATGAACATGTCAATGCACCTTAATAATATTTACACTGTTCACAGGTAGCAGATGAACCTGCCTACCTGACTGTGGGGACGGATGTTAGCGCGAAGTACCGCGGTGCCTTCTGCGAGGCAAAAATCAAGACTGTTAAACGCATGGTGAAAGTTAAGGTACATATGTCTGATGTATTCATCTTGTAAAGTCAACAGTTTTATTTGTATGGCACTTTTAACAATACACATTTTCAAAGCAGCTTTACAGCAAATCATGAGGTTATTGTTTATTTCTTAATTCCTTAGTCACGGTTTAACGATATAGTTTACATTTTGCAACGATGTAAACAATCAAGTTGTTGAGGTTTTCTATGTATAGCTTTACATGGCGATAAAGTTGATTGTACTATATATACAAATTTAAGTATATCGCCGAGCAGTAATATTTTTTACGTGTTGTGAAGGCTTAAACATCAAGCAGTTGAGATTTGCTGAATAGTATATATCACTTTACTTTCAAAACTGTCCCATTTAAATAGTCCTCTGTGTTGTCAGCTAACAATCATCTTTGAGCTTTATATACTAGTTTAAAAAAAAAAAGTGCACTCTGAACTTTTTCACTTTTCATATTTCACATGTGGCTTGCTTCTTATCGGTCAAGCCAGTGTCAGATGACACTGAGGATAAACAAAGTTTTCCAAGTGTCATTTTCTGCTTGTGACAATTCAGAGATTTGTTACTGTAAATGGTTATGCTGCTTTCATGCAGAATTGTTTGGTGTATTTCACACCACAAGCTTCAGTAACTTAGCAGGGCCAAGGAAAACCACCTAATAATCCTGCTTTGTGAACTAACTCTGCAGATCTTTCAAACATCAGCTGTGCAGAACGTCCATCTTTTCAAATGGAGTAGTCTAACATTTAGCTTACAAATGGCTTAATTTGGATCAGCACCTCCCAATCATAAGTATGTTGTTTTAGGGTTAATCAGCACACTGGCTTTTTTTTTTTTTTTTTTTTTTTTTTTGCCAGACCTCGTTGTACGTCATCAATGTTGTTGTTTTTTTTTTCTCTCTCTCTCTCAAGGTCTTGGTTTGTGGTGATTCTTGTATTTTTAACCAAGTGAAACATGATAGCCTTGAGTAACACAGCAACACATACCTGAAGTTTGTGTTGCACTTTCTCAAATTTGACTACAAGGAACGTTTCCTCTTGACATTGTATGTAGGCGCTCACTAAGAAGCTTGTTTGAAAGAGATCATAAAGAACATGCCGTCTGTTACACAACCAGATTACTTCATCTTAAATGAGCTGCAAGTTTACTGTCTTAGCATCCATGTCAATCTCACCATCATGCTCTGGTGCTCTTTTTCTTTATTTTGAACCACTTTTTTGTTTGCAGGTTGTGCTTAAAGGAGACAGCACCTCACAAGTTGTCCAAGATGACCAAGTCAAAGGACCCTTAAGGGTAAGAGACTCTTTTTGGACGCTAACTCTAATTCATTAAAATCATGTTTCCTGTCATGCTTGCCATAAAGCTCTTGGTTATTTCTTGCACATGTAATATTTATTTTAAGTTTCTGCTTATGGTTGTAGCCATGTTCAAAATGAACTTTTTCCCCACACCTGTTAATACAGCGTGACCTGAGAATTAATTTATAGTTATGGATGGAATATTGTTTAAAAAAAAAAAAGCACCTTGAGCACTCTTAATTGACCCTTCGCAAAGACCCGCCCCCTTTAGTTACTGTTGCTATGTCCGACGAGCCATGCGTTCTCACGCCACACATCATATTTCTCACAAAGTGAAAAATACATCACGGAGCAAAGAGGACACTGACAACACGTTGACAGACGAGACAGAGCAGGTTACTTTTGAAATGAAACCGTTTCACATTTAAAATATTGTAATTTTTTTAAAGAAGTTTAAACAATAAATACCGTATTGTGGCTCTTTGATGTGTCGTGACAGATCGCTGTAGCTCCTCAGTTCAAGCGGCTCGTGAACCAACCATCTTTTCATACTAGTTCATTTATAGCATCAAATAAACATGAATGAATGTTGTTTCAAGCGTGGAAAGATGCGAGTACACACAATTTTTCAAGTTCATGTTAACCAACATTAATCTACTAACTCCCCTGACTGCTTTGTCGGACAAAATAGTGTAGTCAGGGTTATGATTGGTCAGATCGTCTGTCAATCAAACCGCCGGTGAAGGGTCAATTATGAGGCAAAAGTGCCTTATTGTAGTTCACGTAGTGATTGTATGTTTACATGTGCACCAATAATGCGATTTATTTCTCATGATCACAGCAAGGTCTTGATCGCAGAAAGTTGATTACATGACACCAGCAGAACTCTTCACCCAAGTTTACGTGCAATTTTTATTACTCTCATTATTTGGTAATAAGTACGGTTATACCACACTCAGATAGGCTTGCAGTATTCATGTTATTGGCCTTTGTTTTAAACTACTCGCATCAAATTCAAAATACATTTTTATGGACGTGCTGGAATGCTTAATCGCATTGGTTTGATTGAAGTATTGTTTACATGAGGTAAAGTTTAATCGCAATATTGCCAAAATCCCATTATAATCACATTATGAGGATGTAAACGCACTGAATGGTTAATTCTAAAATGAGTTGTTTGTTAGTTTTTTTTTTTTTTTAACTAAACACTATGTTTCCTATGTGTGTCAACAGTTTATTGCACAAAAAGTTAGTTAGGTAGTGCAATGATGTGTTTCTTTATCTCTGGTCTCAGGTTGGCTCAACAGTGGAAGTGAAGAGCCCAGAGGGTGGACTTAGCGAAGCCGTCATCAGCAAACTCACAGATGCCAGCTGGTACACTGTGGGTACGTACAGACACGGCTGACGAAATCTCCCTAGAATTGCACCTATAGGACCACTCTTAGGCCTTGTAATTGGTCTTCAGTCAACTAAACTTGTCATTTACATTTTAAAGTTTTTTTTGTTTTGTTTTGTTTTTTTTCTCTCTCCCCTATCGTCATTGCAGTTTTTGATGACGGTGATGAGAAAACCCTTAGAAGAACTTCACTATGTCTTAAAGGCGAAAGACATTTTGCAGAAAGTGAGGTAAATGAGGGGGGAAAAATTATTAGGTGTTGTCTGCTTCTTGTGTCTTGCATTTAACACTTTCCCCTGATTTTTTTTCTCTCTGCTTTATTTTTTTCTGCCCATTTCTCTCTGTAACAGACTTTGGACCAACTGCCCCTTACTAACCCAGAGCACTTTGGCACTCCAGTCATTGGAAAGAAGACGAATCGGGGTAGAAGGTCTTCTCAGGCAGTGTAAGTATTGACAGTCTTTTCCTCTTTGTGCTATTTATATGTATGAAGTGTAAATCAAGATAATTCTTTGTTTAATTGGTCATATTCTTCATTGTTTACAAGTCCACAATATAGCTTCTTGCACCAAAAACAGTCCTAAACAAGTTTTATATGATAATTATCCTACTTTCTACCTTCTTTGTTTAAATGTTTTATTTCATATTAAACAGGCTGTTGCTAATGTACCTTTCATGTAAATGACCTGATGTATAAGTGCAATGGCTAAATTCATATGAGTTTGTTATAGAACAGTTATTTATTTTTGTGCCCTCAATTTGTTACACTTGGGCCATTATAAATAACAAACATGCTTAATTAAATAAAAGCACAACATCCTCAGTCAGTGTTTAAACTGATGATTTGCAGTTGGATTTTGAGCTGGATTGCACATTATTCTACCCGTTTCTTATTTTTATTTTCCTAATACAGTTTTCTGATCAGTGTCTTAATGTAAAAGGAAGCATGTTTCAAACATTAGTGTTCTGTTTGATGAAATGCAGTGCAGAAGATGAGAAGGAGTCCTCATCGAGTGAAGATGACGACGATGATAGGAGAAGGCTTAATGATGATCTTTTGGGAAAAGTGGCCTGTATTCAGAGTGGGTCCGATAGTGATTCCTGCCACTACGTCTTGGTGAGTTCTTGATTACTTTACAAACCTCTTAACTTTTGGATTTTAAAACAAGCTAGAGAGACTAGCTATGTTTCCATCCACCTATTTTATGCACATTTTTCATCCTCCACCGAAAGCATGTTAAAGGAATAGTTCATCCAAAAATGAAAATTATCCCATGATTTACTCGCCCTCAAGCCATCCTAGATGTATGACTATCTTCTTTCAGACAAACACAATCGGAGATATTTTTAAAAATATCCTTGCTCCTCATAGCTTTATAGTTATGAATGGGGAGCCATATTTTGAAGCAATTTTTAAAACTTTATAAATTCAAATACTTGCTTCGTATGGACAACCGTATGCATACTGTTCAAGTCGGCTTGCGCCAAATGAGTAACCACGTGACGCAATGTATGAAGCAGGTTGCAGGAGAAGGGTAGGCTTGGATGTCTCTCGTGGTTCAAACGAACAGGGCTGGTCAACAAACTCAAGCTCCTCTTCTCTTATGTCAAATCCTCTGACATTTCTCTTTACAAGTTCTTGTTTTAGATTTCTAAATCGTGAACGGTGTGTTTTGCTCTGTCCTCTGTGTTCGAGGAGCAATAATGTTTTTAATAATTTTCTTTTTTGCGTGAACTAACCCTTAAACATGACCTGGTTTATTGCGTTTCATTGCATTTATTATATGCGAAAAAAGACCCACAGTGGCATCTCCTACTGCAGAAAATGACAGTTTTCTTAGTGATATTTGGTGCCAGTTTATCAGGAAATGTTGATTTTGTTCTTTTTGTCTCCCTGGATGGAAAAAAGCTGCTTTACTCGCAAATGTTAAATAAAAGTTAAATTTGCTTCTTTGGTGAAACATCGCTGCTGTGAGGCATGGAATTACTGCATTTCTCAAAATTGTTATAATGTAATGCCTACAAGCCTGAATGCTGCTATTTGTTTTTCTTACCTTGGAATAAAAAGAATATCTACATGCTGCTTTTCCAGTATCAGTTCATAGTGGCAGGTTCTAGGACCAACAAATCTGCATAAACATGGTCTCTATGACTTGTGAGAGTAGACTTCTGAACTCATGCGATTTGCTTTGTATGGGGAACAGACTGAAAGTTGTTCCCTGATTATGTTAGTGTTTGAAATTGTTGTATGGTGAAGATTGTATATTGGTTTGGAACAAAATGAGAATATATTTAAAGATGGCTGGACACTTTATACCGTTTACAACAAAATTTTTTGTTATTCATTAACTATTTTTCTCACTGTTACACGGTAGGAGGCGCTATTACGCATCTTCTAAAATAGTACAGAATCAAGGATCAAAATACAAGTCAAGCAGAAACGAGCAATAGAAGCATTGCTTATGCACATGTAAGCTAACACAATCATCAAACATTAAACAGCATGTCAAATCAATACTGCGTAACGTTATCAAATGAAATGTGGAACACCAGAAGAGGTATATGACTGCCAGCTTTGGGGGTGTTGATGCCTACGTTTTGATCATCGTTCTGAAACCAATCTTCGACAAATGTGCTGGCAAATAAAAATGTATATATATATATTTTTTATAAATGCTGGCGGGAAAAGGATTAAGATCTTTCTGATTTAATGTGTCAATGAAAACTGAAGACCTGCAGTTCTAATATTAAGATAATTGATTGCAGTACTTCTGTACTTGCTGTTTTCACTTGAAGATCTTTAATCATTTCTTCCTCTTTGAAGGTGATATCTCCAAGCTGCAATGATGACCTAACTGTCAAAAAGGACCAATGTTTAGTGAGATCATTTGCTGATTCCAAATTGTGAGTAGCATTGAAAAGTAGCTTTGACATTTACAAACCCCATGAAGTCCAAATGAACATCGTAGCCTTTATTTCATGTTTGATGGCTTTGCTCGTTAAGCAATTTCATAGGATCTTTAATACAGATGTTTTGCTTTTTACTGTGACTATAAATTTTATTTAATAAGAGGAAACAGAAAGATGTTAATGTTATTGTTATTATTCTGTTTCTGATTTATCATTGTTTTTGTTCTGCAGTCACACCGTGGCACGCAAAGATGTCCAGGAAGTAAACATTGACACCCTCTCCAAACCTGAGTACTCTCTCAAGAAAGGTACAAGACCCAAGATCAGCTGACCTGCATTGACTTGACTGCTTCCAGGTCACAGTCGGATCTCTCATGCACACTTTCTTGTGTCTGTATTTTCTCTTGCTAGGGTTTGAAGAGGCACGGCACTTTCTAAAGGCCAGACAGGTCCCTGGCAGCTGGAAAGTGGACTTGAGTGAGATTCTTGAATCCTCCAGCAGTGATGAAGATGATGTCGATGAAGATGGTGGACGCAAAGAGGGTGAGGAGGAGGAGGGGAAGGAGCCAGAACCAGAGGAAGTAAGACTCCAGTGTTTTTTTGTCATTTCCAATTCTTTGTTTTGTCCCTGGAATACGTTTTCCTTTTTAAAAACGATTTGTGAAATGTTGAAAAGATTTTGGTTTGTTGGTGACACATTCAAAAGTTGATGGTGTTGGAAAATTGCAGTCTGTCTTTCACAATTGTGAGGGTTTTTTTTTTTTTTTTTCCCTTCCTTTCATATTATGGTATTTTGGTTGATGCTCTTGCCTGGACTCTAGTTTTTTGGTCTCAGTAATTGGCATGTAGTTTTGCAGTGATTGCTCTGATTAAAGAGGCTGCCAGAGCTGGGCACCAGGCACACTGAAGCAATATGAGGCCATTCGAGACCATTGTCGACAGAGAGCCCCAGTGTTGGTATTTATGTTGATTTGTGAAGACATTCCGTCGGCCCTTTACATCTCATGTTCTCGTACACCTTGATTGAGTCCACTGAATGGTCTGAGCATGTGGGAAAGCCCCCAGGCTTTGGACAACAATGTCTCATTCTTCCTGCACTCCGAGTTTGGACAAATGGCCATTTGCTTGGTTTTCCGACATGTTCCCATGGCAACCGTTCGTTCCTTTGGTTGTGAAAAGGCAGCGGGATTGGCTGAGGCCCAGTGGAGGTGTGCCAGTTCTGATGGTGGGCAGGGCTGAGCTCATCTCAAAGAGTCTTCTCTCCTCACTGGAGAAGGTCGGGCACATTGCACAATTATAAGGCCAGCATGTGAAAAGATAAGTGGAAACATTTGTTGGAAATGGGTTGTTCTTCATTTTAATGAATTGTCTTTAGAAAGCCTAGACTAGGATTCTGTTTAGGCTTAGAATGTGCAACTGCGTATTTTTAAAATCAACTAGTTAGCGGGTTGCCAACTCAACAGTCTTTCAAAGGTTTATTTCACCCAAACATAAATTCAACTTGACCTTATGCCGTTTCACACACACACACAACTTGTTCATCTTCAAAACACAAAATATTTTCAATCAAATTGAGATATTTCTGTCCCTCCATTGACAGTCCACAAAACTACCACTTTGTTGCTTTTGATAAGTTCATAAAGAGATCATAAAACTAATCCATATGAATCGAGTGGTTTAGTCTAAATCCAATCGATGGTGTCTCTTACGGGTTTGGAACAGCACAAGGTTGAGTAAATGACAGATTTGTAATTTTTGGGTGAACTATCCCTTTTAAGGAAGCACTGTATAATTTCACTGGTTTTAAATATTAGTGCATTTATTGGTTTATTTAGCATATTTCTTTGTAAATTCTAATGTCAGATCATTAAAAATGCATCCAAACTGATGCTTGACCAAATTAAACTACTATGGAGTTTGCTTTTCTGTGCAACACAGAAATGCCGCTCTAAAATGCTATAAGAAGAAATGAAAATATGCAAGGTTTTCAAACAGTGTTTTCAAGACTCAAACAATTACATCATATGCTTGATTTAATATTTCTTATGTTAACTTAATATGTTTGCTTGAGCGTATAGTTCTTGCTAGGGCAGGGAGAGTTTTGTACGGTATATATTTTATAAACAATAGATAAGACAATACCATTTATATTGATCTACAGTAGGGCTGGAACGGCGTGATTCATTGTCATCCCAAATTCCCTTTTAAGACAAGTAATTTCACTCGGCAGCCATCTTTGATGATGCCTCTCGGGCAAGGGAAACAAAATTCTCCAAAGCTGTTCGCCAAGCTTTCGATCAAATTTTCATATTTGAAATCTGACCACAACGGTCCCATTAATTTCTAAATGCTCAGATCATGACAAACTGCATTTTTCAGGATGGATCAAACTAATGCGCATGCGTGGTCCCAAGTACTCTTTAGGAAGTGCGCATCTGGCTGTTTCTATAGGAACCAGAGCTTCAAATGACAGCTGCAGTGGGGCGATGAATGTACCAATCACCATTTGGCTCTTATTTAGAAGGCAGGACTTATTCCGCCATATTGAGCGATGCACATTCTCCCATTCATAATAATACGAGTGCACCATTTTTTTATAAATAAAGTCTTTGGGTCATCCCAATGATGGCAGGCATGCTGAAAATCAGCTGTCATTACAAAATATTTAGCCTGATCTAAAGGTGTGGGATTTCTTTTTTTTTTCTTTTTAGCAGAGACCAAAAATAAATAAATGGTGCTTTGTAAAACTGAAATGGCATACACCTACGACAACAGCACAAATTCTATGCAGGCGCATCTGAAAAAAACAAACAAAAAAAACCATCTCTGGGCTCTCCTACCTCAAAATGACGAGACGACAGCACGAGTATTTGGGCAACTTATATATTTATATATATCTCAGAGGTGGGGGACTCAAGTCTGACTCGAGTCAAGTCATGTGACTCAAGTCGCAAATTTTAGGACTTGAGACTTGCTTGACAAATATTAATAAAAGACTTGACTTGACTCTGACTTGAGTGAAATGACTCAAAGTCTTTTGTTTAATAAATATCTGTTTTTGAATGTGCCGCAACCTAACCATGTGATTCAGCAGGCAAGCAGAGAGATCTAACATAAGAGCATGTGCAGTCGTAACTGAACAGGCGCTACGCCGAGAATAATTAAGTTCGGGTAACGTTACCAGAATTATGTGCAGTTAATTAAGAGAAGAACAGCAGTATGCAAGGCCTGCAACATGAAGATATGTGATGTAAACACCACCACTTCAAATTTCATTTGACAATTCAAATCCCACAAAAAATTGTAAGTGAAGTCAGACCCGCTGTTTTCAGCTAATGCTGTCTTGTCTTGTCAAAGGTTACACTAGTTTTGATAGACTTAACGATTTAAGAGTTGACTTTAAATTGGTTTTGCGTTCATTAAACAGAAAATTGGGTTAAAATCAGTTCTGTCAATGTTAATGCAATAACACGTGATTATTTTCTTCCAGTTTAACGTGTTAAAAATATTTAATGCAATTAACACAACATCTGTTTTTGGCTGGCATTACAATATATATATATATATAATCTCGCTCTTATTCACGCAAAACCATTTAAGCCCGCCAAAAGAGGAAAAGAATGCGCGGATGTTATACACACGACGCACAGAAAGACGCGCGCCAGTATCGAGTTCCCTGTCACTCTTGAATGAACAATTACACTCATAATAATGCCAAAAATGTCAGTTTTGTCGAGTATCTTCATTAGAGCAGCCTTGAATGAGTTAAAGTCTTAAACGAAAGTAAAGAGTTAGGGTTAGGCCAGTTAGACTGTGAGATCTGCGTCATGTGGGGGAGCTCTTAAAGATTTTCTCATTGAAGATAATCAAACAACATGTACTTATGCATGTGTACAGTGTCTAATAATTGGTCTTCACTGTTAGACATTGAGTGAAAAGCCTATGGATAGTTTATGGGGATGCACATACATATATTTTATACAAACACACACAACAGGTCCAAGGTTTGTGTGATTCAATTATCAATGTTTTTTCTTGTTGTTATTCTTCTGTTAAAAAGGAAGGATCTAACTTAAAGATGTGTTCATGTCCCATGAAGTTGATGCCTGTTTGAAGAATTTCATTTGGTGGCATTGAAGCCATTATACTTGAATTGTTTAAAGATAGAATATGTACATTTTTTATATTAAAATATCCAAAAAACACTTGTACAGTGTTATACATTTTGTTCAGCTGTGTACTTGCATTATCCTAAATGTTTCCAAGAATTTGTAAATTAAGAGAAAATCACAATTTTAAATGGTGCCCCGTCCCTCTCTTGTCACTTGCACCTGTTAATGACGTAATATTATCAGTGTGATATTCTAATGTTGATCTAGCTTACTGTTAAGTCTCATACAGACAACAAACTAATACTAAACAGTACAACTTTCAACACACTCAAATGCAGTTTAGTATGATAGAGTAACGTTAGACCAAGTGAAACAGCGCTGCGTTACCTCACAATTTTAATTCATCAAATAAATTGACCTGTATGAGTGTTTTTTCAGCACTTATGAGCAGTTCAGTAGAATGAAATGTCCTCGTTTCTTTATATCCCCCGGGACTCGCGTGTGCCACTGATATCTGTCTCATTAATAATCGCGTCCGTGATTCTCGGACACGTCCAGCTTCATACCACAGTCATGTTAAAAAACATGCATTCACTCATCCATAAACATAATTTCCCCATAAATATTATTTGATCCATCGGCATGACAACAAGTTCCATGATTCCATATTCACTGCGTCATCAATCTACGCCTTTGTTATTGTTTAGCGATCCCTAGTGGAGGAAAAAACTACATAGTGCACCTTTAACACTTTTTCACTTTTTTTTTTTTTAATATTAATTTGATTCTCTCTTTCAGTCACGTCCAACTGCCACCAGTGTTGTGTAATGCTATAGAGATGTGAATTGTTCTTATGACACTTGTGCAATTTAAGATGAACATCGCAAAAGACGACTTCTTGTTTCTAATAAGTGATATTTTATAAAAAGAATTTTTGAGGAAAATTGGACTAATTATGTTTGCGTATATTTATGCCACACTTTAAAAGTCTGTAAATAAGAATTTCATTCATTTTCTCCAATATTTGTTCCCTTTAATTTAGCAAAAGAATTGTTAATAGTCATTTAAGGAATCAGGATTGTTAAATTCCTCACAATTGGTAATTGACCTTAAGGCAATGATTGATTAGATATGCACTGAGTGAACCAATTTTTGTTTGTTGTTAAGTTTTAAAAAAAGAAATGGCAAGATAATTCCTCACTTGGCAAACTTCAAATTCATTTGTTATGCTTGTTCTCTTAATCAGCCTGATGATGAGCCAGACCCAGAGGAAAGGGACCACTTTCTGCAGCAGCTTTACAAGTTCATGGAGGACAGAGGTAATGCCTGCACATCACCAGTTGAGTTGTAATCACTACTGGGAAAAAAATTAAATGGGGATTAACAATCTTCATAGGGACAGCTAAATGGTGTCTATCATGTCTTTTGGTGTGTGTGTGGGGGGGTGGAGGGGTTATATTACATTGTGAGAACCTACCCTCTAGGATGGTGAAATCTTTAAAACCCTTAAATTGTGGTGACAAGCCAGCAGTCCCGATGGCGGGAATAGATTAATAAACATTTATTTATTTATTTATTTATTATTTTTTTGAAAATGTAAAAATGCCAATAGTTTTCTGGGATGGTGGGTTTAGGGGTAGTGTAGGGGGATAGAATATACAGTTTGTACTGTATAAAAATCATTATCTCTATGGAGAGTCCCTACAAGTATAGTGAACCAGACCTGTGTGCGGCCTCAAACTCAAATGCAATTTCTATTCATTTCTTTTTTCATAGAATCTCATGGCCAGTTCTGCGGGGCACATTTTCAGTTTAACGCTTCTCTGCACCTTTGCTTTCCTTCCAGGGACTCCAATTAACAAACCTCCAGTGCTTGGCTACAAGGATCTCAACCTCTTCAAGCTCTTCCGACTGGTGCATATTCACGGAGGCTGTGACAATGTGAGTGTTCCTGCCATCTGTTTATTGTACTCAGCAAGTGGGAAGTGAGACTTTGCCAAAAATATGAAGCGAAAGTAACCACTGATTAAATTTATGGCGTTCACAGAGCTGAAATGAGTTGAAAAATTCCTTGTTTATCAAATACATGTTCTGTGATTTGTTATTGAGGGTAATTATATTTGGGAGTTTGGAGTGGTGATAATTGGGAAAACGGTTGTGCTTGTTCAAATGATGTCATGTTTCTCTAAGCTTTCTGATCCCTGGGTGCGGTAGACAGATGTGCATGACACTACTACTAATTTGTGCAGCAAGAATTAGTGCTTTCAGTCATCAAAAAGACTCGTGAAATGAGATGTTTTATTTGCTAACACTTTACAATAAGGTTCATTAGTTAATGTATTAACTGACATGAACTAACCATGAGCAATACATTTGTTACTGTATTTACTCATTTTCGTTAATGTTAATGTAAATACAGTTGTTCATTGTTTGTTCATGATAGTTCACTAATGTTAACAAGATTTTAATGTATTAGTAAATGTTGAAATTAACATTAAAAAACTGATTAAATGCTGTATAAGTGCAGTTCATTATTACTGCATGTTAACTAATGAACTTTATTGTAACGTGTTAACATTTATTTTGTTTTTTAGATTGAGAGCGGCTCAATTTGGAAACAGATCTACATGGATCTCGGGATCCCTGTTCTGAACTCTGCTGCCTCATACAATGTGAAAACAGCCTACAAAAAGTAAGTGCATGCTCTCACAATTCCTGCTGTACAGGACTAGATTTGTTTATTCAGCAGCCAGTGTTCTTTTTGTGGTGTTGGCAAATGAAGACGATTTTCCACTTTCAAAGGTGATTTTTGCTGCACTCTTATGATTGTTAAAGAAATATTCTGGGTTATTTTCAACACAGTATTTTTGACCCATCTTTCAATGTAAACACATGAACAAAAAGCATGTTTACATAAACTTTCCAATGAATGCCTAGCAGGAAAGTATGCAGTACCACAAATAAACATTTCAGATATGCAACTACATCACTCCTAAGGTATACCAATAACGGTTGTATGAAACGGGTATGAAAAATTCCTTGCTAACCCTGATTGGACAAAGTAATATTCAGTCTGTCAACTTGTGTAATGGCCAGATAAAAAAATAAACAAAGTACTTTTGAAAATTGAAAGCTTTTTTTAATAAGAGAATGAGATCCAATATAATGATACTAGAGAATGGTTTTGCTAACTTGACTGATGTCATGTGATGTTACAATTCTCTTGGCTGTCTGATTAACCTCTTGAGTTCAAAAAACATTTAGAGACTTTTCAGAACAACACAATTGTTGAAAGTTATCCAGAATGTTTCTTTTATTAATTAAGATGGTTGGTGATAAAATATGATGTTTACTTATCCTTTGACCTGAACGTCAGGTACCTGTATGGATTTGAGGAGTATTGCCGGTCTGCTCAGATCCAGTTCAGGACTGTGCACCACAACGAGCCGCGGCCAGAGAGCCAGCCGGAAGCACAGAGCGTTAAGTCTGTGAAAAAAGAGAGTGAAGACACAGACGAGATGATGCAGCAGGTTACAGAGGAGCCTGGAACCAGCGAGGACAAACCTGCAGCAGACGCTGATGAGTCAGATGCCGAGAGTGAAAAAGGACGCAAAGATATCTGCTCGCCCAGGGTGAGTGTCTGTCTGTCTGTCTGTCTGTCGGGCTGCTCTCAGGATGTGGGATTTTCATACTCAATGACCTGCCAGCTGCACAGCAATAATACTTGCATTCAGAGTGTTTTTGTCCTTGAATGAGTTGGAGGAAATGCACATGATGATACTAGAGAATGGTTTCGCTTTCATGACCTGATGTCATGTGATGATACACTTCTCTTGGCTGTCTGATCAGGCTCTTTGACTTTAAACTGATTTTGAGGGCATATTTGTTATTTAGGGATTTTAAACTGTTAAACATCTTGCATTTAAAGGAATAGTTCTCATAAAAATAAACTCACTCATAGTAAACTCATATATTTCGAAAACTATTACTTACTTCTGTGGAATACAAAAGGAGAAATTAATAATTGGTCCAAGCTGCCTAATTCCATGCAATGAAAGTGAATGCTGACTATAACTGTCAAGCAAAATTTTCATTGTGAGAAAAATGTTGAAATTTATATTTTTTCAAAGTTATCAGCCATCTTTGGAGGACTCAGAATACACCACATGACTTGTATGGACCACTTTTTGAGGTGCTTTTATAATATCAAACCTCATTCTTACATGTGTTCTTCAAGTATTTAAAACTTTTGATGAACTATTCTTTAAAATGTTAATGTTTTTGAACAAGTAAGCATGTAGTCACTTACTGAAGCAATTCATCATGCTACAGTTATTACCAAGGTGTCTATTGTGCTGCTCACGTGAGTGTAATTAAACAATTATAGCAGCTTTAGAATGAAGGATTATTATCATAAGTTTTCTTAATAGAATGTTAATTGTTAATAGACATTCAGTTAACTGATTTTGTGTAGAGAGCTTCCCTTTTCAATTTTTTATTTTTTTTAATTAAAATATCTTGGTTGTATGTCTGTAACGACTCAGGGTCGGCGGCGGTGTACGGTGACCCCTGTGAAAGTAGAGATGAGGGAGCCTGTGAAGCAGGAGAAGTTAAAGGAGGAGAAGAAAAGGGAGGAGATGCGAGGTGGAGGAGAAAACAGCGGAGAGGAGCAGAAGGAGAAATCTGATGGGGAGACCCCTGGGAAACGCCGCAGTCGTCGCCTCGACGAGTCTGATAAAGATACTGATGACGAAGAACAGGAGGAGGACGACGATGAGGAGGAAGATGGCGAGAGATCCAGACTTAGGGATCGGTATGTCAGCATCATCTTTGCTTAACCTGTTAAATGTTTGGCTGTCCTGATGAACTGATTTGATTTATTAGTTCTGTAATGTCGTACCAAATGTCCTTTAAACTCTGAATGACTCTCTTGTGGAGCATTTGATTAGAAAACTGTCATGCATGTGATTAGGCTTGAAACTTTGGAATTGAACCTGTTCCAGCAGAGTCAAAAATGATGATACTAGAGAATGGTTTCGCTTGCATGACTGATCTCATGTGATGTCACACTTCTCTTGGCTGTCTGATTAACCTCTGCTTTTAAAAGGAATGGTGTATATTCATTAGTTAATTCAGGGCCATATTTTTCACCTTTTCAGTATTTCTGTGCCCCTGAGAGTACGGTCCAAGATATGGGATTTAGAACGTTCAGTGCCGTCACATAACTGCCAGATTCAAACTGCTTTCGCGCTGGCTGTGAGACTGACACGCTCAGCGTTTGTCATATATCACAACAATGCAGTGTTTTCACCCACATATTTATTTATTATTATTATTTTTAAGATTTCAGACATTTAAATAAACATAAGCACCAGTAAAACAATACGTTTAAAGTTTATAAAGTACACACTGATGTCAGACATCAGTGGAAGTAGCAATAACAATCCATTCAAATGTAATTTGCCAACTTTGATTCATATCAGGCGCATATAGTGGGCTTAAGTAACTTTACAGTTTACTCTATTCTTCCAGTTCACCAGCCACTTACTTGCATGTATTTTCGGGGGAAACTGATGAGTTCATGCTGTAAATCCGACTGACAGGACTGTGCGAACGGTGGCGCAAAGCTAAGATGGTGGCGCCTATGTCGCATTATAGATCAAACTAAAGATCACTTATAAAGGTTTTTAAACGACAAAACGCACTCATTTACATATATTTGAGAATCAGAATATCAGCTAGTTGATGACATGGAAATCAAGTTTGTGGATATTTTAAATGAAAAAGGAAAAACGATAATGGCAATACATCTGTTCATACTGTGTTATTGTTGCTGCGGTGTGTCACGTGGCAAGCATGACACGTCACCATGGAAACAATAAGAGCAAATATTCACTCAGCAAAGAGCAAAACTCACTTTGGGGGGTCAGCTAGAATTTAAACTCGTGTGTGTGTAAGGGTTAATCAAGCAAAAAAAGAGCCAGTTGGTGGGAGAGAATCATTCTTCACTCTTGTTATCGTTATTAACATATTCAACATTCGATACACATGCATGAAGTGTAAAACAAGAATGGTATAGCCTTATGGGGGAAAAAAAAAAAAAAATCCTGAACATTGTTGTTGCGGCGGTTACTTGTATTACTGTTGCGGTTATTGTGACAGCCGTAGTTGTATGTTAATGTGCTTCTGTTGAACTAGGGATATGCGAGGCTGGTCGACAATTCAATTTAAACGATTCTGCTGCTAGTTGACTTGGGAATACTTGTTGTTTACTTTCTTTTTTTCATACTTAATATTTTGCTTTATATTTTTACAAATGCTATGTTTAAATTACTGTCATGTTAATGTTAGATTTTAAAATGAATATTGTTTTGAAAAGTGTATATTTGGAGCAGAAAACAATTAAATTTTGCATTAGTTCATTTTCTCTGTGGCTCTCGCGGCGGGTTCAGAGAAATGTCTGCTCGGAAGATGAGCATGGTAAGGGAGTATTTTGACAGCCTATACACATTTATCATGTCAAACTAGTATATAACAATTAAGCTTCCTATATACATTGTTTTATTGTACTGGTTATGAGGGACAATATGGTATGACATTTTATATCAGATTAAAGGAGAAACATTATGAATGAAACACCGTTAGGATAGTGATTAAGCAACTATTAGAGAATACGCTTAAATAGGCCTGTCACTTTAACTACTTTTTGTTGGGTGATATATTGTCCCAGAAATAATTGATATTCAGTGTTGTCATTTAAAGACCATTTTATGTCACTGAATATATAATCAAAATATAACAGCATAATAATGCAAGTAGGACAACACACTTTCAAATGACAATGAACTTTACTCTTAAGAATAATTAGATATTGGAATTGAAGTGTATTATTATAATATAAATAAATTTAAATGAATAAATAATAAAAAAATCATCATAAACCTTTAACAAAGTGCAAAATAGCAAGTTGGAAAAAAACATGCTTGCAAATGTACAAAAGGCACTTTTATGTGGAGATTTTCCATCTACATATTTTTCCCTGACCTTCTCTTCTCAGTTAAGGGATCTCACTATTGCTACTTAGGAGTTCTAGATGTCCATATGAACAAAGGCACAGATGCATCAACTGGCCATATCTGCTGCTAAATCCATTTTTCTAGATGCATGCGTTTTAAAAGTTGAACTTCTAACTTTAGCGCCGTGGTTTATAACGGTGTGTCCTGTGCTAGATGAGAAAGATGCAGGCGCAAAGGTCAAACAATACGATCTCCCGCATATTTGCATTCAAAAACAGTGCAGTGGAATGCAAAAACATGTTCTCTTTGAAAATGAACTAGACACTCGCAACTGCCGCGTCCCGTGTGAAACGGCCTTATTGTTAGCTGTGAGCGTGCACCATTTCACACTGTCATGTTTATATTTGTACCGGAACAGGATTGCCGGTCCCGGTTACTCTTATTACAGAACAACAAAAGTTCTGTTTTCCATGACAGGATATGGCCCTCTTTAAAAAAAAAAAAATCTGTGTGGATGAAGAGCATTTGTGCATCATTTGTGTTTGTTTGATAGTGATGAGAGGGAGGAAGGTGACTGCTGTGAGGACTCTGAGCACTCTCTGACCGGCACTAAAGTCAAAGTGAAATACGGCAAGGGGAAGACACAGAAGATCTATGAAGCTAACATCAGAAACACAGAGACCGATAATGGAGAGATTCTTTACCTGGTGCACTACTACGGCTGGAACGTGAGGTGAGGCGTTGATGTGACTACCTTTTTGACTTTTCATTTACTTGTTATTTGAAAGGACTGTACTTTGTAAATAATGACTTGGGTGCATGGTAAAATTATGGCTGGATTTTGCCTGCATATATGATTAATATGGTATATACTACCCAGTCATATTGAATATTGAAGACTTGTTTATGAGAATGGGGTCAAAGATGATGATACCAGAGAATGGTTTCGCTAACTTGACTGATGTCGTGATGTTACTTCTCTTGGCTGTCTGATTAACCTCTGCTTTAATTTCACATTTATTATTATAGACCTGTTACCATTATAGGTTCTAAAATAGATTTCATTGGTTAGATTTCTGAACTCTCAGACAGAATGCGTTAAATGTCCAGTGTTCATTTGAAAGTGTCCGAACACTGAATGGATTATCGTTTATCTTGTGTGTGTGTGATGTTTGTATTATTCAACTGGCTATTTTTTCTCTGTAACAGATATGATGAATGGGTCAAGGCAGATCGAATAATATGGCCTGGTGATAAGGGTGGAACAAAGAGAAAACAAAAGAAAAAAATGAAGGTAAGTGACTATTAGGGCTGCACGATTAATTGCATGATTTAAAAAAAAAAATAACATTGAAATTCCACTTCAATGATTTTTTCTATTATGCTCAGCTTGTCAATTAAGTACGGCTACAAATGCTAATCCATCTGAAAGCACTGCGAATTTGAATTTCTTATAATTAGTATTTGAAAAAGCAACTTGTGTCAAACATCTTTCCAGACATGAGAGGTATTTATTAACATCTTGTCCAACAAAAGACAACAATTAATAACATGTTTTTACTCTCTTCATAGCAACAGTTGAGCATCCTTCTGTGAGATGTGGCTTCTTACACAGAATAAGGCAGTCGTGTATTTTGGTTATGTTTAATGAATCAAAATGTTTCAATCTTCTGTTTATTCAGCTACAGTGATGGTGTGATCCTATAGGAATTGTGGAACTTGGAATGATGTTATCTACTTATGCAGCTGGGCATATTTAGAGTTTCTGCACAAGAGCGCCCTCTGGCTTTCAGATGGAGCAGCATTTACTACTGTCACGTAGCCGTACAACTCTGACAAGCTGCACATAAAATAATCACAGCCTTTGTCAAATCGAATGAGATTTTGATTAATCGTGCAGCCCTAGTGACAATCTCTTAAAAAACAAAAACAAGAGTTATCTTTTGAGAACCTTGGGGAAAAATTTATTTTTGTGCTCTTCTTCACCACAGAATAAAGAAGATGGAGAGAAGGAGAAAGAGGAGGATAAGGCCAAACTGGGGATACGACGAGGTCGTCCTCCACTTAAATCCACCCCTCCCAGTACCTCCCGCAGTCTGTCCAAGACCCCCAGCAGTGATGGTCGATCCAGCAGCAAGAACTCGCGGCCCTCAGATGCCTCTGCCCTGCCAAATGGAGAGGGTAAGACTGTCCATTTTCAAAACCTGCGTGAATAACTTGTGAGATATTGTAGCTTTGTACTAAAATGTATAAAATCCACGTCAAGTAGCATCAATTATTTTCCAGCATGGATAAGTTAAAAGCTGTTATGGATGTTTTCCACACAAAAACTGACCGAACGGATATAGACGGAAAAATTGTAATTTTCGTTTGTTTATCTATGGCTCGTTAGATCTAGAATTCTGGTGGAATAAAGTAGCGTGGTAAGATTCTAATAAATTTAATGACTTAATGAGAGAGAGTGAAACCCGAGTGCGTCTCTATGTAGTAGTGAAGCTTGTTTAACCAAAGTTATCACCTAATTGCTGAGAAATATAATGTAACTTTTAGTGGCGACGGTTTTTAATTTGTAAAATTTATGGGGCAGAGGACAAAACCAGTTTCTATGCTCCTGAATGTTTGTACATAATTCTGTTTCCACCGCAATAACAAAAGCTGTGAGTTTTAGTGCGAGCGCATGCATCACTTCTGCTTCATAATACATTAAAAAGCTGTCTTTGTGGGCAAACGTGTCACCCTCGTCTTCTGGTGGCTTGGAATTCCAAGGGGAATTACATATTTAGATGCAGGTTGGATGTCCAGAAATCAGATGTGTATCTTGATTTAAAACCACTTTTTAAAGTGGCTCAGAACAGATGCTCTACTGTTTACATGTGTGCAATTCTTATGTGTCAGATGAGAGTTAAAAAAAATCAGTTTTTTTTTTTTGTGCCGGTGTAAATGTAGCCACAGAAGCCAGCCTTTTACCATTTTAATGACAAACATTCTTGTTTATGTGGTAAGATTAATGGCTTGGTGAGTTTTGTTTAATATTACTGCTGTTATAAGTTACACTTACATTTATTAATTTGGTAGATTTTTCTGTCTAAAGCATCTTGTTGTGCTTTCAAGGTTTACATTTTGCCAGTATGTTTATTCCCTATGGACCAAAACCATGTCATCAGCTTATGCTTTTAACTTGCCTTTTTAACTATTTGTACAGGTACTCCTCGCCGGCGAACAAGGAGAACTTCTGGAATGTATGATTCCGATAGAGGATCCAATGGTAAGGGCAGCTCGCATCATTTTGAGTCGATAGAAGAACACCTTCTGAAATTGATTGCTTTTTTTTCTTTTTCTGACAACTTGCTTTAACACATTTTTAAAATAAATGTAAAGAATTGTATCCGATATTTTTTTTTGATGGTTTTATAAGTGGCTCAATATAAAAGGCCAGCTGTAATGTGAAAAAGAAGGTACTAATAATTTGTATATGACAGATGAATACAAACCAATGAGCTTATTCTGAACTGCAGCGCTTAAAGAGTCACGTGAAATTGTGTAAGCAGTTTTCATCACTTTACAAGTTTGTAGCTGTCCAATGCCTTTTTCCTGCCCCCATTTGGAACCTTTGAATTTGAACCTTTTTTTTTTTGTGTACAGTTGGCTCAGAAAGCACAGATAATTTCTTACCTTGCCCAATACATCTGTGCATCATTAGTTTTAAGTATAGTTTACAACTTTATGTTGGTTAACTTTTTATGATTGTTTTATTTATTTATTTATTTTTTTAGATTCGGGGAACTCCTCAGATGATAGCGAGTGTGAGGAATCTCCTGAGAAGAAGCTGGAGTGGACTGAGAGAACTGATCCACCCCCAACATCAATACAAGAGGCAGTTGAGGATCTCTCAGAGGAGAGCACAATGCCAGAACCTGTGGAGACTGAGCCCGAACTACCGAGCAGCCCACAGGAGATGCCCAACTTCAAGGAGATTGAGAGTAAACCTGAGGAAGATGCATCCCGGCTCCCTGTTGAGTCTGATGACGGATCTCCAAAACCAAGAGGAAAAAAGCCTCGTTTGAGAGAACCAGGATCAGAGACACAAACACCTGTTGCTACTAATCACACCGAGACAGAGGAACCCTCCACTCCTCCACGGCCTGTGAAGAAATCCCAGGAAATGCCACACAACAGTCCTGCAGAGAGATTAAAGCTTGTGGAGACAGCCGGCTCAGACACAGACTCTGCAACAGAGGACATTTGGCCTCCAGAGCGAAGCAGCACAGCGAAACGTAAAATCACTGAACAGCGAACGCCGGAAAAGAAAATTCGCCTGGACAGAAAAGAAGAACCCAAAACGCTTTCTCCAGTTAAAACGCCACTGATGGAGAACAAACCTGACCCTGAGAAGAGGGCCGAGGTAGTGCAGAAACCAGAGGAACCCCCTACTCCAGCACTATCATCTCCCAGCAAAGATATTGAGATGAAATCTGAGATGCCTGCTCTTACCAGAGAGGTGCACCTCAAGGTAGAACCTCCATGCCCAGAGCTGGAGGATCCAACAACGGCCACAAACGAGGAAATGATGCCTCAAATTGGCCCAGAGGCACTGGTCTGCCACGAAGTGGACCTTGACGATCCAGAGGAGAAGGAGAAACCCTCTGGTGAAGAGTTACCGAAAATGATAGAGGAAGAGAAAGCTCAGCCTGAGCCTCAGCCTCTGGAGCCGTCTGACCACCTTCCTCATGTCCTGGTTGCAGTAGGACCTCAACGCCTGTTTTCCCCATCCTCTGCCCCCAGCCCGGACGAATCTCACAGCACTAAGGGCGAGAGTGATGCCACCATCGAAGTGGACAGTGTGGCAGAATCTCAGGAGGGTCTCGGGGAGAACGAGTCAACTCATAGCTTTGATGCTAGTGCAAGTTCGAGCAATTCCAGCATCTCACTGCAGGATCGAGATGGAAAGGACAGAGGTAAGTTAAAGCTTGAAACACATTTAGATAATACCAATGGTTGACTTTTGAAACCTGGCATTGGAAACCGTTTGAAACCGTTAAACCGTTTGAAATTGGGGAGGAGATAAGACTTCAATATTAGCCTAATTGACCCTTCGCAAACAGTTTGACAGGCGATCTGACCAATCATAACCCCCGAATCCGTCATTTTATCTGACAAAGCAGTCAGGGGAGTTAGTAGATTAACATTGGTGAACTTTAACTTCAAAAATTGTGTGTACTCACATCTTTCCGCTCTTGAAACAACATTCCTTCTGATGTGCATTCATGTTTATTTGATGCTATAAATGAAGAGATGGCTGGTTCACGAGCTGATTGAAGGAGCTACAGCGATCTGTCACGACACGTTAAAGAGCCACTATGTGGTATTTGTTTAAACTTCTTTAAAAAATTACGATACATTAAATATCAAAAAGTTTCATACGTCTGTCGACGTGTTGTCAGTGTCCTCTTTGCACCGTGATGTATTTTTCACTGTGTGAGAACACAGTTGCGTGTGGCGTAAGAGCGCATGGCTCGTCGGACAAAGCAACAGTAACTAAAGGGGGCGGGTCTTTGCGAAGGGTCAATTAGACTGGTTAAAAAAAAAACAACACTACAGTTGCCTAATGCTGATTATAATCTGAAATATATTCTCCATTACTAGGCATGTTATTTTTATGGTGTTTGTTTTGTTTTTGGTTTTTTGACTGCTTGATCATCCTTGTTCAAGTTCTTATCTGTTTGGTTACTGATCTGAATTTTCAGGTCAAAAGAGGTTATTGGATTGCACTTCCGGCTCGTCAGCCAAGAAGCAAAAACGCAGCCAGAAACGTTCAAGTGCTGTTTGTAAAACGGAGAAGAATGGAGCAGGTGAGTGTTTTGAAGTGTTTTAAAGCTTTGAAAGGATTTATAGATTGCTGTTCAAGTCAGTCTTGTTTTTTTTCTGTTAGTTGTATGCAATGAACTGATATTGAATCACTTATTTTACATCCTAGAAGGTTAGGCTTATTCAGTTATTTTTCAGTGACTATTAAATTTATGTGAGAAAAGAACGGGGTCAAATATGATGATACCAGAGAATGGTTTCGCTAACTCTGCTGATGTTACGTGATGTTACACTTCTCTTGGCTGTCTGATTAACCTCTGCTTCAATTCTCAGGTTCAACTTTTAATAACATTTTAGCTTTAACTGTGTGTGAAGTGTATTGTTTGTCTTAGTCTGCTAATTTGATCAGACTTGAGTCTGTTTTAATATTGACTGTCTCTCTGTATGTCGTCAGGTCACAGTAGCGACAGTGAGGACCTGTCTACCATGGACAGCTCTAATAAGCTAACCCCAGTCAAGCACTCCAGTCTACCCAAGAGCCAGAAGCTTTCTCGATCGCCTGGTCTGGTTTCTCCCAACAGTAAAGACATGGAAAAAGACAAGCACAAAGAGAAGCAGTCCATTCCTTCCCCCCGCACATACAAGTGGTCCTGCCAGTTGAGTAAGTTACCAAACTTTTCCAAAGTTAATTTGACAAATTTTGGTTTGTGGCTTCTCATGCTTTGCTGACTGCAGATGTAGACACGTTCTTATTGTTGCGGACATTTGATAGTTATTCTCTCCACTAAATATGAGTCAGCGTGCTGCCAATTGACAGAATCCAGACTAAATTAAAATGCTTATTTATTATATATGTCTCTTGGTGTACTCAATGCCATCCATGCAGTTGTAGCTGAAATGTCTGTTGTCTCAAATGAATTATTTTATGAACTTTACGTCCTCTCCTGATTGGTTCCTGCTTGTTTTTCACAGCTGAGCTGGACAACATGTCAAGTACTGAGCGCATTTCATTCTTGCAAAAGAAGCTTCAGGAAATCAGGAAATACTACATGTCACTTAAGTCCGAGGTGGCCTCTATCGACAGGAGGCGGAAAAGGTTAAAAAAGAAGGAAAGAGAAGGTATTTTGTTTTACTTAATCTATAATGTGGTTGTTGTTGTTGTGATGCACATACTTTTATTAATTATAATTATTCCATTTTACCCAATAAATGAAATTTCTGTCATAACCCTTTAATGTTTGTCAAAAATGCAAAGTGTGTTTTGAGTTTCTCAGTTTCCTGTCTTTTGCAAATGATCTGACTTCTGATCAACAGTGTCCCACACCACAGCGTCCACATCATCAGGCTCGTCTGACACTGGCATGAGCCCGTCTTCAGCTTCCCCCACGCAGAACACTGTTGCCGTTGAGTGCAGGTGATGTCACGCCTGCGCCCCGTCCCGCCCCGCTCCACCTCTGCCTTCTCAGCATCCTGCTGCCTCCACGGAGACACGCATACTGACGAGCCAGAGGAAGCAGCCAATAGCACTCGACTGCCCTCCGCCTCCACGTCTCTTCTGATCCCTATCGGGCCACTCCCACCTTCTGCACTTTGTAAACTGATCCTGCCTCCTCTCTCTCGCTGTCGCTACCACTCTCGGCACCAGGGAACGGACTGGACTCTATATGAGGGTTGAATGTAATCTATGAAATCAAAGCTTATGATTTATCCATCCAGAATGAAAACGACGGCACTTTTCACTTCACTCTCTTCAAACGCTCTTACTGCTTCTGCGCCGCAGGGACTGCTACTCAATCAATTGTATGTTCCTCTTGCTCTTGATCAGAACATGGTAAGAAAATGGTCTCGGATCCCTAGGTAATGGTCACCTTAACCAGCTGGCTATGGTTATTCAAAGAAAGGTCAATTGTAGTGCGCTTGTTCCATCAGAACTGCCAAAGTACATGTGTTACAGCAGAGTGCCCTATTTTGGAAAAGTAGGACAAAGTCAATTGCAAAAGGGAATGTAGTTTACTGAAAACTGCAGCCGGCGTCTTCCACTTCTATCTTAGTATGTGAGCACAGAGAATTATGCAAAACCTATTTTTGTTGTCTCTTTTTAAGAAAATAAGAAAATGGAAATAAAAAAAAAGAAAATGTTTACAGTGGAACACGAGATAAGACTGTTTTCAGTGGACTAATTTCCTTTGCAAGTGTATTTTGTCTTTTTATATGTAATTGCAGAGTTTTTATTTTAGTATGGAAAATTTCAAAAAGTATATCACAGCCGTGAAGTTATTTAATGAAAGATTTCTAGAGCTGAAATTTTTGTGTAAAATAAAGGTATTATCTTGCAACTTGTTAAATATATTTATTCAGTCCGTGGACAGCATTTTTGTATTTTTTACAAGATGAGAATCACAGTCGTCCCACATTCAGTTTAGTCAGTGGGGTAGAAGGAATATGACAATTTTGTGGGGTCATCTTGAACTTGAATGTGACATCACAATTTGGGTAACTACTGTGCAGTAAACCACATCTTCCCACGTTTTGTTCAACCATTTGGGCCCAAAGTTCCTTTAATGGAACTTTAATTTTTTTTTTTTTTTTTCCCTGGTACTTTATAATTTAAACATTTATCCTCATTTTCATTTTGAGTTCTTGACCAATTGAATAAATTAGTTGCTTCTCACATGAGTTTTAAGCCCAGGGGTTTCTTACTGATTGTTCCTTTTGTAAATAGATCTTTCAAAAAAAATATGTATTTGAAAAATACATTTTACACAAACTGTAAAAATGATTTATATTATTTTTTAAACAGTACATCTTTGTATATTAATTTCTTTTCTATGTCAAGTTGGTAGAAGCATTAGCACATCTTTAGACTGTATATAATCCACCATTTAGGAACCTAAACCCAAGCTGTCTAGAGTGATGACCCATGACTATGTTGAACATTTTATGCTGTAGGAATCCATTAATTCACTGCGATGAAATTGTGAAAACTTGCTTCCCTGTGACTTCAGTTTATTTACAGATTCCTGGATAAAGAAATGAAGGCATTAGGTTCCTGAGCAAAGCCATTGTATCATTATGTAAAATAAGAAGAGGTCTTCTCATTTCTAATAAAGTTTTGAAATATTCAGAAATGTTATTCTCATTCATTCTTTAACTGGTTGAACATTCTCAAAAACGAGACTATTTCAGCACCATTCATTTATTTAGAAATACTCAACTGTATTTTTAGAACACAATGTATTGACGCTCACAATTTTTACATTAATTAACCCCACTATTATAGTGTAATTAACTAATTAAGTGTAATTGCAGATTAAAATGCAATTGAATTTGGGGTGAATTATGACCTTGGCATGTTGTGAGAGTCACCCAGCTACACTGATAAAAATGATTTTGTGGTGAATAAACAATATAGAAAAAAACATGGAATTTCTACATGAAAAAGTTAGTTCAGGCAAGGATTTAAACAATGTAAATTCTGTATTAATATTAAATTTAAGCTTGAATAAATTAAAGTGTAAATATAAACGATATAAAAACTTCTGATACTGGTGTTCACATCATGCACGGGAGCATGAATATATTTTTTGCTGTATGTACACTTACTGCTTTTTGTTGTTAGGCTAAGCAACTTGAGATGTGACATCTAGAGTTCATTTTGTTAATTGTTTGGATGAGTGCCGCATTATTTCTATTATGTAGATAAAAGCATGGTTTAATTCAGTGTTATATGATGGGTAAAAAGCATTGCCAAGTGAATGCGTTGCTTGACTGAAGTAGATTTTACTTCTGTATATAAAATAATTAACATTTACTTTATGAATGTTTAGCTCAGGAGTAAGTAGATTTTTCTTGATAACAGGTAAGTTGTACAGAGCAAGGTTTTTTTTTCTCTCTCTCCAGTGTAGTGTAGATCAGAATTCAATCAATCAATTTTGTTCATTAGATAAATTATGCACGAAAAAGACTGAATTGTTAGAGTTGATTAACATTTTATTTTGTAGCATACTAACATAAAAACACAAGATCTTTTGAGATTTACGGAAAACCATCATTATGGTCAAAACGAGTGTCTGTCCTTTGGGAAACCAAAAATCCTCAAAACTCAGTTCTCCAGAGAGCTGGCAGACACGAGAGGCCTTCTCACACTATTCCTAGTGCCTGTGTCCTCTGTCTTACTGCTCCAGGTTGGAGGGTCCAGCTCCATGCTAGAATAAAGGTCTGGAGTTCAGTCCAGCCGCAGTTGATTACCGCGGTTGTGCTAACAAGCCAGCTTTAGCAGCCAGTGCTTCATTCTGCTGGATGTGATATTCCTGGAAGCGCATGGAGATCCTCTGCGTCATTTTTAGGTACTTTTGTAAGCAGCTCTCAGAACATGAGGTCTGGAAAGAAAAGTGACATTGAACTCAAATTCATAGCTGGGTTTAAAAATAACTTCACGTTTACTTTAAAGGATATTTAAGAAAGCCAGCAGAAATAGAACCATGATCACAAACCTCCTCTGGCTTGACCTCTCTAGTAGTGAAATCTTTCACACAATCCATGAAGCAGTTTTCTGTCAGTTTATTATAGGTTCCCAGGAACTCTTTGAACTGTAGAAAACAAAGATGGCCAATAAAAGGGTTACTGAATGATTTTGTTACTATAAACAGACAATATGTTTATGATAATGTCAGTAAGGTTCCTCTTGCCTGTTTGATCTGGTCTGATTCAGTGACCTGAGCTGCCATAGTCGCAATACACTAGGATGCTGTGAATGAAATCGAATAAAATTAGTCACACGAAGAGAATTAAAACAGCAGACCTCCCTGTTCTCACTGACAGCGCACAAACTAACAGTTCTGTTGTAATAGAGGCCTCAGAGCAAATCAGTGAGATGAGAAGGAGCTACATTAGCCTTTAGCTTTATCTCACATGTACATTTATAACTGACTATACGAAAAATGCATTTCAAAATAAATAAATTAATAATAGCTTTAGAGTAAATAAGATGTAGACAATAAACGTACTAAGAAGCAACAGACGTGAAAACAGTAAAATCGTTACCTTTGCAGTCTGAGCTCAGAATCTGAAGGACATGTGAGAACAGAATAGATATCCGCTGTTTCACAGCCGCACTTTCGAAACAAATAAGAGCCCTTATGGATTAAAAACTGGAACACGACTCCTTAAAAATGCATTTAAAAAATCACTTAATCGCGCGTGTGTTTGGAGGTGTATTATGAATAGTTCAATTTTGGTCTAGAATAATTATCTTGTTTAACATTTAATGACATGATAAACAATGAAGGACAACCATCCCTTATTTTGTTCTTTATCTTACCGTCTTAATATTACAATATTAAATATTATATTAAATATTTTTTATCAGTAGTTTTTGATCATTACTTGAATTGCATTATCAAAAACACATAATTCATAACCATGCGTGCTCTAAAAATTTTTAGAGATAAATTTAGAGATAAAGACAACAATAAGACAACAAAAACAACAACAATAACATCAATAAAAGCAAATAAACATTTATTTTTTCATGTTTGCCAGACCAAACATGTTCCGTTAGCGATTCAATGGGGGCAGCAGTGTAAAGACTCCAAAACAAAGAGAAGACAAACCTTTATTTTGAAATCTGTTTAACGTCATGCTTGTTTCCACGATCACAGCTGTGTAGTTTTGTTGTCGGCAACTATCGACGCTGTGAAAATAACTGGACTTACAGCTGAAGTGAACTGAAACAAAGCATCGTTTGAATACCACATTAATATAAGACGGGATTTAATATAATGACAGAAATGAGAAAGGCTAATACGACTTGTTGCTTTTAGAAATCACCTGCGGCGGGAAATTTAAAACGAATACTGACAACAGCGTCAGAGTGATGGACGGGTGTCATCTGTGGAGATCTCAGGACATTATTATAACTGTCGTTATGTTATGGTGACGTCACCATCACGGTAAGACGCTCTGTAAACGCTTTAATGGGCCCGTACAATGTTGTTATTATTAACCGTTGAAAGACGGTTAATAACAGAAAAAAGAACCTACACCTCTCATTGGACTCTTATTTCTGATATAAACGTGGAAATGGACTCTTGTTGCCTGTCTGTGATCAATAACACACACTTAAACGACTCCACGTCCAGTTCTGACGCTGCAGATGTTTTAATTCACTCAACCAGAGCTGCTTTGGCTGCCAGCAGAGAGGAAATACAGCATAAGAGTCATAATAAAGTTAACATTTACATCAGGAGACTGTCAGACTCGGAACATGTTCATTCTCAGAGAGAAGTCCGGCCTGCCCTGGCAGTGAATATTCCTGCAGCTGCAGAGACAGGTAACATCTGTTAGACTGAGGTTAGTTCAACTGTGAGATCAGTTAAAAGATCAAAAGAATCAATACATATTTCTCTGAATTCAGCTGGACCAGATGAACAACAGGCTGTTGGACCGTCAAATCAATTTGCTGACCTTTTTGACAAAGTGAGAATTTGTTTACTTTGGTTTACTTGTGTTTAGTTTGTTTCTAAACAACCCTTAACTTGATAAAAATATGGTCATTTTTGTGAAAAATTAACAAAAGTGTTTGTCACGTAGGCCTCCAGGAAAGAGAAAAGGAAAGCTCAAATTATAGTCATGCAGACAGGAAACTCAAAGTCAAAAGGTATAATTTATATTATATTATATTATTTTATATCATCGTACAGGGGTTTTCAATCTTTTAGATGCCAACCACCCCAAATATCATTTAAAAAAAAAATCTATATAGTTTCTTGAATAAATACCTAATTTAAATATTTTAATATTAATTTGAAAAATTAATAATGTCTTTTAATAATATCCAATATCTAATAATGTTTTTAAATGTCTAAAATATTATTTATTTACTTATTTGTTTTAACTTATTTATTCATTTACTCATTTATTAGTTTGTCTTAAATTTGACTTATTTTAGTCTTGTTTTTATTAATTATTCCTTTAAAAAAAAAAAATTACCATGGACCTCCCTGAACCCCAATTTGAAAACCGAATTGAAAATAGTATATTATAGTATATTACGCGATGTTATATTGAATTATATTAGTACCATATTATTGTGTTATACTTTTTCAAGTGCTAAATGCCACTAGTGTAAATTGATTTGACGTTTCTGAATGCTGCAGGTGAAGATGTTCAAATTTCTACCTACTCTGCCGACGGGAGAGGAGCAGTTGCTGCAGCGCTCAGGAAGAGGTAATGTCTGCTTCCATTCAGTCTCTCTTATGATCAATCATAGTCATTTTGCAATATTTCGTTATGTATCTCAGATCCCAAAGTGCCCCTTTACGACGAAATGTGACAGTACAAGTGTTGGACCAAGACCGATCCCAGACACCAAGAGGCCAGTCAGATCCTGCTTTTCCATTAGGAGATCCTGGGCCTTCTGCAAATGTGGCGGCTATAACAGCTGCTACCATTGCCGCCACAGCTCCACTTATCAAGGTATACATTAGCATAATAACATTCAAAAAATTCATAAATCAATACAGTATTATAGAAGTAACTTTAAACTGTCTTTGTTTGGCCCTTGAGGCTCAGAGTGAGATGGAGGCTCAGATCGCACTGGTAACTGCTGAGCTGAGGAGGTTGCGGGCAGCAGAGGGCAGTGTCCCGCCGGGGAGGTCTGCCAATACTGAGAACACTTCTGCTGGAAGAGCAGCCCATCTGGAAGAGCAACTTAACATTTTAATCCAGCAGAGACTGCAACACCTGGAGTCAATTCAGTGTCAGCAGATTCAACTGCAGGTAAAGATGGCAAGATATCTGTCCACATCTGGAGACGCAAAATCTGGCTATTTTATTTTATTTATTTTTTTATTTTACTTTAATTTATTTATTTTTCGCTTAATTCAATTAAATTTTGTTTTTATAACTTTTTTGTGTTTACTTAATTTTTGCTCTGTTTTTGTTTTATTTCTTTTTTTGTATTGTTTTGTTTTAATTTTATTTTCATGTTTGTTTTGTTTTCTGTTAGTTTTTTGTTGTTTTTCTTTTTTTAAAATATTATTATTTAAAACATATTTTTATCTTAAGTCTACTTGCAGTGTTATGGAAGGTTTATTGCACCAAACACAATTTAGATTTCATGTTTTCCACACTCCTTAAACCTTGAATTAAATGTATTTGTCATTGTAAATATCCTCAGTTATGATATTCTGACTTGTGTATAAAAGTATAGTTTACACCGCTGTACAACAAGGCAACTAAGTACCAAATACTGAACAGATTAGGTCTACGTAATACACTGAACTGTTTTATTTGGAAAAACGACTTCCATTCCAGACATCGTTTTAAGCAGTCACATGTTGTTGTATAGCACCTTTGTTTCAGAAACTTGCAGAGGTTTCAGATTTGCGTAATAATTGGTTGTGTTTGTCAATTTTGCATTACTTTATCATATGGCGCAGCTCACAGGCGCTCTCCTCTGTCTTTAGAATCGTCTCTTGGGCTCGGCTCTGGATGTTGTAGCAGCTCGTGCGAACACAGACTCACAGTCCACCCTTCACACAGGCTCTGGAATCACCCAGACAGAGTCTCTACCAGTTCAGATCTCAGGGAGTCGCAGTGTCAGACTCTCAGCCACTGATCAAACCTCTGCTAGAAGCCCAGTGTCAGGTGAGTTGTTGTAGGTTTGTCTGAAAATGTTCAGAATCTATAATAGCAATATGCAGATTTTATCTGAGAGGAGGAATTGATAACCATGAAAATTTTAGGAGTTAGTAATAATATGAGCCTTCGAATAATAATGAAATTTTTGACCTTGTCATATTACTGCACCATTATATGATAATCTGATATGAATCATGCACTTTTATCTATAAATGCAGTGGCACTGAGTAGTATTTTGACACTTGTTTAAAGGGGTCCTATTATGCTTTTTTACGTTTTCAGCTCTCTGTAGTGTGTAATGTTGGTGTAAAGTTACAAAGCACAAAGTCCACTCTTAAGGGAGTTATTCTCTATATCAGCAAGCGCTGTTTCTGTACTCCCTAAAAAGCCTCGATTGTAGTTTTGAGTTTTCTTCCTAGAACGAACACGTCACAATATCCCTAATTTAAATAATTCATGGCCAATGCATATACACACAAAAAAGAGGTGAGACCTGGTTGAGTTGTTAGTGTGTTGAAACTCGCAGCCATGGTAAGGACGTGACATTTCCCAAACACGCTTGAAGTGGTTGACTGATCACAACACACAACAGTCAGAGCACACTGCGCTTTCGGAAGGAGGGGCTTCATATAGACCGGAACTAAACAGAGCATTACTGACAGACCGGCAAGAGAGGTGCTGCAACAATGTATAAATAATATGTTTTGAACATTTAAGAATTTTTCCTCTTCTAGTAGACCTCAAAAATAAAATCAAGACTACGTAAAATGGCAAAATAGGTCCCCTTTAAGTCACATCATGACCCCTGAGGTTCACACAGGTGTCTGAACACAATAACCACAGGTGTAGTTCATCATATTAATAACATGTTTGACAACCAGAATGTGTCCAAGACTTCATTTCGAATTGTGTATTGTTTCATATTTTGAAACTCAACAAATATTTTGCACGATTTTTTTGTTTGAAAAGCTAGTCTTTAAAATAAAATAATTTGTTTTAATGTTTCTGTTATATAATGCAAATACCTTTTTATACGTTTTTAATGGTGGCTGAAAGGATTAGTTCCCTTCTGAATTAAAATTTCATGATAATTTACTCACATATCCAAGATGTTCATGTCTTTCTTTTTTCAGTTTAAAAGAAATGGTTTTTGAGGAAAACATTCCAGGGTTCTTCTCTGTATAGTGGACTTGAGTGGGGTTCAATGGACGGAAGGTCTTATCTAGCAAAACGATCTGTCATTTTCTAATAAAATTTTTTAAAATTTTTCATTTAAAAAATATATATACTTTTTAATCACAAATGCTCGTCTTGCACTAGTCCTCTTCTTGTATAATTCCGGCAGTGTAGACGCTCCTAAGTGTATTACTGCCCTCCACAGGTCAAAGTTTGAACTAAATTGTCATTTACAATATGCTAGTGCTAGTATATAAGAATTAGTTTAAACTTTGACCTGTGGAGGGCAGTAATACTCTTAGGAGCGTCTACAAATTACAGGGACTACGAATTATACACAAAGAGAGCTATTTCAAGATGAGTGTTTGTTGTTAAAAAGTATATTAATTTTATTTATTTTATTAGAAAATGACCGATTGTTTTGCTAGATATGAGCCTTATTCCTCGTCCAGGATTGTGTAGAATGCTTTGAAGCTGCACACAAACTGCAGTTTGGACCTTCCACCCATTGAACCCCACTGAAGTCCACTATACCGAGAAAAAGCCTGGAATGTTTTTCTCAAAAACCTTCATTTCTTTTCAACTGAAGAAAAAAAGACATGAACATCTTTGATGACATGGGGTTGAGTAAATTATAATGAAATTTTAATTCAGAAGTTAACTAATCCTTTAAGTGACTAAATACTTTTTTGGGGCCACTGTATGTTTGAATATATATATAGAATTACTTAAACAAAGGATGCTGATATTGCTGTTTCTACACTGGTTAATTTCTCCAGTCTCAAAGGATGTGCACCGAGAGAAACAAGCAGGTGGGCATAAAAGCCCCCTGGACACCCCCGCACCACGGAAGGTCATTCCTAAACCCACCCACTGGACTTCATCAAGAAGCACCATCAAACCTCAAAGATCCTCTCTCAAAAACCAAGGTTGGTTTCTCTCATGTATCACTTTCTCTGTTTTTTTTTATTGGCAGAAAGCAATTCAGGCATTATTGACCAATATCTGATTATTTAGTTTTGCTTCAAGGCCAAGGTTTTGTGGGTGCATTTATCTCCACCAAACCCCCACAACCCCACCTATGCACGACCCTATCAAAACAGCTTTGAAATAATTATTTGTTGGTTAATTTTTTTTTTTAAATCAGTCTCAGAGTGGCATTATGGATGACATTCAAGTTGAAACCACTTGATGGCAGTAGCGTCACTACTGTATTTTTACTTTTGCACCTCTAACAGACTTCCGCTGTGAAAAAACAGATTTCCACTCCTTATATTATTGTAATATAGGTTTTACACTAATCAGAGGTAATGGTAATCCATAACAGCATAAAACTGTCTCTTTTTTTTTAATGTCTGCAAAGACATTCTGGGTGTTTGAATCTAAAAACTTTCTTGGCTAATGTCATTCTGGAATTACTTGCATGCTTTTTGATTTTATTTTTGTGAGACAGTATATCTAAATATAGGAAAATGAAACTTGCAGTGCAATTTATTTATTGCTTTTATGTTGGTGTTATTAGTCCTTTCTTATCTAAATCTGATTTTTTTTTTTTCATTATATGCATAGACTATGTTTTGGCAAGTAGTCACAGGATTTTAATTAATTTCTCCTGCACAAATTTTATGGCATATTTTCTTTGTTTAAGTCTCATATCTTAACACTAATTTCGAATGGCATTCACTGCATCCATGGCTACAGGCTTTGGAATCCATTGTACTTCGCCTCCGCCAAGTAACCGCCTGCTTTTAGTTTCCTGTTTAAGAGGCAACAATGATAAGCTCAGCCCAGAACCTCATGTTCTCAAACTCCAAAACCAGTAATTTATCCCCGAACATGCCTTTTCCCTTTAGACACCATCACTCAACCAATCTGTCACTCCTCCGGATTGAATTGAAGACTTGCTTTTGCTCTAAAAACCAATTAAGGCAAAAAGCAGTTGTTGAAAGAGGTGTCACCACTGAACAGCTGTGTAAATATGAACAGTTCAAGCTGTTCGCCTCAGTCACGCTGTTTTGCTCCTGTCGGAGAGAGCAGAGGCTTGTTATTGGAAAGCTTTGGGCATGTTAGCACAGGCTGACCTGGTAACACAGCTGCTTTAGTGTCTTCAAGTAGTGTGTGTCATTAAACAGGCCGCTGTAGATCTGAATTACCCTACACAATGTTGTGTAACCGTTTGAGTGGACTAGGCCGAAACACTTTGGAAGAGCACTTGCTTATCACAAACAGCATTCCTGGTTTTCTCTTTTTCCAATTTGCTAGTCGTGCGCTCAGAGATGGGGGTCGCTGACACTCACCCATCAATCTGAAACCTGGGAGAATTTTCCCACCTGAATCTAATCCGCCGGCTGTTGCAGCCCCCTAGGTGTCTCCCACATGAGCGCGGGATCGCTTTCCCAGACGCCGGAGCTTATTCTGAGGCTCACGTTGATGGATGTGTGTGGGAGAACAGAGAGTTAATTATGGCTTGCAGTTTTTCGGTGTGTGTTTTTCCTAGAGTGTGAAAATTCTCATCTAAAGCATTAGTTCTGTCTGTTTTCTTATAACCGCATATTCGACATACAGTACACACATAAACAATGCACTTCTCCGGGTTGAGTATTACCTTGGAATTTGAGCTGAGATTCAGAGATATTCTAAAATCAGCAAGTGTAAATGCAAAGGATTCAGCATGTTGTTTTGCCCGGGTCGTGTGCGTTAGACGGTAGGAAAATTCTGCAGTAAGATGTCTGTTGCTACTGACTCCATTTTGTCACTTGTGAGCATCAATCTGGTCGTCTTGGCAACCCAGCTATTTCAGTGGCAGTGTTGCTCCATCTTTTCGGCTGTCAGACTGTTCTCTCTCTCCATTGAAGCAGGCTATTTTTAGCCAACCTTCCTTTTGTTTCTCGTGCACATCATCAAAGCGGCAGTAAATACATGCGGAGAGACGAAATCTGGAGTGTGAAGATTGTTTGTGTAGAGGATACTTTTATGTTCACCTGTTTATGAGTTTGGGGGATTTTTTTTCCAGCATCAACTTTTTAGTTTTCAATTTATGAGTGTTTTTATTTTTAATGACCGATATGATGCTGGTAGTTTTATGTTAATGTGTCCAATAATCAAAATGCTAAACCAGTTATTAATTGTAGTTATATTTCTGATGTTTGACTATAACTATAAAAATACAATATTCTTTATGAATATTTAATTCAAAATGTCAGCAATAATGATTATTTGTCAATCACTCACCTTATTATTGCCATTTTTAATCACCTTTTAGCATTTTTGTTGATTGCTCAAATGGTCCTGTGGTGTGACAAATCATTTTTTTAAAACCATAAATATTCCATGTAGTCACTCAAAAACAAAGTCCTCTTAAACACTGCATGTATTATGATCAAACAAGCAGTAGGAAAATGTTTTCAATAGACACTGCAGTCACTGCTTGAAATTTTATTCTTTATTCATTTTTTTAATTATTATTATTCATTTAGCCTTTAGGTCAGTCAGATGTGTCCAAACTGGTAGTGAATATGGTCAAATCAGATACTGTGGGTGAAACAGGAGTCATATCATGTTGGTGGAGAGGCCTGCAGATTTTACATTAAGGGTTATGAATATTGTAGATGCCCTCAACAGCAATTCATGTGGTCTTACCTCATCAAAGATTTATGGGTAGGAATTTTAGCTCATACTAGCCAAACACTATGTTGAAAAGTTTCAGGTCAGATTTTTTTTTTATCTTTCTGAAAGTCTCTTACGTGAGTAAGATCACAGAGGCTACATTTATTTAATCAAAAATACAGTTAAAACCATCAAACAATATTTAAAATAACTGTTTTCTATTTTAAAATATATTAAAATGTAATTAATTCCTGCGATGTCAAAGCTGAATTTTCAGCATCATTACTCTAGACTTCAGTGTCACATGATCCTTAAATCATTCTAATATGCTGATTTTCTGCTCAATAAACATTTCTTGTTATTATTAATGTTGCAAAGAGTTGTCCTGCTTAATATTTTTATGAAAACCATGACATTTGTTTTAGGATACTTTGAATAGAAAGTTCAAAAGAACAGTATTTATTTGAAATGGAAATCTTTTGTAACAATGTAGAAGTCTTCACTTTCATTTTTGATAAATTTATTGCATTCTTGCTGAATAAAAGTGTAAATTGCTTTAAAAAAAAAATCTTATTGACCCCAAACCTTTTCGTTTAGTCTAAGCAGATAAAAAAAAATAAATGAATATATATATATATATATATATATATATATATATATATATATATATATATATATATACATAGATATATAATTTGTGTGTGTGTATATATTTTCATATTAGCATGTTTTATTAACACCATGACCTACATTGTGATCCTATCGCGTTCATTGTACATTTTGAAAGCTGGAAAGCTTCTTGTCACCGCTTCCATATCAACCCAGGAGATACCAGGAGAGTCTGTCTGCCGCCTGCAGGGATGCCCTTTCCGACATAAATGGCAGACTATATTATTAGCCAGTGCCCTTACCTGCCGAGACCTCCATCAGTGTTGATGTGCACTGGGGGGTGGGTCACATGCCGTGCGTCACAGACACGCTAGCCAAGCCTTCAAATGCATTAAGGTTCTTTGTGCCCCATAATGCACTTAATGCATTAGACAACCTTCACACCCCTGCTTTTTAACGCCATTTCCCTGTAGTGTTCCTGCAGAGTTTAAACTGCATGAGGTTTTTAGGTGTTCACTAGCACTGTGCCATGTAAGTGCTGTGCTCCCGACGAGCAGCAGTCTGGCATTGTGCGTCTGGCAGCACTATTACGAGAATCCGGCCCTTGGTGTGGTGCCAGCTCCATGTTAAATGCTGACTATTGTTTACAGCTCTGTGTTTGGTGTAATTATAAAAGCAGCAGAATGGATCTCCGTGCAGCCACGGGTCTCAAACTTTACAGCTGATGTTTTGCAGCTGTGGATGTGTGTGGGTTTGACGTCACACGGCAGCTGGGAAAAGGGAACGGAATCTGTGCGGTAACGTTGGCAACGTCGTATAGACCCATCAGGAGCTGTTGTTTTCTTCTGTCACAGTCAACAATCCCAGAATGCAGTTGGAAAAAATATGACCTAGAAAATTGATGACTGCTACAGTCTGGTTAATGAAGTTATTGATTTGTTTTTCATGATATAATATATGTTTATTGAAATTTTTCCTCTTGCATGCTATGACAACATTTTTATTACATTTCTGTGACCTTTCAGACATTTCAATATGTAAATGAATAATGGACATGCTGCAGTCCATCAAATCAGTTTGAAACCGTTTTGTTTGAAAATTGTTTTTCTAATTTGTTTTTACACACTTTTATGGCCACATATTTCAGACAGGTTTCCAAAACACTCTCCCTCACTGCCAATGGTCAGTCAATTGATGTCACACACATATATAACAAATATAGTTATATGTATATATATATATATATGTAGGCTGATAGGGACCACAACGAGCTTCTTGCTGGGTTGGTGACATCACAAACCCCAAAATTTACATAAACCCTGTCCATAAGAACATGCAAGCGGGCGGCGAGGCCATGTTGGGCTGAGAGGAAATGTTGTTGTAAAGTGTTGTTGCCATGCCGTCATTTTTCGCCAGACTGTTTCACAAATGAGGGTCAGTTCAACGCTGGATTTGCACAAAAGATTAACATGACAGCACATGCTGGTCGATTAGTTGAATCAATTCCACAGCAACTACATAAATTTATCCACTATCCATTCAGAAATATCCAGATGCATTCTAAAAGTTTTTTCCTGAGTCTCTCCATCAGTGTCCGACTCCAGTTTGAACAATGTAATGCTGAACACCGTTACTGACAATTGTCATTTTGGCTGCATGAGATTCTCCAACTTTGTTGTTGAGCAACTGAAGCACAAGCTGTTAAAGCTGTACTCTCTTCTGGAAAGGGGGCGGGTAGCAGCAGCTCATTTGAATTTAAAGGGACACACACAAAAACAGCATCGTTTTGCTCACACCCAAATAGGGGCAAATTTGACGAGCTATCATAAATGATCAGTGGGGTATTTGAGCTGACGCATTCTGGGGACACCAGAGACTTATATTAGATCTTGTGAAAAGGGGCATATTAGGTCCCCTTTAAATTGATCAAAAGTGAAAATAAAGACATTTATTATGTTACATAAGAGTTTCATTTCAAATAAATACTATTCTTTTGAAATTTAGATTCACCAAAGAATGCAGAAAAAAAAAATTAGCAGCACATCATCAACATTGGTGATGAAAAAAAAATGTTCCTTGAGCAGACAATCGGCATATTAGAAAGATTTCTGAAGGGTCATGTGAAAATTCAGCTTTGCCGTCGCAGGAAAAAATTACATTTTCAAATATATTACAATAGACAACAGTTAGTTCATTTTTGTTATTTCTCTAAGGGGTTAAATTACCAGACATTTTACAGCACAGCTTTTTTTGCAATCATTAACAGTGATGATTGTTTTTGCGTGTCTGCTTGTTCTCTCAAAGGAAACGGCACAGAGGGTCTGCTATACAGGAGGCTTTGTTTGCCGTTGAGTCATGAGACTTTAGCTGCTCGTTTAACCGTATTCAAGAAGCCTCATGTTCCCTGTTAGCCAGACACTGGGGCCCGCTGGAGGCACGCATGGCAGCGTTGCTGTTGTTCCAGTTGGAGGAGGCCCTCCTTACGCTGCCTTTTTGACCTTAAGGAAATGATTACGGTCAGAAGTTCTGCTGTTGTTTTTGGAGGATTGAGAAATCCTTGTCCTGCGTATTTATATAGCTTTGTTTCCTTTCGTCTGCATTCCGAAGTGCCGCAGGGAGAACATTCCACTCTCCGGCCTCCTAATAGGGCTCAGGAAAAAGCACCAGGATATTTTACATCTGCGCCATATGAGGTTTCCCCCTCTGTGCACTCAATTTGACTTTTTCCATTTACAGTCATAGGCTGACAAACTGTAAGAATAGCGAAAGAATAACCGTTCGCTTGTGTTCTGAAATGCCTGGCGCGTATCACGTATTTATGGTCCGGGTTATTGGCACGGCGCACTGTATTTCTGCTGAATTGATGACTAGCCCAAACACACGGGGCCTTGTTAGAGTCGTAGGCCTGCAGCAGTGTGTGTTCTGGCAGTGATGAACCGGACTGCTGACTGCGGCAGGTGTCTGGTGGCCAGGCTTTACTTTCGATATCTTCTCTCTTTGCAGGAAATGGCAGACTTCAGGACCAGAGCTCTAATAACCAGAGGTCTCCCGAGAGATGTGTCGTGCAGTCTGTTGGGGTAAAGAGGTTCACCATGGCAACAGCTGACAACGGCCAACCAGAGCGGTCCAGGTAATAATAGGTCTTGTTTTCAGAGCAGGAAGGCACACAACCCTCTGCCTTTCGTGTTTCGGTGTACACAGTGTGTAACCATAGTAGTGGACCTACATAACTTCTTCTTTTCCCAAGCCAAAGGAATGCTTTTGTTTTATTTATGGCACTCAGTTAGGCCATCTTGACTTTTTCGTTTAAATACACCTTCGTAATGTTCCATAAGCAAGTGTCACTTAAAAACGGACGGAGCATACACGTGTTTCGCTCGAGTGTCTTTCGCCGTGAGAGGCGTACCGCAGCTTGTCAAGATGACAGTACAAGAAGCAGCGTTGATGTTAGTGGTTAACATTGAATGTCTTTGTTCTTGGCCTTTGTTGCAGCAAGGGAGGTTCTCAATAATACAAACATGTTTTTGGATCCCGTTCCAAACACTTTCTCCTCTATGCCTGCAAATTCATTTTGGCCTCCTTGAAGAAAATTTGTCATGAGCAAGACAAATTGAGTTTATATAACTGTCGTGGGGCAAACAGAAGACAGTTTGCAGCTGACATTAACAAACAGTACCTAGAAGTATCATGGCTCTTTAGATTTATACCATGGCAATACCATGTTTTTTAGACACGTGTAATGGTGTGTGTGTTTTTTTTTTTTTGGCCATTCAGCAGCTGCATTTTTCTTTTCTCTTTTCAAGTCAGTATTTCTTTGTAACACTAAGGTCTCTTCTTAAAAAAAACAAGTGAGGGAGAGAGAAAGTCATACATCTGCAGGTTACCGAGTGTTCAACACAAGATGTGCACACACGAGCAGCTCTGGGAAGTCTCCGAGCAGCCTCTGGTTCCCATGGCAACTGTGGGGCGGTCTCTATTGGCTTCATCTGAGAATAGGTAAAGTAAATCTGCATGCATCTGGCTGCCCGCCAGCGTCTCAAATGAAAGAGCACTTTGAATGGCTGCCAGGTTTGGAGGAGGAGAGAGGCTGTCAGGCCTGCTTAATGTTGGCAGTTTGTACTTGGCAAGACTTGCCTTTTCCCAGAATCCCTCACTCTGGCAGCCAGCCAGCCTCTTAGCGGAAGCTGAGAGTTAACCCCTGCGATAAGCTGGTGGAAAGCTGAACGTGGAAAACTTTCCATGCAGAGTGTGTGTCCGTACATGTATGTGGCTCTCTGTGTGTGTGTGTGTGTGTGTGTGTGTGAGAGAGAGAGAGAGTAGGTGGGTGGGTGGTTTTCTGCACAGGGTGTGTGTGTGTGTGTGTGTGTAAGTGCCAAGCCTCAGGGTGATCTGTATTCATGAGAAGACTACAGGGACAGCGAAAGATCCCTCAGTAAAAAGGAAGGAGGGTGAAATATCCTTTACATGCATACTGCAAATTTAGACTTTACATTCTTGCTAAAGGATTTTATTTGATGTTTTGCCCATAAAGTACCAGGTAAATATTTTTGTGCAATATAATTTGAAGTGTTTTTCACCAAAATATAAATATTTGAGTTCTACTTATGGTCTTGTGTCGCGCAAGGGCGGTTGTTTGCGAAGTGAAGCCTGATTTCATTTTGAAGTCAAGTGACTCACTCCAAGATAATTTGCACAAACACTCGATTCTTTGTGTCATTAATTTGGGGCACAAACGAAAGACATCAGGCTCATTTACACCATCCGAGTTTGCACAAAGCATGAATACTATTCAAATTGTCTCCGGCTTTACAAGCTGGAAGACATTCTGGTTGCCATATCAGTAGTGGTTATTTTATCCTTTTGACATCCAAATTCAGGCTCTGTAATGCTTGATGTACTGTATATATAATTTTCAGTGGAGAGAGAAAATCACATCCTCAGCTTTGGATCCTGCCGTATTGGTAGGTATGTTTTGTTGTTTCTTTTTTGCTAGGATAAAGCACATCTTCTTTCCGTGCCAGCAGAATGCAGGGATTGCAATAAATGGTATTTCTGCTCTCCTTCAGACCTCCCCTTTTTTTTATTTTTTCCCCCCACTCTGTTTTTCCACCCTCTCTTCTTGTTGTATAACAGGGTGAGTTTTTTTTTTTTTGGGTGGGTGGGGGGAGGGGGTTCTTTAGAGGCGGGGCTGCCAAACTCCCTCATTTAAGGTAAACAAACAACACAGAGGCTGACCGATATTTTACCATGCCAAATCATGGAAATAGTCTTCAAGAATCATATTTAAAGAATCACTATAAAACGTCAGAATATCTACAATAGACATAAACATAGTTTATGTTTAATAAAGTTTCTACACTATGGAGTACAGCTATTATTTCAGATGCCCAAGAATGTCTATGTGTATGGCCACAGTATGTTTATCTTTATTGTAAGTCACACATGCATTTTGCTGGTGTAAACAGTTTTACAACATGATCTTGCATTATTAATAGGACAACAGAATATCAAGCTAATGGACATTTTAGAAGCAGTAATAACAGACACTATGGAAGAAACATGAATACCTCTGATTTTCCACCCACAACTCTGGCTCTTCTATTCTGAAAGCAAATTGGCCAATGAGGTATGGCAAGCAGCTTGAACATTGTTTATTACTAGTATTATTTTTTAGAAAAATGTATATTTATTAGCTAAATGTTATTTTTTCTGTTTTTGTTATTAGTATGTAATGACTAGTATCCAGTTTATTTTCACTAGTAACTTTTCATTAAATTGTAATGTTAATTCTAATAGTGACCAGTATCTATTAAATTAGCATTTAATAATATTGTATCACATTTATTTATTAGATCCTAGTACATATAATTTTGGTACTAGTAATTATCTCTATAGTGACAAGTAACTAATCCATTTTTTACTGATAACATTTGTTTTGTTGTTTTACTAGTATGGAATCAGATATTATCTATTCACTACAGACTAGTCTGCATGCTGGTGTCTTTTAGGTTATTCATGCAGGTTTACTATATTAACTATATTAGTTTCTAGTGATTATTTCCTAGAGACATGTACTAATAAACACAAAAATTGCACTTTTAATAGTAACAATTGAATAGTTACTTGCCACTGTTGAGATTTAGAGTGACTACAATGAAATAAATACTAAAATATAATGAATAAGTGTGGAATAAATACTAGTGACCATTTAATTTACTTGACGATCATTTAAAAAGTACTTCTAACAAAAAATGGACAATAGTGTTTTTAAAGCATACATGTTCAAGCGGCTTGCCATAATGTTGGCGGTGCGCGTTTCTCGGTCCATTCAGAAGATTTGTTAGGGAGTGGTTAGCGCATGCGCACTCGCATGGCAACAAGTGGCTTGTCATTTGTAACAGAAAAAGGAACTGCGGAACGTGGTGTTGACGTCACTGGCCCAGCCAGGTGGCATTCCGAGAAGCAGAAGAGGCGCATTCGCCTCCTAGTAACCGTATAACGGAGCCGAGAGGAGCAGCTCAACATGTCTTCGGCGCAGGTCTCCTCGTCGAGGAGACAGTCGTGTTATCTGTGCGACCTGCCGCGCATGCCGTGGGCGATGATTTGGGATTTTACGGAACCCGTGTGCAGGGGTTGCGTGAACTACGAGGGCGCGGATCGGATCGAGTTTGTTATCGAGACCGCGCGCCATCTGAAACGGGCTCATGGCTTCCAGGAAGGGAGATCCCCGGGTCCCGCGCCGCCGCCTGCGGTGAAAGCACAAGCGGGGATGTCATCCAAGGAGTCGGTGCAGATGAATCATGTGGACGGATCGTCCAAACAGCAGCAGCAGCAACAACAGCAGCAGTCCGGCTTGGAACGATACGCGCTCGGAACCGAGAGATCGCGCTTTGATTATTCCAGTATTGGCGCGCACAGGCTTCCGAACGGGCTCGGTGGACCGAACGGCTTCCCCAAATCAGACGACGGACCCCCCGAGCTGAACCGACAGAGCCCTAACTCGCGACGGAACCACGGGCTGGTGGCTGTGTCGGGGCAGATGAGCGTGCCGCCGAACCTCCTCCCGCAGACCCTCCTGAACGGCCCACCGTCAGCAGCGAGTATAGCGCAGCACAGCCTGTCTGGACGAGCTCCTCCAGCCACGACCAGCATCGGACCTGCGCTCGCGCTCTCCGAGCAAGGTAAAAGACCCGGTTCTGTGTCCAGCACGGACCAAGAGAGAGATCTGAAAGAGAAACAGCGTAACGCTGAGGCTCTGGCTGAACTTGGTGAAAGTTTGAGAAACAGGTCAGAGGATTGGGCAAACAAACCTAAGATAGTGAGGGACACACTGATCACTCTTTCCAATTGCACTCCATTTGACGTGAGGTTCAAGAAAGATCATTCCCTTCTAGGTAGGGTGTTTGCTTTTGATGCCATTTCCAAGCCTGGCATGGACTATGAACTTAAAATTTTCATTGAGTATCCCAGTGGATCTGGTAATGTGTTTTCCAGTGCGTCCGGTGTGGCTAAACAGATGTATCAGGACTGCATGAAAGACTTTGGCAGAGGGCTTTCCTCTGGCTTTAAATACCTGGAATATGAGAAAAAGCACAGCTCTGGTGACTGGAGGCTCCTGGGCGATTTGCTGCCGGAGTCTGTGCGTTTCTTTAAGGAGGGGCTCGGGGGCGAAATGCTGCCCCAGCCTTACATCGATGCCAGCTGCCCTCTGCTGCCCTCTGCACTGGTCAACATGCCCCGGGCCGTGGCATCAGGCAGCGCGCTCAGGACGGGCGTGCGCAAACGCAAAGCCTCCCCAGAACCGGACTCTGCAGAGGGGGAGCAGCAGAGACAGCAGTGGATGGCGAGTCAAAGCGAGGCACTCAAACTGACCATGGCGTCCGGCTCGTTCGCAGCCTCTCACGGCGGACCTCCGCCCCTGGGGTCTGTGCACTCCAGCCGAGCCACCCCACCCGAATCGGCCCCACAAAACGGACAGTCCCCCATGGCTGCACTCATGTCGGTCGCAGACACTTTGGGTAACGCACACTCACCAAAGGACAGCAACTCTGTGCACTCCACCACATCCACCCGACACAACAGTAGCAGCCCGGTCTCCCCCGCCTCGGTGTCCGGACAGCGGCGTTTGGCCTCCCGAAATGGTGAGATCAGTCTGACCGGGACGCCTTCCCAATCGGGTTCACATCAGGGCATGGATCAGGTGCACCCTCAGAACATTCCAGACTCGCCCATGGCCAATAACGGACCCTTGTGTTGTACTATCTGCCACGAACGTTTAGAAGACACACACTTCGTCCAGTGCCCGTCAGTTCCAAACCACAAATTCTGCTTCCCGTGTTCCCGGGAAAGCATCAAAGCGCAGGGGGCTACAGGAGAGGTGTACTGCCCAAGCGGAGAGAAATGTCCCCTGGTAGGGTCAAACGTGCCTTGGGCTTTCATGCAAGGCGAGATAGCGACCATTTTAGCTGGGGATGTGAAAGTAAAGAAAGAGAGAGACCCTTAAATATAAATATATATGCTTCCTACATCAGCAACAGACAAGTGAAGCGAGTATATTTAAGGTTGTGTCTTTAAACCTAGTGAACTGCCTACCAAGACAACATTTATGAACGTTATAGATGCATTTTAAATGCTCAGAAATGCTAAGTGTGCAGCACGCTTGGTTTTGAGACGCAGCCTACTTGTTGTGAATATTGAAGTAACAGAAATAGTCCAGTGTACAGAGACATTTGTTTTCCTCTACGAAGGAGGAGGATATGTGCGTGGAAACCTTTTTTACGGCACTTTTACGATTTACGTTAACGTTTCTATTCAATTTCATACTTATTTTCCACATCTACATGTACAATCCCAAGCAAAAAAAAATGTTATTAATGAATACACTTTTTGTGGTAGGTATAACAAATGAATCGAGTCTAAGAGAGGGCATTCTTTGTTTCTTGATCCCGTCCTTTTTTTTTTTTTTTTTTTTTTTTTAGTATGTTCTTTAAAACAGCAGTTTTTAATTTGTATCCCGTGGTCTGAGAATACAGATATATTTTATTACGTGTTTTCATTCTCTTTTTGCTTTAAAGTTGCACGGACGCTTTAGTAGAGCAAAAAATACTGTAAATGAAAAATGAAATGCTCTGTTTGTTTATACATATTTCTGTAGTAACAGAAGACTTGTAACGTGCCTTGGAGCTGAGTAAATTGTAATAAATTCATTGATATTAACTCTTTGTGGCGTGTTAATTTGTTCAGGATAGAAATGTGATGTTTGAATTTATTTCAAAGTTCTCTGATGAATTATTATAGTTGGAAAATTAGCTTTTTTTTTCTTCCTGTATAATAGAAGACATTTTGGCAGCATGGACATTTTTAGTGTCATCTATTTGATAATGAAACCAAATGTTTCGTTTTCAATATTTTATAGGTGTTCATCTACTGTATTGACTAAGGGCCAAATTATTCTTGCAATGCTGTTGTTTTTACGAACAATATCCTTCCAAATGTTATTTAAAAAACGAGAAGTACTCAGCTAAGCACATTTCTCTGTTGTTAAGAGCAACAGTGGATCAAGTGTCGTAGTAAGCATATCTTTTTCATTGCTTTTGTCAGTGTCTTTTGCGTTCATGTCACTGTTTTTGCTCCAGACAGATGTAGTCTTGCTACACTGACCTAAAAGTCAAATGTTTGATGCAGCCACAGGGCATGAAACATCCATTCAGCACTCCCTGATGGGTGTCACATGGGGTAGGTGCAGTGCTTGTTTAATTTGTGCTGTTTTTTTAACACCCTTAGCAACAAGTTTTGTTAATAACGCACAATAAAAACTGTTTTACTGCATATGCAGAAGGCGTTAAAATAGCACACAATTACCCTGCTCTTAGCACACTGTGTCTTAATCTGTTACGCCTCACTTTAGGAGTTGTTAGCTGTTCTCTCTCTCCGTGTGTCAGAGTATATTGGTACGGGCAGAAAAGCTGGAGAGGGAAAATGCTTGCACATGCCTGAGATGGCCCTAGGGATGTATTCCTCATTTAGAATTCAGCTGGTTGGTCATGTGACTTGTCAGTCGTACACTTGCATTGGCTGCGGGAGCGAGGGAAAACAGTTGGTGCGTGGCTGTTGCCATGACTCAAACTAATGCTCTTTCACAGACAAATAGAAGGTGGCACAATTCATTCATGGCAGCCGGCCATGCAAGAGCATCCAGACCAAATAACCGGGGGGACGTTAAGGTCAGAGAACAATGCACATGCCAAGCTATCTTACTGAAGTGGGCTCTGTGGTTGAATTCTGTGGAGGCCTGTGGTGCACATCCTGTAGATCAGAATAATTTAAGCGGGAACTAGAACACTTTTCCACTAAGCAAGATTCTGTTGCTAGAAAGGGCATGTTAAAATACTTTCTTGTCCGTATATATATATGAAAATGTGTGTATATATTGCACCACATCTGTAGATATGTTCACAAACATGAAATATAGGATATTGAAAGGTTTTGAGCAAACTATCGAGGGTTTGTAACAATATTCTGATTCAGTTACAACCGAATGTTTTATTTCCTCGTTGAATCATGCATATGCATTAAGATGCCAACATATTTACATATTCAAAAGACTGGCTCACATGACAGCACAATAGATTAGCGAGGCAATTTAGTTCAGTTTTGTATAATACATCCGTAATCCTTCTAAACCCGGTGAAGAGTTTAGTTGTGCTTTGTGGTGCATTGCAGTGATATTGTCGCTGCTGCTCTGTCTGTGAGGAATCAAAGGTGTGGTGTCTGGTTCAGGATGGAGTGGGCTTCTATTGTCATGCTAAAACTGACTTGGGTTTGAGGTGCCCTTGGCTGTCTCAATAATCACCTAGGTTTCAAGTTTCAGTGCACATACAAAGAAAAAATAAACAGATACACCAACCCCACCCATTACAGAAGGTGGGGGTCTCACTTCCTGTTTACTACACATGCTCCTCTGCTGTCTTGAGTGTGTGTGTTAAATTCTGCACCTTTTCATGGAATGCTTTGAGACACGGACAGCTGGAAGATGTGGAGAAGACCCTTTAATTGGCTTTCTAAAAAATATAAATGCTTAAGAAATCGCACATGGTTATTATGAGTGGCCATTTAAGGATGGAGATGTTCTGTAATAATGATATCAAGCAAAATCCAATCACTGCATTTGTGCTGCTATATTTCAGCCACGTTTCTGTGCGTGGTTACAACGCATTTGATACACTGATGTATTTGAGCTTCTTTTACAATCTGATGTATGCTGGATTTACAGTTTTTGTGTTGCAAAATTAATATTAATCTCTAACGTGGGAATGTGGTAGCTTGTCTGTTTCAGAACATTTGTTTTTGGTCGCATTGTAAAATCACTGCAGTCTGTCCTCCCTTCGCAAGCTTGGGAAGCCAGAGACTTCTTCCCCTCCTCCAATTCCCTTCATCCCCATAACACACACACTTCTCTCTCTCTCTCTCTCTCTCTCTCTCTCTCTCTGTCTATCCCTCTCTCTCCCTCTCTTTCTATCTCTCCCCCTTCAAGGGAGAAGTTTCCAGTGGATAAAAATACAGCCACTCCAAAGGTTACGCTGCAGTGCCATCGTGCACAGTTGCCCATGGTAACAGCCTTGTTCAAAACATCATTTATTCAGGAATGCGTGGAGAGGTTCAGCGTTAACCCTGCGTGTGCCGGCATTTGGCGGTCTGCGCCCATGTGTTTTTAACCATGTTTTGCATGTCTTTTGTTTAATTGTTGTTTTTATAATTACAGTACAGTTTTCTTGCTGATATTGTTACATTGTTTTCTTGTCATTAGAATGAATAAGAAGGCAATTACAATGGGCGTGAAATTTCAAAATCCAATCAACATCGGGTGGATAAAACCAGGTTTTTACCTCACTTTTTTTTTTGATAATCCATTATACTCGGATGTACATCACAATAACAGAAGAACAGAGCTATGTTCATTTTGTCGCAAACTTTAAATACTGATTGCCATTCTGTTCCTGAAGTATGAAGTTATATATATATATATATATATATATTTATATATAAATATTAGTGTGCATTATATATATAATAATTTTCAGGCTTCGTCAATGTTGAAAAAAACAAACAAACAAAATAATGTTTTAAATGAGCCACAATGGGGAAATCAGCCTGCGAGTGGCTTAAAACGTTGGCTGTGCATATTAAACCGGTATATGCAAAACTGTTTTAACCGTTCGACCTCATATTTTCCCCCCACCGCATCAATGCATCCCTGACTGCGATATGCCATTTAACTCTCTGCGCTTGTGCTTGTTATTTAGCACCAACGGAGGAGGGAGGGAGGGGGTTATGTGCAAAAGGGTTATTCCCATTTTGTTTTCATTCACTGTGCCTCCAAGCACAACCATTTATAGACGGTGATGTCAGCACTATCTTCCATAGCCCAGGGCCTCTTTGGCACATAATGTATGCAATCTCAGACATTCCATTCCTGCCTCGCAAATAAGCTGCGGGCTACAGCGGGCGTGTGCTTCCCCCTCTTTCTGCAGATATTAAAGGCGCAGAGGGGGAATTGATTTTCTCCTGCTTTTCACTCCTACTCTCTCATTTAGTTTACTTTTTGGCTCGCTCTTTTTCTTTTCTAGCGTAGAGAAACTAGACAGTAAATCCTTTTTCAATCATTTGGGAATAGCATGTTATTGTTAATATGATTTAATGTGTTATCTGTTGTCTCTCAGTATCAGTTTTGATTTTGCAAATGGCTAAATTCATACTTTTGTGAACCGGTTATTAAATAAGCATCTTTTTAAAGATCTCTATTTTTATCTGCTCCTTATATAAGAACATACGCCTCACGGAACAGACGCAGCTCTGGTCTACCCTTGACTAATGGCATGTGGGTTGTAAAAAGGGGTCCGTTTTGGCAGGGTTTCAGATGTTTTTCATTAGCTTGTAAAGGACATCAATTTTCGGATGGAATTCCAATTTGCATTTCAAGGCCAGTCCCTCCTTGAGGGCCAGTGCCTGTTACAGCTTCCTGTAGATTCCCGCCGGAGAAGTGGTGGGGTGGGGGGCTAGTTTGGGGGCAGGGGATTGTTTCTGGGCACATGAAAATGGCCTATAGGGCACCATGGAGACTCCGTCTGTCTTGAAAAGCTCGCAGGCTGGATTGTTCAAGGATGGTTTCACTTGATTGATCTAAAGTGTTGAAGTGAGAACCCGCTGAATACCTGCCGAAGTGCAATTTTTGTATCTTTTGACTCTTTCGTGTGCTTTGATTTGGTTTTATGCATTTAAACAACTGTAGTGTGTGAAACGACACATTTTTTGATATTCATCGCATTTTTCCCACAAAACACGAGTACTAACCATTCGTTCCTTTGTTTTTAGTTTGCAGACGGACTGGCTGGTTGGAAGGAAAGGGTTAATTTGTAACTCACGGGCTGTGCGGTTCTTGGCCGGCTCACTGGAGAAATGTAGCCCCCTTTCATTCTCTGGGTTGTTTACACGACTGGCAGCCATTTTAGACTGGAGCTCTGCTAACACAGAGAGGTCTCGGGTTTCTTAGGCTTTCACAGTGCAGCGAGTTCAGTCAGCGGCTTGTTCTGTCATCCATCTTCCATCGGGGCCCCTTCCCCCCTCACACATTCACACACACACTCTCCCTCATTCTACAATCTGGTCACCATCCACTGTACTCGGAGAGCTGTATACTGTTCACTTTTAAGTGCTCTGTTGTTTATTAAAGAAGTAAGCCTCTTGAGGCTGAACATTTATAGTGATTTTTCCACCGTTAAGGGGTGTTTTTGCATCAGCAATATAATTAAACAATGTTCAATCCTAATATTTTAGGAATCTGTCAAAAGCTTGTTTAAAAGTAAACATTTTATTGTCATTTATTAGACAAATAACAAACTGAAACAACTACATAGCATATAATAACCAACATATATATAATGGCATGTGGGTTGTAAAAAGGGGTCAGTTTATATTTTATATTTTTATTTTGTATGGTCTCCTTTGGCCTTGAATTCTTGCTGGCATTTTATGTACTTTTCCACTGTCTCTGTTGTTTAACTCTTCCAAATAGTTTCTATTTGTTCCCATAGTCTTTCTTTTGATGAAACATTTGTGCAGTCTATCTTTGAATTCATTAAATCCCAACAATAATTATATTTTAGCATTAGAAACACTACTGTGACTAAAGAGCTTACACATACTGGTGTGGAATAACCATTACAGAAACATAAAAAATGACTTTGTAATCACCATTACTGTTAGTTTAGGGCAGCTGTGGCACAAACCGTACATTGGGTGGTCTAATAAATTTAATCACTGTGTGTGTGTGTGTGTGTGTGTGTATATATATATATATATCTATCAATGATATGATATTTCAAGAATATTTGTGATAATGGTATTCATGACGATATAGACCAAAATATATGGAACAACGTTTTATTGGTGATTGCAGCTGGCATACAGCAGCATTTTTTTAGTGCAAACAAAAAGGGCATTTTCCATCTTTTTCCAATGAGTTACAGTCATTGATGACAGAACACCTAATTCAAAGTGTAAATCTATTGTCATAAGGTGGCAGCAGCAGCATTATTATTATAGTGCAATAGTATACATTGGGTTGAGTTTTTTAATATAGATGCACAAATTGCAATTTTCTTGGCCGATACCGATTTTTGCCGATTTCGATTTTCTTTCTAAGAACTATAATTGATAGCATATACAAACAAAAATATACTGTTCATAAAAAACAAGTAAAAAGTGAGTAATAAAATAAACAAAAAAATAGCAAACAGCAGCACAAATAAATGTAAAAGAATAAAGAGAGCTATGAAACTAAGTTTTTCAGGTTAAGTAGATTCAAATGTAAAATAATAGTGTTATTTTACATTTGATTACTTTAATTTCTTCATTGTGCAATAGTCTTCTTGTAAAAATTAAATACAGATTAATGCTTACCATTAAAGATATAAAATATATTCAGTCGAGAGCAGAAAGTGATTTTCTTTGTCTTTTGTTCTTTGATTAACATGACAGACAGCAGCAGGAATATTGTGCTGCTGTCACTTTAAGAGTTTATGCACGGACCCAATATACTGTTACAAAACATGCGTTCTCTTTCTCAACCATTTAACGTTTTAACTGTTTAACTGGATACTCACCAAGACGAGTATTTTGACGTAATTTTGTATGTCTTTGACCGTTTTAGCCCATTCATTTTGGTACTTATGGACTCAGTTATTTGAGACTGAGAAGCGGCTTGTGTGCTCCTATAATTTAGATCAGTGGTCGAGCGCTCGCTTTTGGTGTGAGCGCGAAACCTGCGGGAATGACTAAAATCATTCGCAATTCAAGCACTATTCAACTGGAGCGAATGAGACGAGTGAGAAAGAGGGGGTGGCTGTGTGTCAGAGAGCGAGAACGCGCAGTTGATGTTATTGCTTGTTTGTGGATCCGCTCAGAATCGGAAAGACGTGACACTGAACGGTAGTGAGAAGTGAAACAAGTTTGTTGTGTTTCTACCTTTAGCGGTAACAGTTTTCTTGCATATTTTGCAAAATATTGTGCTTAATTGTTGGAGGAAATTGTTAATTGCTGACCTCTTTTAACCAAACCACTTCCATACTATTGAAGAAGCTCCTTTTTAGGTTCTAAATCGTCATCGGAGGCTGATATGCTCCTCTTATGCTCAGACAGCTGTTGTTTTTGTGCACGCTAGGGGACGTAAATGTGACATACTTCATCGCGTTGCTATATCATTGATCTCGCGAGATGACACTTTTTTTTTTATTATCATGTAAAAAGTTATACCAGTGTTATCATGGACGGTATATGGCACACCCATATATATATATATATATATAATTATTATTCGTGTAATTGTATTTTTCTGCTTTAATTTGTTAAAAGCCTTTTTTTAATTTGTTTTTTTTAATATATTATAGAATATTGCGGTGATAACACATACTGCTATTTAATTTTTTTGCACTTTTTTCATATTTACATTTAATTGCTCTCACTCTTTCTATAGACTTTTTTTGTTGTGTGTTCTGTCCTCTCATTTGCCCTTCTTTTTTTTTCTCAGTTACTCAACCTTGTCTTGTCCTAAATTTGAAAGCGCATGCTTTCACAGAGCTGTTAAGGGATCAGGATTCTGTGTCTGCATTAGAATCTGTCTGTCTGTTGCCTTGATCATGTACCAAGAAACACAGATGATCTCACTGGACCAAAACCATCAGTATTAATAGCAGTGAAACTCCTATGTAATGAAAACCTTCTAAACGACCTTGTGGCGAAACCAAAGGTTGTCATCTATCGCAGCTGCGCGAAAGGACAATGGGTGTGGTTTGCCCACTGAAGGGTCTAATTGGAGGGCTCTTTAAAGGTGAGGTCATTTATTTGTCTGTGGGTCTTTAACTTAGCACTGTTGCTTTCCCATCACTCAGGCATTATTCCAGACCTTCTGATTAAATCTAATCAGGTGTTCCTCTGTGTCAAAACAACCCCAGCCTATCATCACACCCAGAGTGGTATCATCTGCTTTCATTAGGAAATGAGTAAGATTGATCAGCCAAGGCCTCCTGAGCTGTTTGTTACAATCATGTCAACAAATACAGCTTCTATTTACGAGATAGATTTAGCCTTTTCTAAAATCAATAAGCCATGTATGGTACTGTATGAAAGCAGCTCATTTGTTTCAAATGATTTTGTGAGCATGTTGATATTTGTTCTGCAGTAAATACTAGGATTGAATTGAGCTGACTTTGACCTTTTCTGTTTTTCTGTTTGGTTGATCATCCAATAGGCAAGTGTGATCAGTTCAATGGGCAAGTAATCAGAAATTGCACTACCATGTTAGATTATAGATTTTTTAAAAGATGTGTGTTTGGATATGCGTTTTCATTATTTTGAGGTGGCATGGGAAAACAATAATGCAAAAAATCTTAATGGTCACAAAACATTCTTTTTTCATTTTCTTTATGTAAATGTATATGTGTGATAGATATACATATATACATACACCCCCCCCCCCCATAAGTCTTTTTTTTCCTTTCCGCCGATATGTCGAAATTCAAAACCGTGTTCTGAAATAACATTAATATTTAATTTTCCTCATCTCGACAGCTGAAGTCATGTACTCTGTGTCTGTACTCCTCCGTTCGTTTTTCACTGTATTTTATTTCACTCCGTTTTTCCCCCCGCTTGTTGACTGAACATTTTCGCAGCGTATCCAGCTGCCGCCTGCCATGCGCTGTGCTCAATGGCCTCAGCTCCTGGCTGCCGATTGGTTACTATAGAATTTGACAGTACTGCAGCCTAACCGTCACCAATACCTCCTGCAAACAGAGGTATTTCAGATGGGTCCAGCCGCAATCACCTTCCTCCTGTCACCTGGGCTGAGTGTGAACCCCCCCCCCAACTTGTAGCCCATCTGTTGCGTGAAAGAGACCCGTGATGGTGCTTCATTACAGAGTGTTAGAGGAATGTCAACAGCTGAACCTGACTTCCCTTCACACTTCCAGACTTGAAATAAGTAAGGGGAAAAAAATATGTGTAAATTGTTTTCGCAGATGGTTTATTTCGGGCTTGGCTGTGATGTTGTTCACGCCAGTCTTGAAATGGTAGAACTCAGGAATCTTATTGAAATTCGACTGAAGAATGAACAAAGTCATTGACAAACTCCCCTTTGTGATTTTTTTTTTTTCTTGTTTTTTTTTTTTTGCAGGCCCCGGTGCTCGTATGTTATGACTGAATTTAAAATAGGCCATTAATTAAATATCCATTAAAGTGGATGAATATGGAAACAATGAGTCTCTTGGTTAACACGCCAATATAAGCCCCAATATTTTTTAGTAAATACATATATACATACATACATGCATACATACATATACGTATATATAAAGATAGATAGATATGCACACACACAAATGAGATAATCTGCATTATTTGATCCAAGTCAAAATAGCCCATCACCAAATCTCTAAATGGCATCCTGGTCACCTTTTCTTTTTTTTTTCTTCATTATTTAAATTTTTTCAACCTTATAGCATGTGAATGGTTAATCACAGAAGTCTGCACATCCGGTTGCGCAAATGATGGGCTGTGCGTAAGAGCAAGTTAAAATCTCACACTTAAATCGTATTTATAGCTCCTAACCTGTGTCGCTTCATAAAATTAAGGTTGAACCACTGTAGTCACATGGACTATTTTAACGATGTCTTTACTACCTTTCTGGGCCTTGAAAATGGAAGTTGCTTTGCTGTCTATGGAGGGACAGAAAGCTCTCGGATTTCATTTTAATTTCATCTTAATTTGTGTTTCGAAGATAAACGAAGGTCTTACAGGTTTTGAATGACATGAGGGTGAGTAATTAATGACAGATTTTTAATTTTTGGCTGAACTAACCCTTTAATTTTTACCGTTAAATAATGTTGTGTGGATTTGTTGTTGTTTTGTACAGAACTTTGGAATAACCGGTGTTGTATATAAACATGCTTCACAAATAAATAAATTAAATTGTAGTTTTGTGGGATTAGTTAAGCCCCAAAATATAATAGGTTTGCTTAAATCCAAGTATAGAAAATAATAACAATGTTGCTTGCCTTAGCTTTGCACCATTTTTATATGCTGCCTTTAGTGGAGTAGTATTACCAAACCGTGATTGGCACCGTCTCTGACATTTCCCGCAAATGCCGTGTGTGGTGCACTGTAGTCTGGCATTGCATTAGATTGTGAGGCTCTTCATGACTTCAGTGTGATTAGGAGATGGAGTCTGTTCTTTAAATAGAATGCCAATGAAGGAGTGCATGGTCTGATTGGCAGTGGCAATGTATAATTCAGTTTTCAACCCCCAGGATTCAGAGCGAGTCTGTGTTCTGATTACTAATCAGCAGACACGGTGACTCTCCCCACCTCCTCGACGGCAAGAAGGCTCGACCAGCTATCAGCTGCTGTGTCTGTCATGAACTGTTGCGTGCCAATCTGGAGAGCCCCGTTAAAAGAGTCGTTAAGGGGGGTGAGAGAAGATGCCTGTTACCATGGAGAAGCAGACCTGGGGTGATGGTGGTTGGTTGTAAAGTCTAGGTCTTTTTAGTCTCCATATATCCTGTTTTTCTTTTCCTTTTCTCAGAGCCCTTCTGAATGCCATGCGGCCCAGGGGAACATACAGTTTCCTGCAGTGTAGAAGAGATTTTGTTGCATGTGGACAGTTGCAGTAGAAGTCGCATCTGTCTGTAGTTTAGTACTTAACTGTAAGTAATGCACTTTCACGTTCAATTTCTCCACCGTTTGTGCTACAGACATAATTGATTCCTGAAACGGGTATTGTGGGATGGCATATTAGTGCCTGTATACAACTTATAACTATATATTTGATAAATAAATATAATTTTAATGTACCAAGTGACCTAAATAACCAAAATCTAATTTTTAATCTTAAAATGTACTGATAACCACAATAATAATACAGGGGGTTAAAGAAAGGAACATGATCACTTATTAACATAAAACATGGTCAATACACATGTATAGACAGTGCAAAGTGTACAAAACACCATCAGGATAACACGCATGACACTAAAATAATGCATTAAATGTAACACAATGACATAAAATGTATCACGAAACACTACATTCCTAATAAAAAATGAGAAGAAACCAAATAATTTATATAAATGGAGAATCTATTTGCACTAATGTAAATAGTCTGTCTTGTTAGCAAAGGCTATTTACACTAACTCCGCCCACCAATGTCTGGTTGGGCCACATAAGATTTAAAGAAGACACGCGCTGTTCAACGTCTGCAGGGGTGTATACCGTAGAGAGTATGACTCGTGGAAGTAGCTTTTGACACGTTCAGCCCGAGTTTGAATCTGCCTTTTGCCGAAAGCTCTTCTCCCTTTTCCCATCACATATCAGATTGGTAAGGCATTTATTCTCAATAAAAATTAACAAAATATTTGAAAAGTGGAAATAAAGTGCCTAATGAGCAAATAGTATAAACGGCATCTAATCTATTTGCTCTTATTGCAAAGAACTTATACTTTTATATATTGTAAATAGAATATATTGCTATTTTCACTTAGTGTAAATAGCATATCGCTAAGAAAATGCTGCTATTGTTACATATATCGCATTTGTTGCTAAGAAAATATGCTATTTTCAGTTAGTGCAAAAAGACGTTGCCTTGAACGCCGTTGATGTCATGCAGGGACTTCTGGGAATGTGTTTTTTTATTATTGTTGTTATTGTTTTTCACCGATTTGATGTTATTCATAATGCGAAAACAATACATCTGTCGATATGTTGCAGTGAATTTGTATTTAATGCGATAAACATTTTAACGTTTCACTGTTTATGGTAAGGTAACTTGCACATTAACAGGTTTCTACTCTAGCTTTTTCACAAAACTTTTAATTTATTATTATATTAAATATTAAAATAATTATATTAAATAATATTTTATTTACCGGTATTATTTTTTTTTTTGCACTGTCTGCTATTACTTCAATAGGTGAAAAATGCATCTATAGAATCTCTTTAAGGCCTGTTCACACCAAAGACGATAAAGATAGTACTGAAAATCATTCTAAATATAAAAGAATAATACACCTCACCACAACTATAACAATGGTGGCACAGGGAATTAGAATCACTTTCAGATTGAATTTTTCCCAGCTGATGAACAAAAGCAATGACAGCCAATCTAAATCCATCCTTCCTTAAGGGCTCTAGCATTTAAAGCAGCAGACGACAAAACTGCAGCATGGCGCACATGCTCAAAATAAACAGAACAATTTTGTGTGTTGGTGTGGATGCTGATATAGCTACTGTTTATAGTTATCGTTCTTGGTGTGAATGAGCTTTTAGACTTCAGACTAAAGTTTAGCCAGCAACCTCTGCAAAATAACATTTTCTTTCAAATTTCAAAGTTTTATGAAACAGCTGTTGTTTTTTCCACATCACTGATTTTAGTAGCACCATAGGTGTGATGAAAAATGATGTCCTTGATAGTGTAAAGTGAATATTATGTGTATATTTTACTGCTATCTGACTGGGAAGGTCGATTTATGGTCAGCATCTATCTCTCACTCTTGTTTTCTCACTGGTTTTGGCCGTCTCTCTGCTATCCATCATATATCTTGCTTCTCATCATGATTTTGTTTTTTGTTCTGGAGCCAAACTTCTTTTGTTTCATCTGTCCGACCCGTTCACATTTCTGGTAATCAGAACCAGAGCCACTCCAGGAGTCCAACGTCTCACTAGCCTGGGGTGAATTCTGGCGGTTTGGTTGTACTTATTCACATTCCGTGGCACATTTTTTGTTCGAGTTTGAAATCTTCCTGAAATGTGGGCCAGAGTCCACTGCTTCTTTCCAGCTTTCCTTTTTCCACTTTGTGTCCTCAGCATTTTACAGCTTCCCAGAAAACGTTGCCCTGCTTTTCCCAAATTTAAAACCCATTACTGAGTCTTAGCCAGTGGCTAAATCAACCTCATGTTCCCATGTTGTCTGCACTATAGTCAGATATGTGTAATATCCACAGAGGGAGTTCAGAGCGAGGATGAGTCATAGCTAGTGCAGTTTTAAATCATAGGGCTTCATTCACACCCTTGAATGCCTGCGTCGTCTTTTTAAAGGTTGTGATTTGGTCATTCACACACTTTTGCTGGATCCACTATAGTCAGGAGGACTCCTGCTGGTTAGTATGTGGTATTGCAGGCTGCTTCATGGATTTGGGTTTTTTGTTCGTTGGTAATTGCATTCTACTTGTTTTGAGCTGTTAAATAGCTTATTGACTGTACTATCTCATCCCTTTTTACTTCATCTAAATCAGCGTCAAAAGAAGTCGCATCGCATCAATATTTCCTACATATCTCTCAAACACACAGGCACCACCAAGACGCCTCTTTATTGATTATTGGTTCACATGAACAAAACGGTTCCCTTCAAGTTCACCTCCTTAAATGGCACCAAAGTCAACATGAAATCAAAATGGATTGTATTTACTTTAAAAAAACACATTCCTGGTCTAACTGTGTAATATTCTTTTTTGTTATGTTTTTATTTTACTTTCATTTTGAGTCAATATCAAGACCTATTAATTTTTTACCTTTACTCTTCACTGTGGTCCACTTTTTACATTCCCAATGGATAAATTTAAAAACCCTCCCTTTTTTTCTCTTTGAGTGTCTTGTTTTGCTTGTAAATGCATCATATCATGAAAGTACACTCTTAAAAATAAAGGTTCCAAAGATGCCATAGAAGAACCATATTTGGTTCCCCAAGAACCTTTCAGTGAACAGTTCTTAAAAGAACATTTTTTTTTTCTTGGTGTAAAGAACATTTTAATAATATGAAGAAAATATGCCACCTTAAATGACCTTTTGTGTATATGGAAGGTTCTATCGATGTTAAACGTTCTTCATGGAATCATTGATGAGTGTATTATGTTGACTTACACTGCAAATACTCAGAAGGCCCACTTTTAAAACTCATTACCTGCGCTGACCACACCAGACAGCGAATCTAATGTATTGCAGCCTGTTTGCTAATGGCAGCCGCCAGTCCTGGCACAGATGTAGAGGAGAGCAGTGCCGCCCAAACTCCCTGTTCCTTCACGGTGATTAATGAAACCCCAGCTCGCTGAGCTCCTCTCTCAGCCTCCATGGATCGCTCCGGTCTCTCAGGTCCCCGCTGTATTTCCTTCATGCTGTCAGATTTATACCAGGGTGTAGTGCATATTTATGAAGTGCACTCTCCATTTGCACTTGCGGCTTGTTTTTCTTACATTTACTGTCCATGGCTCTGGATATTAATCATATGTCACTCACTCCCTCTGCTGCAGCTGTCGCCTCTCTTATAGTTGTACACCAGCCGCATAATTGAGCGAAACGCTCCAGTTCTGCAGGAAGTAGGTCCAAGGAGCCAACTCGTACACCAGGGCACTGGTGGTGAATGTTAACATTTAATTTGTTCCTTTTAAATGACTTTATATTTCCTGCTTCCATGCTAATGTCTTTGTTTAATATGCATATATCAGCTGTCCATTTTATATTCTAGCCCAACTGAAGCCAATCGCCTTGCACACCCATAACCGCATCCGGAATTTGCATGCGAGCCAGACTAAGTAGTATGCAAAATGTTGATTAGTGTGCCCCCTGTCAAAGTAACGGAGGTGCTTAGGTAGTGTACTATTTTTGCACACTATTGTTCTACATCTTTGGTTTCTGTAGCACATAATTCCTTGAGCACTACATCTAAATTTTAAGAGCAGTTTTTAAATGTTTGAATCTAAAAGTTACATAATAATGAGCTTGCATAATCATGAATGGCGCAGACAGTATGTTTTGACAGAAACTTGTGTCAAGAATTCTATGAAGTTGAAGTTCAATCTAATACTGGTGTATAGTCTTACAACATACTTAAAGGGACAGTTCACCCAAAAATGTAAATTCTGTGATCATTTACTCTCCCACATGTCTTTTCAAACCTGTATGACTTACTTTCTTCTGCAGAAATCAAAAGATATTTTGAAGAACATTGTGGCTAAAATAATATTGGACCCCATTGACTTTGATTGTCCCATTGAGATTGGACAAAAAAAAAATCTTTTTTGTTGTGCAGAAGAAAGTCTCTTTTTCATTTTGAGTGAACTATCCTTTTAAAGCTATTAATGGGAATATAGGGTCAACATAGGTGAATTGGACACAATCTGATAGTTTGTCATTGGTGTTGTTTTTAAAATATGATCCCAATGGCTTCATCAATGTCATTTCATTCTAGTTTAGCAACTGGATTGTCCCACTTTACCTGTATTTGCTCTCTATACTTTTAGGTCATAGTAAAACTATGCAAATTGGAATGCAGCCCATGGCTTTGCACATTTAAACAGGCAAAGTTGATATCATATTACATGGCAGTCTAGAATCATCAGTCATTGGCCTTCTGCAGTTACATGTTTTATTCTCTACTATTCAAACGTTTTTTTTGAAAGACGTTAATACATTTGTATTCATTGAGGACACATTAAATTGATCAAAAATGACAGTAAAGACATTAATAATGTTACAGAAATGTCTATTTAAAAAATACTGTTCTTTTAAACTTTCTGTTCATCAAAGAATCTTGAAAAAATGCATCATAGTTTCCACAAAAATATAAAGCAGCACAGCTGTTTTCAACATTAATACGAAATGTATCTTGAGCAGCAAATCATCATATTAGAATGATTTCTGAAGGATCATGTGACACTGAAGATTGGAGTAATGATGCTGAAAATCCAGCTTTGCCATCACAGGAATAAATTATATACTCGAAGAAAAACTATTTTAATTATTATTAATATTTCACATTACTGTTTTTACTGTATTTTTGATCAAATAAAAGCAGCCTTGGTGAGCAGATTTTAAAAACATTTCTCCAAAGAACATTTTTTACTGACCCCAATTTTTTTTCTGTTTTCGTAATGCATAGTTCACCCAAAAAAGGAAAATTCTGCCATCAGTTATTCATGTCGTTTCAAAACTTTATGGCTTTTTTTCTGTAGAACAACAAAGATATTTTTATTTATTTATTTATTTATTTATTTATGTTTTAAAATAATTTTTTGTGTTCTTTAGATCCCAGCGTTCTTCAAAAAATTAATCTTGTGTGTTCTGCAGAAGAAAGTCATAGTTAATTTTTATGTTAACAATCCTTTTAATGTCCATTCATTTGGTATGAATGCATGTAATAAACAGGACATGTACAGTTATCCAGTAATAATTGCAAAGTAAGCCCCTTCAGAATGGTACAAGACCAACTTACTGCACATTTAACACAGTATGTATAGCTGTGTCCAGTTTAACAGAATAAAAGTGGGCCACTTTAGATATAAAATGGCATTTACTTAGGCTTCCCCTACCGTATATATCCCGTAGATATGTTATTCTGCTCGAATTTGGTGTCAGAATTGAATATCACGGTAACAAAAAAATGTAATGAGATTCCTCGTTGACATTCAGTGTGTCTGCTGCAAGCATTTGCTCTAAATTTCATCTGACATAGTGAAGACTGTGTGTGATGTAACATATTTTCATGAGTGCTGCGCTCTTTTTGACGTAGTGCTGCCGGGAGATGTTTCGGTCTGTTGCCCTTTCCGTCAATGGGGCAGGGTGTGGGGGGAGGAGACCCTTAGCATGTCATTCTGATGTGACGAACAGAGATGACACGGGCAGAAAATAACCTTCTATTTCAGCCCCAACCAAACCCCCTTTAACGTCTGGTGGAACCAGCCAATCACAGCTGGCTCTGTTGCTAGGTAATGGCTCTGCCGCCCCCGTGCCTAAGTATGTTAATACAAGGCGATCGCGTCCCCCTTGCCGAGATGAGAGACCTTCCGGATGTGGGTGTGTTGGGGGTTTGTCTACTACAGTGAGGGAGAGTGGCCGAGATGATGAGAAAAAATACAAAGGCCAACTGGAAGAATTATAGGGGATAGATGAGAATGAATCATCGCAGTCAGATTCAGTTGTTTGGTTTCCTCGGCAGACTACTTTATACAAAAACAACCTGTCTTCCATTTAGAGAACAGGTTTCCCAACATTGAAAAGAAAGCTCAAACTCTGTTCTTAATTTTTTATTTCTTTGTCTTTTAAGGTTCAGTCACATTCTTAAAATTTTGTGGGGAAAAAAAGTTTGTGGTCTATTATCAGTTGTGTATCGATGCACGAAGAACTAAATTTGTCATATAGTTACAGTTATATATACAATATTATATTATACAATACATACATATATATAATGGTGCTTTATATATATATATATATATATATATATATATTTAGCATAAAAAACAATATAATTCTTATTCTCAGTCAATAAAAATTACTTATTCAATAAAAAGATTGAAAAAAAATGTTTACACAATAATTATGTAAATCACCATTAAACAAAAGAAGAAGAGGGAAGTAGAATGGTGCGCTTTTTCTTAGCGTCTGTTTCCTTGGTGAATCATCGATTCGTTGCTTGGTTGAGAATGTCTTGTGTGTTAACTGGGAACATACTCTGGTTTGGCTGAACTTACTCCCTGATGCGTTTTTGGAACCAGCATACCTCGAGTAAGCAAGGTTTGGGTTAATCAACCGAGAGTTCACGGTATATGCGATGGTAAGTTAACCTTGCTTTCTGGAATTCCCCTCAGCTCACACAGAAGGCATTTTCCAACCATGCAGCTTTCTGTTAGTCAAGTTGGCGAGTTTGTGTTATCAACTTGAATATACAAAATCTTTCGCCATCAAGCACAAATTCCAATGATTTCTATTGAATTCACTTTATTTCGATAATGAAATTCTACTAAATAATGCTAAATGTGGCCACAACTTATTGTTTCAGTAATTTTGTGTCTCTCTACAGCATGTTGTTCTTCTGGTATTTTCCTCACAGTCTGTTAAATGTTTACTATTTGAATATATTGTAAAACATAATTAATTTTTGTGATGGCAAATATAAATTTAAAGCAGCTATTACTTCAGTCTTCATTGTGACGTGATCCTTCAGAAATCATTATAATATGCTGATTTGGTGCTCAAAAAACTATTAAAATTGTGTTGAATCCGTGTTGAAAACAATTATGCTGCCTAATATTTTTGTGGATACAATCATGAAAAATTATTTTCAGAATTATTTTATTAATAGAAATATCAAAAGAACAGTACTTATTTGAAATAGAAAGCATTTGTAACATTACAAAAGTCTTTACTGTCACTTTTGATCAATTTAATGCATCCTTGCTGAAAGTAGTTTCTTTCCAAAAAAAAAAAAAAAAATCCAAACTTTTGAACAGTAGTTTATGGAGTGCTTAGTATGCAAATTTCATGCATGGAATTCCCAGAGGAACTGGATTAAAAATCCACCATTTGGCTGGAATTAATCATGCAATATAGTTAGACCATGTGACAGTGTAGCATACTACTATTTAAAACATTGCATACTGTTTTGCATACTACTTTTAAAATTAGTAAAAAGTAGGATGAATTTAGATGAACCGCATATTTTGTCTTTCATTTCTATTACGAATTTACATTTAATTTACATTTAATCATTTGGCAAATGCTTTTATCCAAAGCGACTTACAAGTAAGGAAAACAAACAACCGATTCTTCATGAAGAGGAAAATAGTCACAGGAAGTACTCATAATACAAGTTTCAGACATTGCTCAGAGTAATATAAGCTAGAGTAGGAAGGGAAAAGGAAAGGATAGATTTTTTTTTATTATTTATATGAAGGGTTTTTTTATATTAAGTGCTCATGAAAGAGATGAGTTTTCATCTGTCTCTTGAATTTTGCCAGGCATTCTGAGTTCCTGATGAAGGTAGGGAGATCATTCCACCAGCAGGGAACAGTGAACGAGAATATTCTGGAGAGTTATTTTGTGCCTCTCTGTGACGGTACCACAAGCCTTCGCTCCTTTAGTGATCGCAGGCTTCTGGTGGGGATGTAGAACTGGAATAGTGAGTGGAGGTAGGAGGGTGCAGAGCCTGTGGTAGATCTGTGAGCAAGCATCAGCGCCTTGAACTTGATGCGTGCAGCAAGATGAAGAGGGCTCTCTTGGGCTCGTTGAAGACAAGACGTGCAGCAGCGTTCTGGATCATTTGAAGAGGTTTGATTGCACTTGACGGCAGTCCAGTCAGAAGAGCATTGCAGTAATCAAGCCCAGAAATGACCAGGGCCTGGATGAGAAGTTGTGTTGGATGCTCAGTCAGAAAGGGCCGTATTTTCCTGATGTTGTGTAGTGCAAATCTGCATGACCGAGCTGTCTTTGAGATGTGGTCTCTGAAGGTCAGTTGTTCATCGAAGATAACTCCAAGATTTCAAGCCGAATTTGATGGGGTAATTGCGGATATACCTAGCTGGATGTTGAAATCATGTTGTAGCGTTCGAGTGGCAGGGAAGACTAAAAGCTCAGTCTTTGCCAGGTTCAGCTGCAGGTGGTGTTCTTCCATCCCTGTCGAGATGTCCGCCAGACAGCTTGAGATCCGTGCAGCTACTGTGGAATCATCTGGTTGGAAGGACAGGTAGAGCTGTGTGTCATCAGCATAGCAATGGTAGGAGAAACCATGTGCCTGTATGAGGGGACCCAGTGATACAGTGTAAATGGAGAACAGGAGGGGTCCAAGAACTGAGCCCTGAGGAACTCCAGTGATCAGTTTAAGAGGTTTGGATACCTCCCCTCCCCAGACCTACCTGTGAGATACGACTCAAACCATTGAAGTGCAGTACTTAAGAAGCCAAGTGATGAGAGTGTGGACAGAAGAATTTGATGGTTTACTGTGTCGAAGGCAGCAGATAGATCCAGTAGATCCAAATTTACTTGAATCCACCCTACATAAAGCACAGTAAGCAGTACACTATTCCTAATGTTATCGCTATTCTGTTAGTTCATGGCTGTTCCTCAGGAGCTCTTTCTGTGTGTGGACTTGCACGTGTCCATTCCCAGTGCACATACATCAGTCCTGCTGTTGAGATGCTGTGGTGTGGCCAGTATGCAGTGACGGACAGCTTGTCAGTGTGACAGCCACCAGAACAAACACAAGCACACACAAACGCACACGTGTACGTGCTTGCATTAATATGCATGAACCCTGCAAACATGCCCCTGGTTGTTATTTGGGGAAAAAGACCTTTACATTAATCAAAAAAATGCATGAGCTTTGTATTAAGTGAGATAAATATTAATGAGGAAGCATGGTTTGGATGGGCAGATGTAGTTTAATAACAAGCGTATGTGTGCCGGTGTTTCGCCGAGGAGAGTGCTGGGAAGGCCGGCAGGGTGTAGGTCAGTGAGCGGAATACTAATGCGGCTGCATACCTTTGTTCGGTTTCAGCCCTCACGTTTCTCCAGAGTCATTCACATGCAGTCGAGCGCACTTTGTCTTTGGACATACTACAGTCAGATTCTTGTCCCCTATTAGAGCACATAAATATTGCTGGATTTGTTATCACATGCACAGGTGTTATTACAGTACCTTTTGTGGGGTCAACACTAGTGCAGTCATTTGTCTTTTAGTGTGTTTCTAGTGTATGTTTATAGCAATTAAGGAGGTGCTAAGCAAGCTTTTTTTCAATGCCTGATTATTTTATTAAGTTGACTGTTCAGTGCTGTCTTTCAATGAAATTTATATAGTGAAATGTTGCGCAGAATTCCAAATTTATAGATAGATAGACAGATAGACAGATAGACAGATAGACAGATAGACAGATAGATAGATAGATAGATAGATAGATAGATAGATAGATAGATAGATAGATAGATAGAATAAACAGTATGTTCTCAGTTCTTTCACTGGAAAATAAATATTCATTTTATTATTGCGCATATGTTTGAATTGACAAATCAATGTCTTCGGTTGCAATGCAATGCAATTATTTTGCAAAAATGACATGTTGTATGTTCATGAATGATGTTTGTGTTCAGTAGACTGCATGTGTGTTCTCCCCTCCTCTCCTCGCTGTAGCCAGGCCTTTCCAGGGGGAGTTTCACCACATTAGTGGACTCCAGTCTAAATGTCACCCACTACTGAAAGACAACTCCTCCCTGCACCAGCAAGGAGCCCCTGCACTGACCTTGATCCTGTAGAAATGTCACAGTATCCACCCTGCTTTGACATTACACTGGAGAGAAGGGACTATATTTGCACATGAAGACTCTTGCCATTAAATAAACCACACAACCGTTTGTTGAACCTTCTGTTTGTTTGGCTTTAAATGGCCCTTGTGTTACTTTTACTCCCTGTCATTTGTCTTTGTATTACATACTGGTGGTTACGATCACTTCCCTTAGTGTTTACTAGCTGTGTAGGGTCTACATAGTTAGCTACCTAAGATTGCAACACTTAACTGTATAAAAGAGAAAATGATTTGAAACATTAGTCAAGTTTATCATTTAGTGCTATTTTTATAGTACAAGCAAGTGTCTCTTTACATAGTCATTGCAATAAAAAGAGTAATTTCATACAACTAGCTCTCCTTTTAAAAACTCACAGTTGATTTCATTGAGATTAGCATTTTGACGGTACCTGCTGTTGCGCGCTTCTTTGTTGAAAATTGAACACCGGCAAATCTAAATATAGGGTTGTCGTTTTGTTTATGTATCATCTTCCAAGCATCAGACAAAGGAGCATCTTTATGCACAGAAGTTTCTTTGAAGGCCAGGTCTATAGGCATTTTTTTGTTCGTTTGTTTTTACTTTGTTTTTTCAGATTTTTCAATCTAATGGGCAACATAAACTTGAGCAATTTACATATGAACATGCCCAGAGTTGATGGAAAAACATACGGAGAGCATTGGCTTTTGTTTCTGCTCTGATAGCCGCAAAACCAAGCCGAATTTTCTGAGTACATGTTAGAAATCAGGAATGAAAGAGAACATTGTGCTTGGTACGTTTTTCATCTTCAAATCAAACTTGGGTCTTCAGGTGACAAAGTTTAAACCCCGTCTGGTTAGCGCGCTTCCCATAATATGTTGTATTAGGTCAGTTGGTGGATCTTTTGCCGATGTTCGAGCACATTTGCCCATATGAGCACCTACAAAACGAAAGCAATCCAGTCCAATGCATTTTCGACTACCTCTTGAAGTGGTCGAAAGTGGACAGGATCAAAACGTTTTAGACCCCTTTTACACCTGTATTTAGCGTCGTCCTCTTGTGATACAATCAACCAAAACGTATCTTATATATATCAGTACCAATACCAGGTGGAAACTGGCCTAAGAGACTTACCAAGCCTAAAATATTCAACAGTACTGTACTTTTTAGTATTGATTATATTTTGGATGTAAAACGTGTTGTAATTTCTTTTTCTTTGGAACATAGATGCACTGATGCCTAGGATTTTGGCTTTAGATTTTGTACAACAGCCTAATTTTGGTTTTGGAACAAAGTTAAAATGTCTGTTCTGGAAGAACATGAAAAACGTGCGTTTTATGTGCACACAGTGTGACGGAAACCTTGAGGGATTGCAAGAGGAGTAATTCAGAGGAGAGTTTCATCATTCTGGTGTTGGATTCAGCACTGTCCTCATCTCTGTTTCTCTCCTTCAGGCCCAACTGTGTTCTGTCCTGTAAAATTGCTTTTAAATTACATTTCTAGGTTTCTCCAAAGATTTCCTTTACTGTCTCTGGAGGAGAGGAAATAAATATCCATTTGGAATATCCAATTTCAGCTACTTCTGTGCTATGGATGTTGACAGTGAGCTGGACACAGTGTAGCATTCAGGTCTTCAACCCTCAGTGTTTCCCATATAGAGGGTAGTTCTGGATTTTTTTTAATTTAATTTTTTATTTTTTTTAAGATTAGTGCTGCAAGCTGAACCTATTAAATAAGTGCAATTAATATGATAACCATGTTTACCAAGATCTATAATATAATGTCTTTAAATTTTCTTCAGTTGGACACTTTTCTCAACAGATATTGACATGAAATTAATTAGAATCAGAATATTATTAGTAATTAATTTGATCAAAATCAAAAATTGAAATGATTTACAGCCCTAATAAAGATGCATAGTTGAGTTTAAAATATTATCTGTAATAAATTGATATGATTTCCCTATTCAGAGCACATTTACACTTCATACTCAATCTGAAAACATAATCTGAAAATCGGATATGATGAAGAGTGTTAAAGGAAGCAGGGCAACCTGTACAAATCATGATAAATGTGTGCGAACGAGCCGCGCTCACCCATGCTGTGCCGCCAGAGCTTCACTCCGCAGCCTCAGGCATCAGGTGGCCAGATTTAAATAGCGAGGGCCGAGGCCACATCTGTTGCGGCTGGTCTGGTGGAGAGAGTCGCCGACGCTCGGGTCTGTGTGTGCGAGATGACATTTAGATGAGCGGGGTTTACCCAGCAGCTGTGCAGACGCTGGTCGGCATGATGGATGATGGGTCCTGTTGCCTAATGTACAGCACACAAAAACAGGCGTACACTGTTGCTCGAATGCTTGTGTGGATTTTTGTTAGAGGCAATGTCTCTCTTCTAAACCACTATTATCTGTAGTTTGTTTGTGTGTGTGTTTCTATAATAGCTTTATGTTTATTTGAGACAAATACACAAGCTTAGTTCTGCTGCATACCAATTGTATCTATGTTCAGAATAGTGAACTAGCGATTAATGTTTCAAGCCGTTTTTGTCACATAACCCCATGACATTTATTCAGCTTGTGGGTCTGGAAATTAATATGGATCTTTTTTTTTCCCATTTTGGCTAAAAATATCTTTAATCAGTCAAATAATTATCCAAGAAGGAAATGTTTCGAATTTCAGATTGATAGTTGATATTGCTTCTTGTTCATTCATCACTTTGGAAATGGTGCTTCTGATGAGCCAGTGCATTGTGGGATACAGTATTACACACAGTGGTTGCGTTCTGAACATTTGATATCCATAAAAATATTGTATGCAGTATGCTGTATATCTAGACATTAATTAGACTATAATGTTTTGGATGCATACTTCCATACATCTACTAGTATTTATAGTAATATGCATAATATGGATAATTTTAAATATAGTCTTCTACAATATTTGAGTTTGGATGCATACTACTATATTACTTACTATTTTTGCAGTTTGAATACTTTTATGTGGTTATGTAAAATCTTTGAATATAGTCTTCCTCTTCTAAAATGTATGGGTTTGGATGCATACTTATACTATTTTTCCGATATGTGTAGAGCTAAAGTCTTATGTGCATATGCACTGTGTAGTCTTATTATATTACTTTTCTTCATGATTCTTCATGATTTTGCAATGCATACTACTCCTACTAGCTCGTACTTTACTGTTTTTTTGGAGTATGTATATTTGTATGCAATGCAGTATGTGTATATATGCATACAGTATGCAATTTTATGTCTTGATGCACCCTAGGGTTGTCAAAAGCACTGACTTCAGGAGCACTTGAAAGTAAGCATCTATCACCGGATATGTTAGGGGTCCACTGATAGATGTCTGCTTTCAAACACTCCCGTATGTAGTGTTTATTGTTTGTTTGGATCCTCATTAGCTTCCACAAAGAGGTTGCTAATCTTCCTGGTGTCCACAACGAGTAAGCGCTTGGTGAAGGGCTTTAAAGATGTCTATTTACAACATGATTTTGAAGTGTTAATCATTGCGCCAATCACAGACATATCTGTTGAGCACGTGAACACAATGGCCAATCAAATGTGTTTAAGAATCCGCTCAACAGCACTCAGAGTGCTTGGGGAAACATTTTTAAAATTTCATTGCCAAAGTCAGTTCTTTTGACAACCCAAATGCAATCAATTAGATTATACATTCTGCATGAGTAGTATGGTAGTATGCATCCCCGAAATCTATAAGCTAGACAAGGAAGACCACATGAATTTGGATGCATACTACTCATACTATTTTTTTTAGTATAAGTATACACCATGCAATATGTATAATGGTAAGCAAAAGTATAGTCTTTGTGTGGAATTCATACAATTCATACTAGTTTGAGCTACTAATATTTTTGCAGTATGTTAATTGAGTACCGTGTACATTTTTTTTGTCTTGATGCTACCCTATTTGTATAGGCTTTCTTGAAAGCTAAACATTTTGAAGGATTAAATGTATTTTTTTGTTGTATTTTTTTAAAATTTGTTTAGTTTGCTTAAGTTGAGTATAATTGGCTATTTTCTTAAATAACGATTATGTCTGTCATTGAAACAGTGTGCGGTCACCTTTATAAATATAGCCAGCAGTCAGAAACCCTGCTGGTTTTTTGTTACCCAGGTCTTCCTTGCTCTGCATGAGGTGCACCTCGGCACAGTGAATAATCCACCTGCCCCTGACATTTCACTCTTCCTCACAAATAATATCTCTTCACCAGACCGCACGTTTGAAGCTCACACGGCTTCCTCCCATCACATTACTGCAGCCCCCACTGTTGCCTTTTCCTGAGCAATTGAGGTGAGAACAGTGGGAAACCTCGCCCTTCCTCCACCCTGTGCTTTCCCATCTCCTTTCACCTATTCAGAAAGAGGTTTTTCCCCTTTCGTTCCTGCTCCAGATCTGTTGTGACAGACAAATGAAGCCAGATACAGAGTGCTCTGATTGGACGGATGGGGAAAACACATCTTCTTTTGCCTTCTTTGTTCTATTTTTGGTACAAAGCTTTGCAGCTTTTGGATAATGAAGCGTTCTCCTCTGTAGTCCTCAGAAAGAGTGATTCTCCAAGCTTGAGGGTTGGTGCCTCATCGAGTTAAACCTTCGGTGATGTCTATCTAGACAGTAACCCGAAAATGTGGCACACGTTGATAAAATGCTCTTTTTCTCTTGCAGCTTGACAGAAAGTCGATGTTCAAGTTTAGAAATAGTCTAAATGTGTAACTATTACGCCCGACGATATGACAGGTGTCACCTATTGATTATGTTTTCATATTGGCATGCAAACAACCCTCAAATGACTATGACAGGAGGGGAAAAAATCCATATTCCATCTGGCAGTGCATCAAAAGGACATCCGTGCTCGTTTTTGGAATGAATCCTATCAACATACACACTCATTTTGCGCCACAGCTTGTAGCTCTGAAATATCTTCGCTGTTCGCTGAAGGAGACATTAGCATTGCATGACCTCTAGCATGGCATCCCCCTTCCCTGCCTTTCTGTATCTACACCCTAATCAATTTGAGCCAGATCAAAAAGCCCGACATCTTCCTCTTCAAATGGATTAGCTCCTTTTGTGGCATCTTAAGGCTGATTGAGGGAAGTGTGCTGTGTGGAATACATCAGGACAACTGCCGCCCCATGCAGCACTGCTCTCGCCTTCATGTTTATTTATTGCAAAGCCCCTAAAAGGCAAAAAAAGCACCTGTTTCCTTCCCTGGCTTCCTGTCAGCAAATGAAACCTGGGGACAGAAAGACTGCTCTGATGAGACAGATGTCTAATGCATCTGCCTGTTGTGTGTCTGTTGCCAAGCAGTGGATCAAACACAACACAGTCTGGGTTAACTCAGGCTTTCCAACATCAGACGGTTAACCTTGAAAGATTTCGGATGTTTCGTCTATATCGTATCCGTCACTTAAGGGCAATTTACTAGGCCTGTGTTGTTTGGCGAGATGTTCTTGTCAAGAGTTGAAATCAAATTTAGTTTTTATTCCATTGTACATTTCTGCTAGAGACTGACCTGGTTTGGTTGTTTCACATCTGTTTTTTTCTGGCTATGCTGCACTTGCACCATATTAAAATTATTTCATTCAGCTTATATCCTTTTATGTTATTTTTCTCACTGTGTTTTTAATTTTAGTGCATTTTATTTTTAAATTTATATTATATTTCTTTCATCTTAATTTTCTTATTCAATGTTATGTTCTTAAATGATTTTAAAATGCTTTTTGCATGTTTTTATTAATAAATTATATTATGTTTTTATTTTTTTTAATTTAGTTGTTATAATAATAAATTAATAATTTGTCATTTATTTTTACATATGTGTTTTAATATTTATTTTTAAATATTATATAAATTGATATGTTAATTATTTATTATGCCTATGTAAAAACAACACTAATTTGTCTTTCTTTAAAATATTATACTGTTTCTTTTCTAAAATGTTACTAGCAACAACATTTTTTTTTTTCCTCTGTGATAGTTGCTCATATATAACTCATCACCATAATGCTAGATGTTGTACATATTTTTCAGCGCATTGCTTGGTGGTTGCTAGGGTATTCTGGGTGGTTGCTAGGTTTTTGCACAAGTGCCTGTGATATTCAAGTACGACTCTGGTCCCTCATTCAGTACATCTTTACACAACTGACTTAAGAATGCTCTGTGCCTCCACAGAACTCTAAGATGTAATGCACATTTAATGGATAAAAGCCAGAGTAAAATCTGCCTGCTCAGACCTCAATCCCTGGTTTAAAAGAATGCAGTTCTAATTGCTGTGTAAATGCATTTATGCCAACTCTGAGCAACACTACATCTATATAGACTGTGTAAAGTCACCTAAATGTCACTTCAGAAGCGATTCTGTGCCACCATTGCAATTCTGTTTAATCAGGTCAAAAAAATCTTTTAGCTGGTGACAATCTTAAGCAAGACGATTTTTGGGTATCATTCATGTATCATATCATTTAAGCTTACCACTTAAGACTATAGTTTGTTCAAATCTAGGTATGAGCAATAGAAATGTTAATGCTTGCCTTTGTAATCCAGTCAAATCCTAATTGATAAATCTCATCCTACGTTATTATCTGATATTTATTTTCTGTCTGAAATTCATCACGTTTTGCAAGTTAAAAGCACCACAAATGTTTCATGTTCTCTTTAAAGCCATGAATAAAGGAAATTATTCCATTAATAAAATATGATACAATCTCATTGTCCTGTGTATATTGCACAGGGCAAGATTGAACTTGCTTTCCTGCAGTTTCCTCTAACACGCTCTCTAACAGTGCCTGCGATGCATAATTGCCTGAGCTTCTTCTGCCTTCTGTTCTTTGTGCACAGGCAGAATGAATGGCTCTCTGTGTGTGAAGTGGAGTAAATAGACACGTTCCTGTGTGCATCGGAGTGTTGATGAGAGCAAGTGTGTAGATGCTTATTAACCGTTTCATACCGCGGGCCTCAGAAATATCGTATGAGACGGCTCTTTGCACACCATGTGCCCGGCCCTTGAGACTGGACACTGTCTGTCTTTCAGCTCTGACCTTTGTTTTGAACGCAGCTCTGGGAGCAGTTTCTGTCCCTCCCTCTCTATCTCTTTGTCTCTCTGTATCTCATTTCATTTTCTTGCTTGTTCCAGTTTCCTGCTCGTCCCTTTTCATTTTATCACGCTTTGTATTTCTTTGCCATCTCCTCTTTGTCTGAATTTCCTTCTCATTTTTGTTGTGCCACCAGCTTCTCACTCTAAATAAAGTAATCAAGCTCAGCACTTTATTTTCCTTGCTGTGCATTCTCACATGACATGTTTCCTTTCTCTCTGTGGCTTTCAAAGAGAATGTGGATTCTTGAAGGAAAAAAAAAAGCCTGTCCAAGGAGATAAGACCCAACCTGTGGGAAAAAGCAATCAGAGAAACACGAAACCCATATTAACCCACAGGATGACATTTAGCACTCAGACCAACACTGATCCTGCCTCTTCAGATGGAAAGAATTTCATGGGCTGAATCTCAACTATTTTTCAAGTGACATGAGTAAATGCATGTCCACATTTAGTCTAGAACTACAATTACCATCTTGTTCACTCACAGCGCACACGACACGTCGGCACTTACCCGTTTTCTCTCAACATGGGGACAGGAGAACTGTCAGTGTTACTTCACTTGTTACTTGAAAAAGTAATCGGATTACATAACTTAAGTTAATTTTAATGCATGACCCCACAACACTGCATGTGTGTATATATATATATATATATATATATATATATATATGCACACTTTGTCAAGTATCCTCGTAAACACAGTCTTAAATTAGTTAAGTAAAGTCTTAAATGACCGTGAAGAATTGTGAGAATATCAGATGTGTGTCAGATCTTAGCCTAATAAACCTGCTGCTGTGATGTTTGCTGCTCTTGACTGAATCATTTTTGTAGCTTTAATAAGGGTTAATTGGTAACACTTTACAATAAGGTTCATTAGTTAACTTATAATGAACTGAACTTCTACAGCATTTATTAAACTTTGTTAATGTTAATTCCAACATGTATAAAAACATTATTAAAATCTTGTTAACATTAGTTAATGCACTAACATGAACAAACAATGAACAACTGTACTTTCATTAACTAGCGTTACCAAAGATTAGTAAATACAGCAACAAATGTATTGCTCATGGTTAGTTCATGTTAGTTAATACATTAACTAATATTTAACTAATGAACCTTATTGTAAAGTGTTACAGATTAATCTATATTTAATTCATAACTAATGCAGTAAAGACTGTGAAGTGTTTGATAGCTTTATTCAAAATTTTCAAATATACTGTCTTTGTGTTGTTTCTACACTCATTTGGAGATTAAATGTAAAATTACAATATTAAATTCTTAATTAAATTCTACAGCATTTCACTTTGTAGACCCAACCACATTTTAATTGCCCGCTGTCCAAAATCACCCTCATTTGCATTTATTGTTGTTGTATAGAGAATTTGGTTGAACATGTGCTTAATTATCTAAAAAATAATGTCACAATGCAAAAAATCATAATGGACATAAATATAAGCATTATTTTATTTACATAACTTTTTTTTTTTTTACTTTTTATTTTGTTTCATTTTGAGCTAAAATATAACTTGAGCATGTTTTGGTGAGATTCACCCCACAAGATTTGCAAATCTACACCAGATTTTAACATCCTGTTTAAATAACCTCTTTTGCTCCCAGTATGTCAAGGAAAGTAGGTGCGATCTGCCTGAAAAGTGTCTTTTGTATCATTTCAAATTGGTTAGCATGATCTTGGCAAACTGAACCCATCTCCGGGTGATTAATTACCGCAACATTAGACAAGCACTGCAGTGTTGGAGAAATGGTCTTCACAGTAACGTTAGATTGACTGGCAACCCAAGACTGTGAAAACAGTCCAGACTAAAAGCCCTTGGCTGCAACCCGATGAACTCCTTCAGCTGAAGGCCCTCAGGCCCCTTCATTGCAGCGTGCAGACGTGCCAGTATAAATACATATTTCAGCTTCAATCTGAGCTGATTCGAGTTTTACGCCTGATACTGCTCATGCGAAATGTGGTGTAAACGCTGAGCTGTTCAGACAGACAGCAGGAAGTGCGAGCATAGGGCAGATTAGCCAAAGTCCTCCGGCAGTGTTTCAGGGTGTGTGCTCATCCTCCTCTGATGAATAAGGTGGACGACCTCTATGTCCTTTAACTGAACTCCATATGCTAATTCACGGTGCAGTACATTGAATAATACTGATAGTTTGGAAAATGTGGAATTTTGAGACTCCTTCATGTATGAATGCACCTAATGTAAGAAATTTGACCTTTTGCTGCCTTTCTTTTATCAGGACAAGCCAGACGCAACCTAAAGCATCTGCTGCTCTTAGTATAAGTACACAACCAGAAGAAACAGCTTTCATGAATCCACAAAACGAACAGGGGAACCAAGGAGAACATATACATGTGACGTCGTCCAGCTCAGCCGCGCAGAGAGCCAGTCAGATGCTGCAGGATCTGGGACAGCTTAAAAATGAGATGAGGAGTCTACTGCAGGTGAGAGCCTTAGGAATCAATGCTAACTTTCACACTCTGATAGTCCTGCTTTTGGTTTAGTTACTAGAATGGATCTCTGCAGTGGGATTATCAGTCTTGGCCAAACCAATTAAAACTTGAATTGCAGTCTTTTACGAATTTGTCAATGTTCTTAAACAGGTCGATGGCTAAAAAGTGGCTTTGCCGAAAAATTCTGCCATCAGCCTTTCTGATAAATAATAATAATAACAATTATAAGTTTTATTTATATAGCGCCTTTCCAGATGCTTTACAATAGGAAGAACACTAGTAGAGTAAAGAAACGTTAAATGGACAGGGCAGCATACAGCAGAATAGAATCAAGCACAACGAAATACAAGACAGAATTTAATCAATCAATCAATCAATCAATCTACTAATTCAGAGACATAACATTCAGAGAATAAGTGAGTTTTGAGTAATGATATAAATTCAGAAATATTATTAACACAACAGAGTGAGCGGGGGAGAGATTTCCAGTGTTTAGATGCAACAACACTGAATGATCTACCCCCCATTGAAGAGAGGCGATGCCGAGGTATATTATGCCGTGATATATATTTTGCAGCATACAGACAAAATAGTCTCGTCTGTATGTCTGTCTGTGTGTGTATATATATATGTAATGTAATGTAATGGTACACAGACATGTGAGCCAAATTCATCACAATTTAAAGAACCAAAGACTTTAACTACTTCAGTCTGTGTGCATTGAATTTATTTAATACACAAGTTTCACAATTTGAGCTGAATTACTTAAATAAATTAACTTTTCAACGACATTCTATTTTATTGAGATGCACCTGTGTGTGTGTGTGTGTGTATATATATATATATATATGTATGTATGTATAACAATAATGTTTATGTACATATACATATACCGTTTTTATATATATAATTCAAGCATACTGCCCTGTCCAACTCGTGCCATTGATCAGTAGGTTTCTGTTCATTTAAAGTGTGGAGCTCCGGATCGAGTTAATCTAATTGGAGAGGGATCACTGATGAAATCAAGCCGAGACAAGGAACCGAGACATTCGTGTCTCACTGACCAGACACCAATTTTTTTCAATTGTTTCTTCCCTTTGCCACCCACACTAATAAATTACAGCGCCTCTTCGTTCTTACCAAATGTGCCACTGCCTGTTTCCATCCATTACTGTCACCCTCGCTCTCCCAATAAGCCATTGAGTTTCCAGGCACGTCTTTTGCGGCTGAAAAATTCCATCAGCCCAGAATAATGTAACATACAGCAAATGACACATTAGCATATAATTGAGGATGCAGGATTTGAATGCTCTTTGGCCGCTGTCAGAGAGGCTCTGTCTGTCTCTCTCTGTCTCTCGTTCTCTCGAACTGAAACAGCCAAGTCACTAGTCTCACCGTCTGGCCTGTTTTAATGGAATGTCACTCACATTGCATGCTGTTATGTGCCTGCTAGCAATATCCTAGAATTTTGGCTATTTTGTAAATAAAAAAAAAAAGTGTGTAGGTGTACACGTATAGGTACCACAATTTGCCTCTGGTGCAAAAACGTAGCATTTAATCACTCAATTTCTTTTGTTAGTTCAAAACTTAATTTTGTAGTTTGCAACTGAGACTCTTCATCTCGATCCATGTCCTTCCAGACTGCTGATGCATTTCCTGTGCAGAATGCCAAGTCGACCCAGAGCAGCAGGAGCAGCCATCTCGCCCCCTCCGCCACAGCCCCGCCTCCTTCCACAACCCCCATCTCCATGGTAGGTTCCCATGGCAACCCCATCCTCTGCAGTTCCAGGTTTACGAGCCTTCTCCTCTGTGCAGTTTCCATCCACAACAACAGAACGACACAATTGTACTATTTGTATCCTGCAATTTCAGCCCTGCTGTTATTCAGAGACTGCTTCGATAAATCAGTGTTATCACTCGTTTACACCTGGGCTTCAGAATAAATGTGCGGCATCCCTCCCGAATGCAGCCGCAGCAAATTTTTGTTAGGATTGTTTCTCTTTCTTTTGCTCACGTCAATAATGCCATCCACTGATTTTGATTCCAATTCGCGTGTTCAAAATGTTGAATTAAGTGAATTACCGCACTGCACACTTTAACCAAACAAACTCACTCTCTCACATAATTGACCGTTTATCTCGTAAACGTCTTGTGAATGTGCCCCATATGCCCCTTTTGCTTAATATCGCTCAGTATATTATGTGGACAGAAAGTACTGCTGTAAGAAAATCTATCGAAGCGCCTGATTAATAGTATTCTAGCTCCTCCAATGTAGCTGAACGTTTGACAGGAGCACAGGGTTGAGGTTAGAGAGTCCCTCGTCAAGGCGAGCCTGCCAGAGCAGCATCTGCCGGCCCATGTAATGGATTTATGGAGCTCTCCGACAGATTTATATTCAGGAGAGGATGAGAGGGAGAGACAGCCAAGGACCCTCGGCTGCCCACTTTTGTGCTTGCCGAGAAGGAACGTGACACGTATACTACAGGGAAAGACGCAGTGGTTCAGGACGAAATTTGCACGGGGCTAGTGCGGCAGCCGCCTGTAATTTCTTGAATCACGTTTCACATCATTTTCAGGATCAAAACACGCAATTGAGTAGATATGATTTGACATAAATATATGAGACTTTAATACAATACAGTTTCAGTGAGCTGTGATGATCATTCTCGACAGTAGCATGAGAAAAATCAGGGGCAATACTGTAAATTTACCTATTGCATACATTTGTTACATGTATATGTGTGTTTATTCTTTGCATACTTAAACATATGGATAGATGGAGTTTTGTTTGAATTGCAAGAATGATTTATGATAGAAGCATCAGTTCAAATAGATTGTAACTTGTAAATTATGAACAGTGATCAGTGTGTCTAGTAAAAGTGTATATAAAAACACTTAGTTTAATGAAAAAAATATATAAACAAAGTTTGGCCAGTAAGTATCACGGTTTCCTCAAAAATATTAGGTAGCACAATCGTTTTCAACATTGATGATAATAAGAAATGTTTCTTGAACACCAAATCAGCATATTAGAATTTCTGAAGGATCTTGTGACACTGAAGAATGGCGTAATGATGTTAAAAATTCAGCTTTGACCCCACTGGACAAAATTCAATTCAAAATATATATAAAAAGGAAATGTCTTTTAAATTGCAATAATATTTCAGTTTTTGCTTTATTTTTTTAATCAAATAAACACAGCATTGGCGAGCATCTTTCATAAGACTTCTTTCAAAATAAGACTTCTTTCAAAACATTAAACAAATCTTTAAAAAATATATAATAATTATAATAATATTTATTCTGTATAATGATGATAATAATAATATATTCTATGTCAGAAGTCAGCTATTTAATATAGCTATTTACTATTTAAGTAATAACATCTGTTTTGTAGAGAGACCATTGAAAATTTTGGCAGAGCAAATAAAGATCTGAACTACTGGGTTGTCAGCAGAAAAAAAATCCTGATTGTTGAGTCCTGAAAATGCTTCCAAATGCCTCTGAAAAAAAAAAAAAAACAACACCAAAAAAAAAAAAAAAACAGAACAACAGCGCTCAGCCCTAATGGCTCATAGCAGCATTCCATTAAACATATTTATCATATTTTTTCTCTGGAGCGGCACTCTTACAAACACAGTTTGTTTTTCCCCTCAAAATATACAGTCATTTAAATGCATCCAATATCTCTCAATCTTTCCTCCTCTCTCGCAGCCCCCAGAGCCGGTTGATGTGATTGCCGTCAGGGCTGCTCCTTTAAACAGACCTAGCATTCTGAAGAGCATCCAGCCGCCCACATCGATGTTTGAGGATGCAGGACTGGTCCTGAGGCAGGTCAGGCAGAGCAGGAAGGTTCTAGAAGAAAACCTGGAAGCCATTTTGAGAGCAAAAGATGGAGAAGTACTTCACACGCAGTTAGAGGCGCTGTCGAAAAACAGGTATGGTATGTCCTTGTACGAAAAAGTACCATATAGACACCATCAATGGTAATACTGTGCAGTATTAGTTAAATACCATGGTGTACGAATACAGTGATCACTGAACCATGGTACTGTCACAGTACTTTGTGAAGGGTAGGCTTTTCCATTTTTCTTTTATTTCTTGAGTATCATTGTTGACATCCGCCACAAGAAAATGCTACTCGTAAAGTGTAGCGCAGTAGCAAATTTTCCCGTGCCTCTGAGAGTGCTGCTGGTTAACTTCTGCATGTTTTCATGCTTCTGAAAGTTAGGCCGTGCTGAGGCAGTGAACCGGTATGAGATTTTGATTGACAGTTGGCCTCAGAGCACACTCCAGGCAGGAAAGGGCTAAGCCAAACGGAACCATCACTGTGATTGGCATCTGTCAGTGGAGGCCTCTACCCAGATGCTGCCAAAGCAATGCTCCATCCCAATATATTCAACCCGCAACATCACCTCTGAGAGCAGGGCATGGTACCCACCTGAGGTTAACAGCTCTGGCATCACATTAAACCCGACACAGAATATTATATTAACAGTTTTAACAAAAAGGCAAGCACGTTCGTCAGCCACGTGGGGTTTTAATCAAATTTGACTGCTCGCTCTTCTAAAAAGAATATTTCAATTATAGCTTTCACGGCTGTATTAATCTTTAGGCAGTTGGTTCACGATTCAAATACATCTTTCCATCACTCATCTTTTTGTTTTCTTTTTGTTATCGTGATGGATAGGAGTGCGTAAATTGTTATTAATCAGTTCTAGTCACCAATGCAATTAATGGAATATTTACTCACCATCGCGTGCAAACCGTATTTTGTTGTTTTTGTTTTGTTTTTTGAGGAAAAGAAAAACAAATATTTACACACATCTTTCACAGAATGGCAGTTCATTGCAAAAAAAAAAAATCTCCCAAAAAATTAAGAACATTTTATTTTTTCAGAATACAGTTTTGTAGGTTTTTTATATTTATATAATAATAACTTTAATAATAATAATACATTTTTGAAAATAATTATTAAACAACAACGATTACTGCGATTTTTATTAGTGAATGAGACATCCAAAAAATGACTGAAATGAATCAATAATAACGATATTTAGAAAACATAGCATTCAAAAACTAATTTAAACTTAAAATAAATATTTTCTTTAAATAATTTCAAAGGTAATCTGATATTTTAGACACTTTTATTAATTGGAACGTGAGTATAGTTTTTGGGCATTGTATTTAAAATATCTGTCATTAATGTCGCAAATATTGTTTGAGAAATGGCCCAATTTTAGCTTGCAAATCTAGTTTTGTTTTTTTTTGTTTTTCAAAATTTTGGCCCAATTTTGGCTTGAAATTTAATTTTTACAATAAAGGGAAAAGCCACTAAAATCATGATATTTCCTCCATTTCCAGTTCTAAAGTCATACGATAGCATTTAATGTGGAACAGAATGAAAAAAAAATCCTATAATGATTTTTAGTTTTGGTCTGTTTCGCACACAATATGACTTCAGAAGACTTAGTATCTGTATAGAATATATTATGAATATAGACTATATTATGCGTAAAGAGTCATATGGACTACTTTTGCCGTACTTTTCTGGAGTTTTTTTGTCATTGTGTTGAAAGAGCTCCGTGAAAACATCTAAAATGTCTACTTTTATGTTTCACAGTAAAAAATAACAACATTTGAGTGTAGGTGTGATGCTTTCATATTTAGGTCAGTCGAGTCAGTCCTGAACCCTGGTCACAGCATGGTGTCGTTGATACAGACTCACCACCAGGAGATTATGTCACTGTGAATTATGAGTTCACTTTTGTTTGCAGCTTTTAAAGCGCATAACGCTCAGAGTCAGGCTGAGCAGTTAGAGGGATGTTTTTGCTGGGGTAGAGTCTGCTTTACCACGTCTCTTGGAGAGTAGTAACGCTTTATAGCAGGAGGTCAGACTCAATCTTACCATTCTGCCTGCTCTCAATCTAACGTTACCCCAGGCATAGAGCAGCTAATGGCTTGTGATACACCACGAGCCATAGTCGCTGCCTACATCATGCACATTTCCAGAGATACAGAGAGATAGAGACATGGCAGCGGCAGAGTGCTAAAGCAGCAGTTTAAAATCTGAAATGGAGAAGGCCGCCCCAGGACTGCTGTCTGTTATATGATGCGGAGGCTGTGAGAGCAGAAAGAACAGCAGTGGTCTCGTTTTCCTCAGGCATAGTGCAACGTCAGTGCTGGAAAGATCATAGGGAACCATTTTTGATTCCCAAATATTTTAAAATATTGTAATTAGCGTTCAACTGATTCACAGTGGGGTAAAAAAAAAAAGAGAGGCTGCTGTAACTCATGAAAATGCCTTTGTTTTACTTTTTTTTTTTTTTTCATTGCCCATTTTATTTTCAGCATAACAATTGGACTGAAAAGTTGCATTTGTGCCTTGTGTGGGACAACAACATTTAAGCTGACATAAAACCTTAAATTAGTTTTAAATAGGTTATTATAATAATAAGTTATTATTAATATTATTAATTTTGCCAGTTTTAATGTCTCATTTTCTAATAATAATAGATTTGATTGCTGTAATATTTGTTTTTTGTTGTTGCAATTTATTATTATTATTAATATTATTATTATCAGCATATTTTGGATTACTCATTTGCTAATAATAATAATAATAACAGATTTGGTTACTGTTGTTGCTATTGAAATTATTAATAATAATAATACATTTTTTATTATTATTAGTTTGCCCATTTTTGGATGTCTCATTTTCTAATAATAATAACAACGGATTTGATTGTTGTTGTTTCGAATAATTATTACTAATTTCAGCATATTTTGGATTACTCATTTGCTAATAATAATAATAATAACAGATTTGGTTACTGTTGTTGCTATTGAAATTATTAATAATAATAATACATTTTTTATTATTATTAATTTTGCCAATTATTGGATGTCTCATTTTCCAATAATAATAATAACAGATTTGATTGTTTTATTAATTGATTGTTGTTGTTGTGATTTTTTTTTTCTTCTAAATTTATCTAAATTAATATTTTAAAAATCAAATACATAACACTGATTGTCCAATGTGTTCTGAATTAACATGAATGATTTTGCGCCTGTTTGACGTCATTGTGCTTGCTTTTGTTTTAAGCTGATGGCTTCACCTACAGCCCAACAACGGTGGGGTCTGCTTTTCTTGGCTCGGCGGTCCCTCTCTGACACCTCTCAAACCCGTCTCAGTATCCAAACTCTTCAAACGAAATGTCAGCCTCAATGTTAATTGTCTCCAAAATGGCAGCTGCAATCAGCCCAGCTCCTAATACTTGCGTGTGCATGAAAACACAAACGCGCTGATTGATGCGGCTGCCTCTCCCTGCTCTAATGGCTTTGATCTTTTCCTCTGCTGAAAGGTCGCACGGATTGAGGTGCCAGATGCTGTTCTGCTCTCCCCCGTTCACCGGTTTAGCCCACGCCACCCGCGCCGCAGCGAGAGAGCATTTCACGTCGTGCTTTATGTGCAGGGCTTGATGGATTCATTCATTTGAGGAAGTGACACTGCAAAACGAGTCTGAAGTTCGATTTTATTCCCGCCATCCATCGCGTTGAAATATTAATGAGGGCATTTGCAAACGTGAAACTTTCAGATCTTTTTTTTTTGTTCTCCTTCATTATGCACCGTGCACCCCCCCCCCCAATCCGAAAAAGTTACAGCTCACACTTGGGTAAAGGCAATATTTTCTCAGTTTGAGTTTCAATGACTTTGTAATTGTAATTATCCCACGTGCTGAAAATCTCATGAAGGGTGTTGCATAATTCAACAGATGGCAGAGACTTTGGGTTTCTGAGTCAGTATTGAGATTTATCACTCCTCTTGCTGCTTCAAACTGACTTTCTTGATGTTTCCTGCCGTCTACACTGATAATCGTTATGGCTCCTTTCCGTTAGTAGCTGAGGCTCGGAGTTCGACCTGTATTATGTTCAAGTTTCCCGTCGGCTTACATCGTAACTTTCGGAGGAAAAGACTTAGTCTTATTATCGAGTTACGTAATTGGTAGTTGTGTCAACTGCTCCTCAAAGAGCGCTTAATGATTCTGGTAATTACCCTGAGAATTACATCCGTTATTAACCTCAGAGATTATGTGCTTTTATCGTTCATCAGGGACCAAGTGCTCGGGTTCAATGCTTATTTGGTATAGTCTTGATTTTTAGACAGTTATACCACTATTGTGTAGACTATTTCCCAACTTGGGAATCATTTCTCTTCTATCTTCTGCTTTTGATCTAACTGTACTTTAGCAATTCATTACAAATCGTTTTATGATGTTTTTCTGTTGGCACTGCGTCATCTAGGAATGTGCAAACCTACTGTACATTACCATTCAAAAGTAAGTCTCAGAAGATGTCGCTTATGCTCATCAAGGCACAGTGATATTGTGAAATCTTATTTCAATTTAAAATAACTGTTTTTCATTTCAATATATTGTAAAATGTAATTTATTCTTGTGTTGGCAAAGCTGAATTTTCAGCATCATTTCTCCAATCTTCAGTGTCACATGATCATTCAGAAATCATTCTAATATGCATATTCATATTATTATCAACACTGAAAGTAATTGCTAAATATTTTTGTGGAAAACGTGAAAAAAACATTTCAGGATTGTTTGGGGGGGGATATTTATTTTTTACAGCATTTATTTGAAATAAAAACCTTTTCATCATTAAAATAAACATCTTTACTGTCACTTTTGATCACATAAATTTCATACATAAATAACTTTTTTATACAGTAGGTATAAAATTGTTTTATAGTTTTATTTATTCTAATTATTCTTAACCATGTTTTTTTTTTTTAACTAAAATGACTTACAGAATTAATATGGTGTCTTTTTGCTTATTTAATTACCAATCACCTATCAAATCATAATACAATGCTAAATATGGTCAATTCTACTGTCTTAGCGGAAAACTAACTGGTTAAGCTTGCTTTGTTAATTAGAACAAAATAATGTGTGTTCTAATATTTGCATGCAAAAAAAAATGGAGAAAAAAAAAATTTTGGAGCATGATTTTGTTGCAAAAGCCCTCTTTAAATAAGTCTTGGTACACTCATAACTCTTATTCTCATATTTGCCGATCAGCAGTAATTGAAGCTTTTATCTTTTTCTGGCACCCAATGAATTTCTCCATTTTTGTGGAGGGAATGTGAATAAAGCCAAGTGCTAAATAGTCTTTATGGCTCATTTTCCACTTTTTCCCCTCCTGAGAAGCCCAAATTTACTGGATAATAAGGAGTTTAAAGGAGCTCAGTTGAAGAACGTTGAAAAAAAAGGCTGGGTCGTCTAAAGAGGTTAATTGAAGGTCATTCTCGCTGCTCGAATCAATTGTGCTCCATTTGGAATCACAAGTGTCTTCAAGCATCATCTGATTAGGCGAATCCATCACACGGCAGACGCTCTGCAGACACACGGGAGGCATCAGCTCTGTGACAGGGCTTTTATGGGCAGCCAGGACCTTCATCTCAGAGCCTGTTTGTGTCGAAAGCGGCTTGAGAGATTTTGCGGGCAGCTGTGTGTGTCCGTGCATCAGTGAGCCCTTGTGTCCTCTGTTTTTCTATTGCTAACTCTTTGTGTATGTGTTTGTGGACAGGGTCCATTGGATGCTGGGTAAGGATCAGTAGAGTGCCGTTCTCTTTGTGTGTTTTTTTTTTTTTTTTTATGGCCAGCTGTTGTAGGTCTCAGCCCAGGCTCAGCAAGGCTGAATCTGTGCTGCTCTGCCCCTGAAATATCTCTAACAGGCGTTTGGGTCTGGCTCTATCGGGAGGCTTCTCCTTATGTTGCATTGTTTGTGCAATATCACATCTAAACTTTTTTTTTCCTATTCGCTCTTAAACATTTGACGTTTGATCACGAATCACGAAACAGTGATTCTGGATCGATTTTGATATGTTCTCTCTCGAATCTATTCTGAGCTTAGTTTTAATAGCACACTCAAATGCTCACGAAGAAGAGTGCTGGACAGCGATCTCGTGTCTGGCTGAGTCATGTAAGTGGTTAAATATACTTGCACCTCAGCTCAGAATGGTTTTATGATGCAAGATTAATGTAAGCACAGCCCACTGCGAACACCCTTGTAATATGCTTCAACCTTTTGAACTTTATGAATGATTATTTTAGGTTTAAGTGATATGTGAAAAGGAACTGGAAGCAAGCAGAGTACGGGTGTTTCTAAAGCATGTATTGCCATCTGCTATTAAAAACTGATCGATTCGAGAGAGAATTGCGATACATCGGGATACAGCTCCAGATTCTTTGTATCTTAAATTGAGAATCAATGTATTGTGCCAGCCCTATAGATTAGTGAAATTGACTACATTATCAATTATTATTATAATTTTTTTTTTTTAATAAAAATAAATATTTACAATATATTATTTATATTTCTCTCACCTATATGCAGTGTTGGGGAAACTTTTAAAAGTAATGCATTACAATATTGTGTTACTTCCTAAAAAGTAACCAATTTGAGTAACTGAGTCACTTTTTATGGAAAGTAATGTGTTCCGTTATTTTTTCATTACTTTTTCTCACCTGAGCTTGTCTTGCTTGTTTGTTTTTATCCAAAAAAAAGTTCTATTTTTGGCACACCAAAAGTGAAAAGAACAAGCCTCAGGCTGAAGGAAATGCAAATTTGCACCTGTACAGTAGAGGGCGCAGCTCAAACAAACCTTTCAGCTGTGCTGCCATTCTGGATTGAAGGAGAATTGAACGCAGGAGAAGAAAGTCCAACACTTACTTCAGCAATAAAAAAACTAAAAAATGAAACACAAATCTGATGTTTAACTGAAGTCAGTTTTGTTTAATAGTATGGTTGAATTGGATCATTGAAGGTCAGTAGCAAAGACATTGGTTAATAAAGTGAGATTAAATACACAAAGTGTATTTGTGTTATTTGGTTTACCTAATATTTTGAGATAGCGTTTCACTGCTTTTATTCATTTTGAGGTTTTTGTGTTAGTGAGATGAGTAAATTCATGCTCACATTTAGAACTATAATATCGTGTTCGCTGCGTTTGCACTTACTCTCGATTTCTCTCAAAATGGGGACAGGAGAGCTGTCATTTAATAAATGAGAAACGGTAACTTGCATTACTGATTTGAAAAAGTAACTCAGATATTTTGTTATAAATTTAACAGTAATACATTACTTTACTAGTTACTCCTCTCTGAAACATTGTCTCTAAATTCTTCCCCTTTAAATTATTGTTGCTATAACCAGATTTGGATGAACTTCCTTGATTGTTGCATGTCATTTTGAGCATCCCACCATTAGTGTTGTATTTCTAAGTAGCTGTTACAAGTTTTTAAAACATTCATCTTGAAGACAGACAATTTAAAAAAAATATGTAGTGGTGCACATAACTAGTTTTCTCATATTTTGTTCACATGGTCACGTTCAGAAACTCTTTCAGTTTTTCTTTAGGTCCTTATGACATCTCTTCATTGGATTTGCAGTGTTTCTTGACATACTGTTGCATAAACTCTAGTGTGTCCTTAAACAAACCAACACAAGCACACACTTCCTTTTTCAGTTCTTATAAACCCTCTGAGCAGAAATTCAAAGATGAAAAGAGGAAAAAGGAAGCAAGAATTAGATTCATTGGCTGTTGGTGGTTCAGAGCAGCATTTGGACGGCATGCTGGGATTGTCACTCGTCTCCTCATCTCTGTGATTTATACAGTGCAATAAGTGTTGCAGAGATGGGCTAACAGGCCAATAGACAGCAGGGCATTAGCATAATGTGTGCAGCGGAGAAACGCTGGAAGACTGTTGCGTCTTTAAACGCAGTGTGCCACATTTAGATTAGCTCTGCCTGCAGATGTCGTCCTTCATTGGGATTGGGGACCTCAGACACTCAGGGCGTGAAAATAAAAACTCACAGAAGTCCAGCTAACTGTGTTTTTGTCCCTGTTTATGCCAAAATTTAATGCACTGCATGGCAGTGCTGGTTTCCAATCCATTCAGTTAATTTAGAAGATGCATGAATTTCTATGATTGAAGACTGAATGCATTCACTTGCAGGCTTTGGGCATCTCTGAAAGAACTGAACTTAATCCAGTGATGAACCGATATAGAATTTTTGCTGATATCAATAGCCTTTTTTAAAATAAATGACAAGCTATTAGAACACACAATCAATAAATGACTGCTATTTTCTTTTTTTTTTTTCTTTTTTTTCTTTTTTTCATATACATCTCACATTAAGTTAAATCATTGTTTGGATGTTTAGTACGTTTGAAACCAAAACCGAAATGTGATTGAAATGTGTTTGAAATTAATAAATGGATTTATTTGATTAAAAATACAGTTTTATATTTGAATATATTTTAAAATGTAATTTATTCCTGTGATAAAAAGCTGAATTTTCAGCATCATTACTCCAGTCTTCAGTGTCACATGATCCTTCAGAAATAATTCTAATGTGCTGATTTGCTGCACAAGAAACATTTATTTATTATTATTATTATTATCAATATTGAAAGCAGTTGTGCTGCTTAATATTTTTGTGGAAACTGAGTTTTTTGATAAAGTTCAAAATGAACTTTTGAGACCGAAATCAGAAATTATTTAGTTTCACTTTGAGCAATTTAATGCATCCTTGCTAAATAACATTAGGCCTATTCAATTCTTTTAAAAAAAAAGAAAATAAAAGATCTTACTGACCCCAAACTTTTGAATGTTAATGTAAATCTCAATTTCATGCACTGCACATCATCAATCTATGTAGATTCTGTTAATGTAGCTTTATTTGGTAACTTAACTTATGATTGGAGATTTGTGTTTGTCCTTTCCCTTTCAAATATTAAATTAAATTCATGGAGGTAAATTCATCTGTAAAAGTAGCTGAAAATAGACCCTAAACCCTTACCGTACAAAGCATTAGAATGACTAACCGTTCCTAGACCAACACAACAAGCTTTACAATCAAGAAAAGTAGCTATATCACTATTTTTTTCTCTTGTGTCTTTGAAGATGTTGACGACCTGTCATGTGTCTTGTCCTGTAGAGATGTTCGTGAAGAGCTGAGGATAAAGAAGACAGTTGATGCCTGGATCAATACACTCAGCAAGGATATTCAGGTGAGCTGAACTGAAGGATTTTGCCTCTTTTTCTGCCTTCAAATACAATCTGGTGTTTCTGCACAATCTGTCAATGTTCTTTGTTCTCTGAAATACTGTTTTAAAAGGGAAATTATTTGAATAATCATTAGTGCTTTTTTTGCTTTTGCTTATGCTTGCCATTGAGCAGAGTCTGCTATTACTTTTCCAAGTGATCACATTTATAGTTATTTACCTGGAAGACAATAAAACAGGTGAAAAGTCCTATACGGAAGCTTGTTTCCGCCATGGAATTTAAAAAGGTAATTAAGAATTATCTCACATAATTAGATTTTTTATTTGTTTTGGAGTTTGGTTTCTTTGCCACTATCGCCTTTTGGCTTGCTTAGTTGGCGACACTTAATATTCAGCAATATTATTAGGTGTGTTCGACTACAGCTGCATCTGGATGTAACCAATCAGCAAGAGTTGCTGCTTGCAGTCGGGGAGCAGCTGAAAACGGAGACTTGAACACTTTCTGCATACCATAGTGACGCCCGAGTGAATTAAATGTAATATTTGTCAAATACAAAGACATTTCAGAGATGTCTTCATTCAATACTTTATGCTTTGCTTAATACAGTGTCTGTTTGTACAAGAATAAAGTTCAACAAGTCTATACAATTTAAATACCAAAGTGGGTTTTTTTTAATCAGTTTTATTTTGATAAACATTACAATTTAAACATGGATTTGTTAACATTAGTGGAACCAGGTGTCATGCGGTGAATCCGGCCAATCCTGGAACATCTGTGTTGCCGATCAGAGCTCGTACAGCCACTCTGGAGAAGCTGCGTCGGCTGAGTCGGCTGACTGCTCTTGATGTCATACGTCACAGTCACGTGACATTGGCTCTATCTCAAGTCGGACAAAACTTCTAACCGGCACGCACTGCATCAAGTCAAACGCCCAAGCCTATTGACTTGACTGCACTGACACTATTGGATGAGAACTGAACTGAGCTGGATGATGACATCACTGTTTTCTCCAAACCTACTTCATAGATTAATTGAACTCATTCCATAATTGACACAGTTTACCAAACTAAATCAACACTGAACTGGTTTCAACGGAAAATGACTGTTTACTCTTGTATTTTTAGAGCTGCTTTACAGCAGTTTAATTGTTGCAGAGTTTTATCACTGTAAAGCTGCTTTGAAACAATCTGTATTGCCTCAAGTGCAATATATATAAAGGTGACTTGACTATGAGCCTGAAATTCTGAGAAGAAAAATCTGAATTGTGAGATATAAATTCACATTTGCGAGGAAAAACGTCAGAACAGATTCAAAAGTCGCCATTACCTTTTTTATTGTGAGTCGAGATTATGAGTTTATAACTTATGAGATTTAATCTCGCAATTATGAGTAAAAAGTCTGGATTGTGCAGTTGTGAGAATAACAGTCAGAACTGTGAGATAAAGTTGCAATTACTTTTTTTATTTTTTTTATTCCACAGCGGAAACAAGCTTACATGCGCAAGCAACATCTAGGACATCAAAATTTTCTGAATTTTTTATTCAAATATACGTTTATATTACTTGCTGAGCACCATCTATTGTACGCAAATTAAAGTGTTTCTGACTACAAGGTCTTCTGTCTCTTTCTCCTTCCCTTTGTCTTGTCGTCCTCCTTTACCCCCTCCTGGCAGGATGAGCTGGCGAGGGAGAACTCTGAGAGGATTGTGGAGAGGAGCGATGCTGCAGTCGCTAAAGTGGTGCAGCAGGGCCAGAGGAGCAGGAGCGGACGTGGGGCTGGTCCGAGAGGGGGAGGAAGAGGAAGAGGGGGAGGTGAAGCCTCTGCGGCAGAGAAGAAAACCTCTCTGAGAGGCTTAGAGAGAACACAAGCAGAAAGCACACTGGCACACAGCAAACAACCCACTCGGTCTGTTAGAACCAGACCTGAAGCGAAGCAAGAGACGGTGAGAAGGATTATATCAGTATTATCTAATACTGTTCAAAATGCATCTACACGATGGACAGACCAACCAAACTCCTCTGATAATTAAATATTAAAGCTCTCTTTCAATACCAATGAGCTGCCTACCTAGACAGCATAATTCTGACTATTCCAGATAGCATATAAAATAACACATGCCATTTAGATATTAAACCCAATTCTAAAGGATACTTATGCTTATTAAATTATGTATTTATATTCTTACTGCATATATTGGCAAATATATATGTGAAGGGAATCCCTCATAAAAGAAGCATATTTTGGGCTCCTTGTTTGATTTACTGTATGCCATTTTGATTTGGTTAGAATTCTGCATATGTAGGCACTACACAGCAGGTTATGATTAACATTATATGACACGAGAGCTTTATAATTGGCTATTTGGCTGTGGTCCAAATCATCTGTCTGTTATATTGAAACTGATAATGAAGTGTAGGATCTTCTAACCTGTTTGTTTGCAGTGCTTAAACCTGTATGTGTTGTTTACTTGTCACCGTGACCTGACAAGCTCACAATACTCCCAAAATGGCCCATCTGGATGTAAACACTGTAGCTCAGTACTTTTCTGTGTCTCAGTGGCATTTTCTCTAAATGAGCCGCTTTGAGCACCCATATGTTGCCCCGACACTAATTTGCTAAAAATAAAGAGTGAGAAGACGAGAAGCAGGCTTGTCTTATCTGTGTTTGGCACAAGCCTGGTCCTGTTAATGGCTATCCATGTTGCCTGGTGTCTGTGTGGATGATTCTTAACCTAGCAACATGTCCAGTGGTTATCTGAAGGTTACTATGTGTGGAGGCCATTCAGGCATTTAATTGCTGCTATCATTAAAGGTACAATCAATCCAGACAACAGAGCACACAGTTACAAGAGGTTGAGAGTTATTTTGCTGGCGACACTCTGGGGTTGCCATGCGTTTTAGATGAAACTAAATGAAATCCTCACGCCTATGCCTCGCTTTACTTAAGCAGAGCTATTATTTTCGACTTTTTAAACGTGTTTTGCTCAGTGTTGTAGCATGCAGTAGTCGTATGTGTGTATTTAGTATATCGCTGTAGATATGAGTGTATCCTAATAGATAGTATGTATCCTAATAGATAGTACTGTGTTATTAGTGTACCATATTTACCATATATGTTTGGGGTCAATTACTTACTAATTACTTCTTAAGTAATTAATGCATTAGTGCATCAAGGATGCATTAAATTGATCAAAAGTGAGAGTGATGTTTATAAAGTTACTGAAGATTTCAAATAAATTCTGTTCTTTTGAACTTTCTGTTTCTGAAAAAAAAATAGGTCATGGTTTCCACTAAAATATGAAGCAGCATATATTTTTTTAAGCTTTTTCAACATTGATAATAATATAAAATGTTTCTTGAGCACTAAATCAGCATATTAGAAAACTGAAGTAATTCAGCTTTGCATCATAAGAATAAAATACATTTTAAAAATGTATTCAAATAGAAAAGAGTTGTTTTAAATTGTAATAATATTTCACAATATTATGGTTTTTACTATTTTTTTCAATTAGATAAATTCTAATAATAAATGCATATTATTGTAGTATTTTACCATAACTGTATGGATAGGTTAATATTCACTCTTTACTATCAATAAGATCAGTACGGTGTATTATGTTTCCTATAGATATCAGTGTATGTTTGCATAATGTGCCATATATATATCATACAAATTAGCGCATCATGTTACGAAATATCATGTTTGCTATTTTAGATATTGATACACAGTTTGTTAATGGAGTGTGTGTTTTTTTATTTATTTTTTCTCAGCCAGTTGTGCTAAAATCTCAGGATGATCAGGAGTATCTGGCCAGACTGTATGGAAAAGCTCTTTATGAGGGTCATCGACGCACACTTAAAAAAAGCCCTTACCTTCGATTCAACTCCCCCACACCGAAATCCAAACCTCAACGACCTAAAGTAGTAGAGACCGTCAAAGGTGAGTTTAAGGCCTTCAATAAGAAGTGATGATTAATGGTCTGTCTTTCTTCGTTTTAGTAACTTATAAAACTGTTTTAAAAACCAACTTGAAAAAGAATCATGATGAGATCGTGGATCATGATCCTGCCTGTCTTCTTTCCCTCATATAGGGGTGAAGATGAAGTCATCTAAAACCCAAACTAGCCAGTTTGTCGATGGTGTTCCTGACCTGCAACCTTCAGTCCCTGAGCCCTGTTTCCTGTTCAGCCCCAGTGATCCTGCCCAACAGCAGCAGCCTGGTTCTCCAGTGCGCGGTTACCTCATTCCCATGGCCATACCTTTAGGTAAGCCACCATTAACACAGCTAGAAGGGTTTGAACAGTCATGAAAAATCTGCAAAAGACATGGAAATTTAAAAATATCTGTTTTCAAAAGTTTTTGGAAAAAGTGGAACAAATATCTGTATAATAGAATACTGTATATGTTTATTCGATAATAATGGTTAAACTCATTACGATAATAAAACGTTCAGGTAATCCTTCACGTGACATGTTCTCTGTGTGGGGTTATGTCTGCCACGGTTGCAGTTTTTATTTATTTTGTATTAAACCACATAGCTTGTCATTCATTTTACGTAAAGGCACAATTTGCATTAAAATATCCAAACACCGCTAGCACAATGTTATATATTTTGTTCACTTGTATACTTAGATTATTCCAAATGCTTCCAACAATGTTTAAATCCAAAGAAATTCACAATTTTAACCAGACTAATTTCCCTCCATATTGCGTCGTCTGTCAATGGCGTCATGTTCACATTATCCTCGGTTTCTGAGTATAATGGTTTCTTTTACTGTTGTAGAAACCATGGCAACACAGTGAGTCTCATGAAAAAATGTGGAAGTAGTAGTTGTAGCGTCTAGCACGGCACTGTGTTGTTGTTTCACACAGTTGTCGTGGACCATAATTATTCATTGACGTTTGCAGCATGTTCTGTTGCCAAAAATAACTCTTAAGAAATGTAAACGTACAGGACAAGATTTTTGGACAAGAGGAGAAATAAAATGAGGATCAATATTAGTGTGGCATTTCCTAACACTGTTTAACAACTCTGATTAATAAATATATGGCAGTGTAATTAAATACAGTATGTGTTATACATAAATAGTAAGTCAGCCTTTTTTACAAATGCAAGTATGATTGTTTGGAACATGTAAAATTGTGCTGCGTTTATTTAATTTAATTTAAACACCATTTAATTAGACAAATAAAGTGAGATGTATGAGTAGTAATTTACCATTAAACATTCCGTTACTTGCAGCTAATTTGTTCGAATGAAATAAAATCATGTGATCAAACGTAACGGTTATAAAATTTTATTTTATTACCTTATCCATGAACATGATTTGTGAGTCCCGTGAGATTGATATCCATCGGCTGTGGAGGTGAACACGACAACTCCCATCATTACCTGCTCTTTCACTGCATCATCAAGCTATGCCTTTTGTTTTGTTATTGTTTGAATATGTGACTTATAGCGGCAAAAATGACATGCTGTGCCTTTAAGACATTCTCTGTCAGATTTAAACATGGATTTTTATTCTTATTTTACATGTAGATGTTTCGGGGAACATTAGGTCATGAATATGTGCCTCAAAAGTTATGGAAAAGTATTGGTAAAAATCTGAATGAAACCTGAGATCCTTTTTTTTAACCTTTACTTGTTCATTTGCATGGATTCAGCTAAAACAAAGCTATCTTGGCAAATTTTACTCCAATCCATCTCAGTCTTGGTGTCCAGTAAGATTACTGTACAGTAGGATGACTGCAGATTTATTTTTGTCGCAATTGGAATCTCATGAGTAACTGATTTGAGCTGTATTTTGCATCAGAAAACTAGGTTTCCAGACATAAATACATAAAGGATCAATGACCGTGTCCTTTTGACCATTCTGAAACGAAGACGTCCAGCACGGTATGAATGGAATGCGAAAGCCTCACATACTGCAGTCATAAAGTGTCTCTCCTCCAGCCGGCTCTGAGCACATGGCAGTATTAAAGAATGGACTTAATTAGACGACATTTCAGCGGTGTGAGTTTAGCTCTTAATTGCGACTGCCTCTCCACTCGTTAAAAAGCCTTCCTATGCCGGTCTCGTTTAATCACTTCACTGTCAGGGACATTAATGCTTTTCTATTACACTCTCATTTTCCCGCTTCCAATCACTGCAAGCACCGTCTCAGGTCCGACCTTGTGCGGTTGGAGGTAATTCTGTTTATTAGCCCGAACAGCCATATGTATGAAAACAAAGTCGTGCTTTACGAGGAGACTTTTTAGGGCAGTAATTGCAAATAGCCAATTGAAAACATTTTGAAAGCGTTCGTATTATGAGTTGATTAGTTTTTTTTTTAATCCCTTAACCCCTTCCTTTTGAGGATTATGACTTCCTGGCACCGAAACGTTCCATTAGTTTGGTAACAGCTGAATTGCCATCATTATTTTCTGCAATGGACTGAAGAGGTAATTAAAGGTATTGCATGAAAAAAAGGCATGACGAAGCACCTTTGCACTGCTAAAGATGTTTACAGTATTCAAATGTTTCCCAAATTGTGGTCCAGGGTATTGAGAAGGAAATGAACTTGTGGAAAATGGCCTAGAAATGTTTGAAACGGCATTTTGTGGGCTGTTGCATGTATGCTAGACTGACCTCTGATCTGAGCTACGCTGGAATGAACAAAGACTAATCACATCTGCAGTGCAGTGGCCCTGATCACCGCCATACACTCAACTCACTTCACAGTCGTATTGAAGTTCCTTTCACTACTGAATGAATTGAAATTTCTTTGTAAGGAATAACTGAGCAAATACAAAATGCGAAAGTTGCTAATGTTAACATTAAACACAGTTGGGGGTAACTCATTTCAAGCAACTTGAGTTACGTAATCAGATTACTTTTTAAAGTAACTAGTAAAGTAATGCATTGCTTTTTCAATTTACAACAAAATATCTAAGTTACTTTTTCAAATAAGTAACGCAAGTTACTTTTTCAAATTTATTGACTGACAGCTCTCCTGTCCCTATGTTGAGAAAAATAAAATGCAGATGCAATGCAATAAAAACGCCGTCTACTGTTCAAACATAAATATGCATTTCCTTCAGTCTGAGGCTTATTCTTTTCACTTTTGGTGTTAAAGGGCCTTAAAAATTTTTTTGTTGTTATTAAAACAAACAAACAAAGGAGCCCAGACCAGATGAGAAAAAGTAAAGCAAAAGTAATGTAACGCAATTAGTTACTTTTTAGGGAGAAACGCAATATTGTAATGCATTACTTTTAAAAGTAATTTTCCCCAACACTAATTAAACATTAATTTTATTTGTTTTTAATGTAACACTAACATTTTTTAATGAGTCTAAAACTTTAACATTTCATGTGTCTAAAAAGTTAGCTATTGCAAAAATATTCTTGAATTGTGGACTCTTAGATTTGGAGAGTTACATCCCAGCAAATACTATTAAACCACACATACATGATCTAATCATTGATATTTGTCAATACACAGTCCATCAGCCCAGTCTAAGCCTTCTCTGCAGATATATATATATATATATATATATATATAGAGAGAGAGAGAGAGAGAGAGAGAGATAAAAGTAAGTTAGGCAAGTATTATATTTCAGAGCGGCACCATCTCATTCCCCAAATCGCAACTATCAGACCTGTCTAACTTTCATCTAACGAAAGTGAAGCGTCTCCTAATAACTTCTTTAATACCCCACATCAACCAAAAGCATCTTTTACCAGTCGAGGCGATTCCCAAGGCATCTTAATCATCCACCAGTGTCATCCCCGTGGCTGTCCTATTTCCCGTCATATTGAATGTGTGAACGAAACCCAAGTGGAAAGTTCCAGACTCTTATTAAAAACTTCCCAGCCACTTCTGCAGTTGTGTGCGGGGTATCTGTGGAGGAGAGGGTCCAGACTGGCCCAGCCTGGATTGGATTGACTCGCCAAGGCTCAGACTGGGTCTCTGGAGGGCTGTAGATTAGAGCTGGCCTAATTTCCCCTTCTTCCGTGACTCTCCGGGGATGACAGTGGGGATTGCAGAGTGCCCCATGGGAATGGTGAGAGAGCCTTTCATCTGCTGCAGATGTTCAGTGCGACTCATCCACAGACGGCCCCCGAGTCAAAGTTACACATGAACGACAGCAGGCAAGCTCTCCGCAAATCTGCTTAGCAAGTTCTGCACTGCAGAGAGTAGAAAGTGGCAGTCGAATCAACACAGCAGTGATCAAGAGAAGTGTTACTTCATACTGTTTGTAGCAGCATTTCTATTTTCAGTCAAACTTTCATGATACTTTTTATTTCTTTATACTGTATAATAACAAGGTTGTGCAAGATTCAGAATTGAATAATGTCCTCCCTTTCAATTCATGAATGTAAATTTGAATTGAATTGGCCACAGGAAGCCCTATCTATCTATCTATCTATCTATCTATCTATCTATCTATCTATCTATCTATCTATCTATCTATCTATCTATCTATCTGTCTGTCTGTCTGTCTGTCTGTCTGTCTGTCTGTCTGTCTGTCTGTCTGTCTGTCTGTCTGTCTGTCTGTCTGTCTGTCTGTCTGTCTGTCTGTCTGTCTGTCTGTCTGTCTGTCTGTCTGTCTGTCTGTCTGTCTGTCTGTCTGTCTGTCTGTCTAAAAATTTTTTACAGTTTCTTGAATTTTCATTAGTTTACATTTTTTCATTTGAATTGTTATTCGGAATTCCTGTTTACAACCACATTTCAAATTCATTTCAAGTGATTCTTAATTCAGCTCTAAATGGCGCACAACTCCATATAATAAGCCATATTTTCTGTTCCTCCCAAATTGTATTATTGATGAAGAAAGAATCATTGTGAGGACTTGTAATTAACACACTGATTGCCACTTTTGCATGCCAGAGATGCTTTGAGCAGCCTGTGCCCACCATATCTTGCTGTCTCTGAGGTGAATTCTTATACTTTATTGATTGTAGATGAAATTGCTCTGGGTGGTAGCCCCAGTAGTGAAGACGTGACTTCATTTGTTGCTTTGAAATTGCATGTGGTTGCAGAAGCAGGGTGTGCGTGCACATATTTATGTGCATTTATTTTGTTATAATCATCTCATCATCGCTCTCTCCATCTCCCTTCCCAGGTCTCCTGCTGCAGTGTCCTCGGGTCCAGTAAAGTCAGTGATTTACATACTCATGGACTTATTCCCAAGCATTCTGGGGGCTGTGAATTCTGTCCCTTCATTTGGGTCTTTGTTTCCTTGCGTGCCTTGCGGCTTCTCTGGTTTGTGAATAGCCCGTAATAGCATCTCTTACTGTCCATCATTGAGCTAATCTGTCCGATCTGGTTTCGTATTTCAGAGCGTTCACTCTCTTGAGGTTCTGGAGTACAAACGGCTCCTTTCAAGCTTTCCTTCGGCGGAGCCCACATGTTTGCTATCAGAAGTATTTGTGCATTCCAGATGAGTCAGTGCTTCTTGCTCCTGAGCCACTGTTTGGATGCCCTTCAGCCAAATTATGGAAATCGTAAAGCTTATGTTTCCCCTGCTTTGCATGGAAGGCTGGCAAAAACAGATTGCGGCGCTCGCAGCAGATTTATGCTAATGTCAGCCTCCTCGTTTGCCGTTAATGTGCCGAGGCCAGACTCACATCTCTACGTAATGGGGCATGTGCGTCCGTAACCTGCTTTCCTACGAACGGGAATGACACAAACCTACGCTAGCACACTCTGGCTGAACCTGTTTGTCTCACGGTCCCATTGCAGAACAGATGCCAATCATGTTGCCAGATCGGCCTCCCGCTCGGCCAGATGTGTCTGAATGTGTTTTGGGCTGACATGGCACTTTAAAGTACCGTGGACGTCCTTTACAGTCGCTCTGCGGTGTGTTGAGAGATAAAGTAATGAGTAGGTGTGTGTGTGGGCTCCATCTGCAGGAGTGCCTCTGTCTTTAATATCCCTCTTGCGTGAGTATTGGGGTCGCATTGTGCCCTTGCCTGTAAACAGCATGTTGATGTTATCTGCGCTGCATCAGGGCGATGGATGTGCACACTTTAGGGTTTGGCAGAGGCACATTTACACTGCCGAAGTGTATTGCTAGTTCACTCACGCATCCTGTGGAAAAGAGGGGGATGGAGACTTTGTGTTCAATGTCGCCTTTTGTTGTCCTGGTAATGTTTCATTCTACAGACATGTTAATTTATCCCCAATCCCTGAAAAAGTTTTTTTTTTCTTTTTTGAGAAAGTAGGTACGCAAATAAGCAGTCATTTAGTAATGTTTCATCCAAAGCAACAAAACTGTAATGTACAAGAGTGCTTCAAGCAACGCAAAATCGATTTCACATGTCATTACTTTCTGAAATGTAGTTCATAATGCAACTTGTTGTTATAGAACCTTTTACCTTTTGGTTACAGTCCCAGATCATCAAGCACTACTTCTTGTATCTCTTTAGGTAAGCCTAGAGTGGACGGCCAGGCCCCAGTGCCTTCGCGGGTCATCATTAGGGACAAACCCGCAACCGTAACAACGTCCTTCCCTCCCATCACCATACCTGAACCCAAACCTGCTCCTGCTATTCGGAAACCCAACACCATCTTACTGGAGGTCCAGTCAGAAAGGAAGAAACGGACGCCACAGCTCAAAATACAGGTAACACCAGGTTCACATTACTCCGTTTGGAGTGTGTATGCAGTACGTATTATAGTACATATGCGGGGCAGGAGCAGCACACACTCATTATGCTTTAACTTAAGACTCGTTTGCAGTATGCTACTGATCTATGGCTTTAAACAACAAACATAATATTCATTTAATTTTTTCTATACAGATTTATATATTAAGATGCTCAAGCAAGTGTAATAAAGCATTTTAACATGAAACTTCTCTTATGTAAAACTTCATTAACTATCAAAAGCATTTTAAACTAATTTACTATCTACACCAACAACTGAAGAAATTGTATCCCATACCTTTTCTTTCATGTTTAAATCTTTATATGACAAGTCTTCTGGGATGCGGGCCATTCGGGTCAGCATTTTATTTTTTCACAGATTAGATGATCATCATCAATTGTTGCGTTCTTGTTACAAGTGTTGTTTTTCGACAAGCAGCCTGTCACATAACATGCTGTGTAGTTTATTTCACATTAAAAATTATATACTTTGGATATAAATTTTATCGCCTTAGTTATTTTTGTAACTGCTGGTAAGTGTTTTGCTTCTTTTCTGTGCTTTAGCCTGGGCTTAAATTAATAAGATGACTGTGAAAAATAGTATACTTTAATTATATGTAATTATGGTGAAATTACTACATTTTTATGTCAATACGTGTTTGACCACGAACCATGTGTTGTCACTTTAATTCAGTGTGTGCAACAAACACTGCTCTGCTGCACCGCACCGATCCTGCAATGGACTGGCCGTGCCGCATCCGTGTGGAGTGTGAATGCTCTAACCTGTTAACATGAAAAAAAAAAAAAAAGAAATATAAAATACATATTTTATATATGTGTGTATATATATATATATATATATATATATATATATATATATATATTGAAAGCCTTGGTGAGCATCAAAGATTTCTTTTCAAAAATATACTAACCACTAGCTTTTGAACAGTAGTGTATGTTTGTTGCATCATGCTGAATAGCTCTGCCAATGATCAAATGTCATTGGTCCAAAAATCCCACTCCCCATAGCTATATGTTTATCTTCAAATGCTTTTTTCAGTCAGGTTTTGCTGATTTTCTCACTTTTCACAGTGTCTCACTTTCTTCAGAGGCATAAAAATGAGACTCTACAAACTTTGAATCACACATTGTCCAATTTTAATTTCCTACTGCTGGTTGAAGTGGCTTTTATTCCACATACTGTTTTAATTAAAATGCATTTGTTTTGTTTGCAGGTCCAACCTGGTGTGAACATTGAGAGTGGTCTGTGCAGCAGTCCAGCTTCTTCTACGCCATCAATTCCAGGCGAAACCATCCTTCCTTCACCTTCGATTCATGTAAAACCTCCCAAATCACCAACAACATAAAGTAGACCCCTATTATTTGAAAATGAAATGTTTTGGTTGGCCTTAATCAGCACTACTACAAATTTCATCTCGATGTTATACCAGAACAATAGTTTATAGTTTTGCAGTTTTTCAGATTGATCATACATGCAGAACGTCCTCTAACATGTATATTTGCTTGCGTGTGTGTGTGTGTTCATACACCAGCTGTCTTGGCTCCGTTCTGAGAATGGATGGATATTATGCCATTAAATTTTGGCTGTGCTCCAGCATGCTGTAGTGCTATAAGGGCCAGGTTTGCATTTCTCATCGCACTGCCATTGATTTTTGCCAAGCCGTGCATGCATGCGCCTTTCGTGCTCTCAGAACCTGCCCAAGCGGATGAAGATGGATGAGGTGTGTGCGTTTGCGTGTGTGTATGGAGCTGAATGTATAATGTTTCAGTGGGGACTTTGCCGCCAGCGTTTTCTGCTCTTACTCCTCCAATCCCGACCTCAGCCATTCACATCTGGTTGCTAGGCAACAGATGCAGCTCCGTTGCTTTTTTGTCGGTTCGTTAACAGATTCTGAGCAAGCGTCTAGGAGGACAAAGCCTCTCTGTGGTCTGCCTGCCGCTGTTAGCATCAGAGCAATCATTCCAGCTCTAGAGAAATAACCGTAGAAACACATCTTCTACATTTATACTAGAATCCGTTGAGTTAATTTGTGCATGTATTTCCTCTTTTGTTTTCAAGTTCACGTCGAGTTCACAATTACTCGCATTCTCACTAAATTTAAGGAACACATAAAGCTTTTGACTATTTAGAATATTGTGAAGATTTATTGTCTCACCTACTCTACTATACTCTAATTTTCAAATCCAATCAAATATATTTAAAAATGTATAAAATACATTTAAAATTATTTTATTAAAATACATTTTATGTAAGTAAATAAATAATATACATTATAAATAAATAAATAAAATACAGTTTACATTTGAAAATAAGACTTTTAAAAAAAAAAAAAAACTGTAAACCATTTAAAAAAAAAAATGTAAAGATTTAGTGTCCTGTTTATGAGTACGTATGAGTAAGTATAGTTCATTCTTTTCTTAATATTTACTAATACTTAATTTAATAAAAAAAAATATATATAATTAAAATACATGTTTACATAATTAAGTAAATATAATTTTTTACATTTAAATAAGCAAATACATAAATAATGCATTCTTAAAGGTTTGGACAATTGTCCATGTATTTGTGTGTGTGCAAACGGATGTGTCTTCTCCTCAGTTTCTGTGTCTGATGAAGCTCGGCAGAGGTGTTCTGGTCTGTCAGCTCAGCATGGCTGCGTTCAGCGGTCTGTCTGTGCCCAGTTAATGCCCTTGACTCATCAAACTGGCAGACCCCAGCCTCCACCCACACACACACACACAGACACACACACACACACACTCAAAGACACGGGCAAGGACATACACTCACACATGCTCTCATAAAACATGCTTTGAATCGTACACTTCACTCCCACCAGGCCTGAGGCCTGTCAAACAGAGGGAATGAAATATGACTAAGATGTCTCACAGTGCTTGTGCTTAAAACATATGATATCTCCATCCTCTGAGACTTGACATTTGGAGTGCATTGCAGTCACCACTGGCTCATGCTGTTACAAAGCCCACTTTTGTTCTTTGAGAAAATATTGTGATAGATTGTTTTTTGTAGATCTTGCAAACATGAAGGGATAGTTCACCAAAAAGGAAAATTCTGTCATCATTTACTCAACCCGTAGGACTTTCTTTCTTACGTGGGACCAGGGCTTGACATCAACTTTTTTGCTCACCAGCCACTGTGGCTAGTGGTTTTCCAAAGTTACAACCCAATTTGGCAGCAGGTATGTTAAGCTGTTGTCACTTTAAAGGATTAGTTCACTTTTACACGTTTACTCACCCCCATGTCATTCAAGATGTCTTTCTTTCTTCAGTCAAAAAGACATTACAGTTTTTGAGGAAAACATTCCAGGATTTTTCTACATATAGTGGACTTCAACAGGGTGTGACCACAAATGTAACCACAAATGGTCATCTTGCACTGCTCTGCGATGATCCATGCATTACGTAATCATGTTGGAAAGGTCACGTGATGTAGGTTTTAGGTTGTACCTCGGTAGGGCAAAGAAATCGATCTAATATTCTCCTCCAATTTCAAAATCGAATTTTGAAAATTTTTCAAAATGACGTTTTCTAAAATAAAATAATCTTTTCCCTATACAACACTCTTATTCCTCGGCTGGGATCGAGTAGAGACCTTTGAAGCTGCATTGAAACTGTACCCTGATGAAGTCCACTATATGGAGAAAACTCCTGCAATGTTTTCCTCAAGCTTAATGTCTTTTCAACTGAAGAAAGAAAGAAAGACACAAACATTTTGGATAACATGGGGGTGAGTAAATTATCAGGAAATTTTAATTCTGAAGTGAATTAATCTTTTAAGACTTGATGCACCGATCCATTATACTGTTACACATGCATTTTCTTTCTGTGAACTGTTTACATTCACTTAAAACATAACTGACTGTTTTCGTGAATACTTGACAAGACCGACATTTTGACATTATTTTGTGTGCGTTAAGTGCAATAAGCAGTACTGAGAAGTGACTTTGTGTGCGCACACTTTGGGTGTGAGAAAAAAATCTGCGGGAATGAGTAAAATTATCCCATGCTGAAATTCAAGCCCTGTAACACCAATAATAATCATCCGGAGCAAATGAATTAGAATTGGAAGCGTTTTAGATATTTCAGTATCGATATGTATTGCAAAATCTATATTTTTTTGAAAAAGCATGCACTTTAGTTTATTTTAAAAGACTACAATTGAAAAATGTATATATTACATATAACATTGAATTTTTCAATTGTAGTTACACGCACCTGCTGAATAAGGATAGGGACTTTCAAGGTCTCAAAAAGCACCATAACATTATCATAAAAGTGGATTCAAGCACAATATTTCAAGTCCTCTGAAATCATCTGAGCCTATCTATTCCAGATTTATTCTTTCTATATAGTGAACTATTAACTGTTGCAATCGGATCACTGAATCAGTGAGTTCCTATCAGTATGAATCCACCAGACTCATGAATGAATCATACCATTTTTGTGAACTGAATCCTTTTGTCCTGAATCTTTGCTTTTATGTTCCATAGAAGAAAGAATCAAATAAATATGTAAATTCCTGTAATGTGTAAATAGGTAAATTCCTTTCATTTTCAGTTCAGCTGCAAAATTTCAAATTGCTCTTTTCATTTCTAGCTATTTTCAGTGTGATTGTGCAAATGTGTGTGAGCAGAATAGTAAGTAATACTGTGTTTCTGTAGCTCACTGCAGCACGTTTGCTGCAGTCTCGTCTGTTTCACAGCTCCGATGGAGTCACTCTACACACATACACGCATAACATAAGTAAGGGGTAATGCCACAAAAAAAAAACGTTTATCACAAAATAAACTAGGATATAGTTATCAGGAATGATCTTGTGTCATCCCGACGAGGTTTATTTTGTGACTGACTGTGCTTTATCCAGCATGTTACACAGCTGCTTACTAAATGAATAAATAAATGTAAATGAAATATTGATATGTCTATACAATGTTTTAAATATTTACTCACCAAGGCTGCATTTATTTGATCAAAAATACAATCTAAACCCCATACTTTTCAACAGTAGTGTAAGAAAATATAATGATCAGTTATGTATAAATATTTGAGTGCAGAATGCTGTGACAGACTTATAAGAAGCGTGTATTCCAGAAAGCTGTGTAATAATTGGATGTAACGTCTATTTTTTCATGTATCTATCCTGGATAAAAGACAAAAAACTACTTTATGAATGATAAAAATGGTGACAAAAGAGCTGTAAAATCTATTGTAGTGCTTTAGGAGAACATTGTAATAGAAGCATTGCGTATAACACTATCTGTCTCGAGTACTCAGCACACCCGTACCTCTCATTCACATGAGCAGACCAACTCTCTCCGTTACCATGGAGACGAGGCTTAGCTGCATGAGGCAAAGACCTGGAAAACTGATGCGTGATTTTCTCTCTCACATACACACACACACACACACACACACACCTCTTAAACAGTTACAGTTTGTGTCCTTGCACTGAATGATTCATTGAGTCTTTGTAGGGATACCATGTAAAGACACTCTTGCATCTCTCTTGTAAGATCGGAGGATATTGGTTGATGAGACAGCGTTTTATTGTATTATGTATGTGTGTGATCAGCATCACGTCTGCGATTACCGCCATTTGAGAGCCATGTCAGAACATGGTGGGGTTTTTTCGACAATTAAAGGGATAGTTTACTTAAAAACTACAAATTGTCAACATTTTCTCACCCTCGTGTTCTTCTAAACCTGTATGACGTTCTTTCTTCAGTGGATCACAAAAGGAGATGTTTTGAAGAATGTTCATGCTCCTCTTTTCCATACAAATAAAAACATACAATGATCATGGACTGTCAAGCTCCAAAAAAGATTTTATAACAGTACCATAATTGTAATCAATATGACTTGAACATTATATTTTGAGGCTTTATATCAGATTACCGTTATTCAAAACATCTCATGCAGTGATATGAGGGTGAGTAAATGATGATGGAATTTTCATTTTTGAGGGAACTGCTCCTTTGTGGTTGTGATGAAATGGAAGTAGTGATAAATATTTTCTTCTGTATCGTAACGTACGAGTGAAATAGATGTAGGTTGCACTAAAAAATTGAGGCAGATGAATGCGAGCTTGCAGCTTTAGCATTCTTCAGTCTGTCGTTTCATCAGATGGCATTTGATTAAACATTGCGAGGACTTTTTTTATGAAACGCATGCATGGATGAATCGTTCACAATAAAATCTGTAATATGCTTTCAAAAAGTAGGTGAATTTCCGTTTCATTGCATCTTTAAATCCATGCTATCTTATGGTCAAGTATCATCTCTTATTTCAGCCTGTCATCATTATCCTTATTAACTCACACACTTAGAGCTATCTAATCTCCTCAGTTGTTGATGAATTTTGTAATTTCCAGACACGAAATTACTTTCTGACCTCTGTCTCCGTATCGTTGCCTCCCAGGCCGCCGAGGAACCGCATGCTGGTGAAGATCAGGAGGAAAATATCTTTCCCGGAACCAATTTCTTGGCCGTAGCCGACATCAGCCAGGTACATTCAATTAAAAGCACATTTCAACCCACACACTCACTCCAGCTTGTAACGTAAAGGTCATTTCACAGCCTGGTGTCCACCCTCAGGGTATCAGCCCCTATCCACTGTTTCCTACTTCCTACTCCCATTTGCATTTTGACCCAACCACAAATGCCTATTCTCCACATCTCCTCCTTCTCGGATATATTGGCCATCAATGGCTCAGTGCTCCAATAATGAGATTTTCAGAGCCAAAGGGTGAAGGAGAACATCGTTTTCTTTAATTAACGAAGACCAGAGAATGAATGAGAGTTTAAAATATCATTCATGGACTTGAGAAAAAATCTAATTACAATGTGCGCTGCTAAATTGGCCTTTCAGTGAATTGATATTGAAGGGGTGTGGTGCATATTGCCGATATTACTTTTTTTTTTTTTTTTTTTTTTTTACACATTCAGGAATTCTACTCGCATCACAGAGACATAAGCCACCTATATTTACCACTAACAAGCAGTGCCGGACGCCCCGCGTGTGGGGCATCAGGCCGATTCTCCAGCTCAGTCGTACAAGGGCAAGGCGTCGGTTTGCACTGAAATAGCATAGCAGTCATTAGACGGGAGGTGGAAGCAGGCAAATTTGTGGTGTTCTCACACACTTTTGTGGAAGGTGCTGGGAAAAAGAGTGGTTATAATGAGAATAAAGAATCATGGAGGGGGTTGCGCTTCGAATCACATGAGCTGTTCCACAGTGACCCCTTTTGGTTTGAGAGGGAACATCATCCACAAATGAAGCTTAGTCGGATCTGATCTCTGGTTAACAGAGGTTTTGCGGTGGAAGGAAATTGTTTTGCTTCGATGAAGGTGTTAATTGTTTTCAGATGTTTGCAATTAGAATAAAGATTCTTTTGGTTGGATTTTGAAAGTTTTGTATCAGACATTCTTTGAAAATATTATATTATGTTACAGTCACGGTTGTCAAATGCAGTGTTAGCATATATATTATATGCATTTTTGCTTTTTCTTCATTCACGTAGGTTTTCTTCAAATTGGAGGCTTTATGTCAGCTACGGCAACTCTGAGGCCACCTATTGTCCAAGATAATATTCAAAGGCTACTCCCATATAGACAAGATATTTTTTTTACTTGTGCTTTATTTTTATTTACCCAAACTAGTAGTGGCAATTTATTTTAAATAATAAAATACTATAACTGTAAATCATTAAGATTAAAGTAATTACAATTTAATAATTATCAAAGTTTGATAACTGTATGTTATTTATTTTTTATAAAGCAATGAAATGATACTTTTACAGTCATTCGTGATTTAAAATTAACCCTCTGGTCCTCTGGGTCATGCTTAGCACCTTTGCGGTCAAAAGTGACCGAAGCCTTGACTTTTTTTTTTTCTTCAAGAAAACTTATATAATATATTTGTGTTCAATAATATTTTTTGATTATTATTTAAAATTTTGAAGGTATTTTATGATACTGTGCAATATGTATACAATTTTTCTTAGCTATTGAAAAATTAACAATAGCTAACAATTGTTTTCTCTAATAAATTTTTGAAATTATTTTTCGATTAAGCAGTACTCCATGTTAAAATAGATTTTATTTTATTTATTTTTTTATTTGGTTTGAAATGTTGATTTGAAGTGTCAGTTTTTACATTAATTTTACTACAATCAAACCTGAACGTAGATGAGTACATTTTGTTAAACACAACATCAAAATTCAATAAAAATGTAACAAAAATGAACAGGTATGTTTTATAACTCAATAAATCTGGGCCTGATCTTATTTCAGCCTCTTATTTGAGTCTTTTGGCTAAATTCTACCATATTGTTACAGCGACACCAGTTCATCTGTGTGTATAATAGTATGCTGTCTGTGTGTGTGAGTGTGCGTTTGAGTGTGTTTGTCTGTTTTGTACTCTTGTGCAACCTCATCCTTGCTGTTTATTTTTTTATTTTATTCAGCTTTGTGGCTGAATTAGTGAATTTATTTGACACATTTGCAAAAAACTTGCTCTTGCTCTGTGTTATAGCTGCGCAAGTTCATGTGTATGTGTATGTGTGGGGGTGGGGGGTGAAAGTGTCTATTTTGCCCTCTAGACGTTTTAGAGTGTCACCCCTTGATTGCTGTGAACTTTTTTTCTGCACAGTGGCTGAATTGTAGTTTGTACTAGCGAAAGATTCTCAGATTTTTCGTACTTTTTCGTATTTCCCATTCATTTCCTATGTCAGTCATTTTTGACTGCAAAGGAGCCAAGTGAGACTTTTTTTCGACCCTTTAGCATATCCAAATCATGATTATTTTGTGTTCACATAGCTAATGTGACAAAAGTTACCAAATGTCATCCTTTTCCAATGAAGCAAAAAAAAAATTTACAACGGTTTTGACCATGTCATTTTACATCTTAATTTTCAGCTGTTTTAGCTTATTTTTAAGCTAAAATCATTTTAAGTCATCTTGTACCCCTCTAGCTGAGAGCCCTTGCTCTATGTGATTGTACAGGTATAAGGCAAGCATCACTATTACTAGTGCTTGTACTTAAAGTTAGTGACATTAAGAACTAGCCTTAAGTACTGAATCTTATCTTGTTCCATTTGTGATTTTTGTTCCACTTTGCAACCTGCCAGAAGGCCATAGCAACCTATCTGAGAGATTTTCATGAAAAGTCCTACTGACTTTTTATTTTGACTCTCTAATTGTTTGAATGGCAATTAAGATCGAAGTTATGAGTCCAGAAATATAAACATTTTCCAAAGATTGAGAGTAATAAAACTTCCAAATAAAGGCCACAGCTACTTAAGTCCAGACCTTGGAGAACAGGCTCTCTCTCTTGGACTGCAGGCATGAATTGCTGCCAGCTCCTAAAATGTCATTCCTCCAAGTCTCCAGTGCCTCAGCTTTAGCTCGGCCAGTTCTGATGGAGCCATAAACTTCAAACGGGCCCAGCGCCCGACTGGCAGAATGCATTTCTCTCTTTTTTTTCTCTGGCGGCCGGCCACTGGAAATGAGCTAATCGCTCCTTACACAGACCTCCCTGAGTCCGGGCCAAAGGAATCTGAACATTAGCCAAACCAATGACCGAAATGTTGAAAGCTGGCTCGCGGATCCAGCGATGGAATTATACAAGACAAACGTCCCCCTTTCTCTCCAACCTCCCCTTCTGTGAAGACTGTAATGACCACTGTGAAATTGCGCTCATACTAACATATGTTTGCCATTACTGCACGGTAGACAGTGTGCATTTTATTTGCTGTTATTTGCATTGAAAGTTAAATGTCGGATCTTGTGAGCTGTCAGGGGTATTTTTGCAGTAATGGATTGTCAATAAGTCTCTTCAGAAAGCCTTGTGTTGGCATATATATATCATAAAACTGCTTAGACTTAATTTTCCTCAATGCTTTGTTAAATTCAGGAAACACTCTGTGGACTTCCAGACTCTCCTATAGAGCTCAACGGGCTGCCGTCTCCTCCAGCTGCTCTGTATCACGGCCCAGCGTTTCCTCCACAGCCTTCCCAGTCAACCCCTCTCACCGAGCCCATCCTGAGCACCATCCAGCAGAGAGAGACCCTGGAGAACAGGCTGGTGGATTGGTGAGACCCCATTATCAGTCAAATATCATCGGCTGCACAGTTGTGAGCATTAAATGAAAATGTTATTAAGCATGTCACATTAAGCTTAACGAATTTAAGACCAAATTATAAACAAACAACTTTCCGTTCATCAAAGAACCCTCGGTTCTTTGCATCAAGGTTTCTGCAAAAATATTAAGCTGCACAATTGTTTTCAACACATTAGATATTAGAATGATTTCTAAAGGATCATGTGACAGAATCATATTAAATTGTAATAATATTTCATAAATGTTGAAGTATTTCCTGTTTTTTTAATCATAATTGCAGTCTTGGTGAGTATAAGAGACTTCTTTCAAAAATCTTATTTTTGAACAGTAGTGTACATTCAGATAGACAATATTAAAAGTATATTATATAGCATACATATTACTTAAATCCCAAAAACATATATATATATATATATATATATATATATAGATATATATATATATAGATATATATATATATATAGATTTAGTGACGACTAGTGTATACTGTAAATATACATTAGCATATATATACACTAGTTTAGCACATTTTAATATTCTTGTTCGATGTCTTCATTTTCTCTAACATGTGTAATAAGACATATAAATTACATTTATATTATATAAAACGTTTTATTCAGTGGGTTTAAAACACTTAACCACAGGTTTTTCTCTGAAATTAGTGGGGGGTTTTTAAGTCACTTTGGATAAGTCTAGGGCTTTTCACACTCTAAATGGTTAACCCTGGGTTACTCTAAACCCTGGGTAAAGGGAGTGCTAGGTTATCTTGCTTCAGGTTTCAAACTGCTCATAATTTACATAGGGTTAATATCCTGGGTATTCATAATCTGAGTTGTACATTCCTTAACCTTGGGTTAACGTTCATTTTTGCATATTTTGCGATGTCAGTGTCATTGATTGGAGAAGCGCAGCACACGACCTGTTTTAATATAAAAGCTCTAGCATTGTGCATCCTCGTATTGCCGACTGTACTATCGAGTTCACACTGAATGGACATTTTGCACTATAAAGGTAAGAATGAAATGGTCTCTTCTTCACTCAAATCGTCACGTTTTCTCTCAGCATTTAGCATTTTTCCTCTCAAATTCTGAATTTACTGTTTATATACAATATTAGGTGTTTCCATGACTGTCCAAAGCACATGAATATGAGTACGCAATTGGTTGTCTGTTGCTAAGCGTCTAGCTGTAACATTCTAACACCACATCATTTCACACTGTGCAGGTTTGGCACCGTAATGCTGGGTTAGCACCACAGAACCGGTGCTCCGGAACAGGGTTTCATAACCCAGACTAAAAAGCAATGCTAACCCCACTTCTAAATTACAAGAGTGAAGCCTTCCTTTACCCAGGGTTAAAACATTTTGTAGAAAGAAGATAACCCGGGGTTAAGCGTAGTGTGAAAAGCCCTTTGTGAATCTACGAAATGGCTTGTTTGCTTACTAATTGAATATTCAGTTATTGTCTCATCAATTAAAGTATTTAATGGCTAGATTGCTAATGGCATCATCATAGCATGACACTATTGCACTGTGTTGTCATTTCTGTCGTAGGGTGGAGCAACAGCTCATGGCCAGAATGATCACTGGAATGTTCCCTCAGCCCGACCTGATTGATCCAGCCAGCCAATCAGAGCCGGAGAGTAGTGTGACATCAGACATAGGTAACAATGTGTTATTTTATTTTATTTTTTTTATTTTTTTTTTATTTATTTATTGCAACTTCATATCTCACAATGTGACTCTTTCTTATTTTAAACTTTATCTCTTAATTATATCTATAAAATAAGTAATGTGCAAGTTAGGCATTAAACACTTTCGAAAGCTCTCTGTTTACAAGCTTTAGAAGTTTGTTGGTCTGCAGTTCAGCCATCATACATCTTCACCAATGTGTCTGGTCAATGTTAAAAATCAACAACACAATCAATAACGCATGACATAAACCAGCAAGAATGGTCCAGCTGCACCAGGTTCCAGTCTACAAGCTCATAATTTTGATTCATAGCATCTACGAATGCGAGCCATGCATTTGTCAAGCATGTCAGTGCGCAGCGAGATTGTATTTCCTCATTAAAGCACGATTGCTTGTGCTCAGCCCCTCTACGCCTCCTTCGCTCCATCCTTCCGTCTCCGTCGCGTCACTTCTGCTCAGTTGGCGCGGAGGTCCTGCCTCATTAATTCTCGCTTTCGTTTAATAGAAAGATCAATGATGTATCAAATTTTCAGAGGAGGCTCACGGCAAACTGTTGTCAGCATATTCACAGGACTCTGACTGGACTCTTCCTGCTTTAAAGGAACTGTATTTGTGTTTGAACGCAGTCTTGCCCTAGACAAAAGGAAATGAGGGCCCTGCCAAGAATGTCAGTTCTGTATATTAGTTTTTTAATAGCACCGGTCCAAAATGCTTACGGGTGCAAGAATTCAGAATAGACTGGTTGAGAGTTAAAGCGGGTCTGAAATTGGTTATGTGAAATGACTTTGCTGGCAAACTCAAATTGAAGTGCTTGATGAGAAACTTCAGAATACTGTGGGAATGCCAATATTGTAAATGATAGGTCAGACCTCTGGCCTAGTGGTTTCAAATCCAGGTTTGAATCCAGGACTGTGCTTTGTCCTGATTCCATCACCCAAAGCACATTGCATTTCTTTTCAACCTCTCTTTTGTCTTTGTCAATAAAAATATAGCAAAAAGCTTTCGTCAGACTCGGTATTTAGAGCCAAAAACTGATGTTAGAATATCTATTACTCCACCACCAGCCCTGTCAGTGGATGACAAGTAATCAATATACATTTGTTATAACTATTTATTATAAATTATATAATACATATTTTGCTTTCATACTTCATAACAATTTTTGAGTAAATATTTTATAAAATAAGCTTTCATTAAATTTCCACTGTTGACAGTTCACTAAGTTTCACTTTTATTGATTACTGTTGCTAAATCAGACAAGCTTTCAATAGGAATAAACTCCAGGTTTTTGACATTTTTAAAAAAAATTATGGGTTTGTTTTTTTTTTTTTCATTTCTATTTAGCTTTAAGTAATTATCTTTTAACAATAACAACACTTGTGTGAAAATGATTAGACAGCATCAGTTGTATTTTTCTAATTTAGCTTTATTTTTATTTTAAAATTTGTATTTATTTTATTATTTTTTCCAGTTACAAAACTGATATGATACATTTACAAGGCAACACCTGCTATGTTAGAATTGGTCGAATGTTTTTAGATGTCAGCATTGAAAAACGGATTTTTGTTGACCACTTCTATGTATGCTGAACATCCATGTCTCACATCCACCACGTAATCTTACTCTCTCTGTGTGTTTGTGTGGCAGTGGAGGCCGCAGGCGGTGGTGGTTTTCAGTTGTTTGTGGACACAGGCATACCAGTGGACTCTGAGCTCATAAGACAGTGTGTAAATGAAGTGCTGGCTGAAACTGTTGCTGTAATGCTGGGACAGAGAGAGACACAGAGAGCACCTACTGCCCCTGTCCAAACACAGGATGCTACAGAGGTACTGGAATCTAAACATAGTCTTGTTTGTACGGAAGCTTGTTGCCACCATGGAATAAAAAAAAGTAATTGCAACTTTTAATCTCATAATTGTGCGAATATCAGACTTTATTTCTCACATTTACAAGAAATAAAGTCAGTATTGCAAGTTATAAACTTGTAATTGTGAGAAAAGAGTCAGAATTGCGAGATATAACCTTGAGTTATGAAGTTTGAAAATTATTTTTCTCAAAATTGCTAGTTTATATCTCACAATTGTGAGGAAAAAAAGGCAGAATTTATAGTTTATATCTCAAAATTGTGAGAAAAAAGGCAGAATTTATAGTTTATATCTCAAAATTGAGAGAAAAAAGGCAGAATTTATAGCTTATATCTTAAAATTGTGAGAAGAAATGCAGCATTTATAGTTTATATCTCAAAATTGTGAGAAAAAAAGGCAGAATTGCAAGTTTATATCTCATAATTCTGAGAATTAAAGTCAGAATTTCCAGTTTATATTGCATAACTCTATCTGACTTCTCACAATTTCCAGTAAAATGTTTATAAAATCAGAACTGCATGATATAAACTAGCAATTTTGAGAAACAAAAGTTAGAATTATGAGTAAAAAGTCGCAATTACCTTATTTATTTTTTATTCCGTGATGCAAGCAAGCTTCCATATGTTTGTCCATGATGATGATAATAATACCTTAAATACTGGGCAATGATATAAAAAAATAGTACTATTAATTGTGATTAATCACATCCAAAATAAAAGTTTATGTTTACATAATATATGAATGTGTACTGCATATATTTATTATGTATATATAAATACACATGCATGTTTATATTTGACAAAAATATATTATATTAACATATAAAGTATTTATATTTATATATAATATAAATATATATAGATACATATATATGTGTATGTGTGTGTGTGTAAATATTTCTTAAATATATATACGTATATGTGTATTTATATATACATAATAAATATACACAGTGCACACACATATTTTGAAAACACAAAAACTTTTATTTTGGATGTGATTAATCATTTGACAGCACTAATAAAAAGATGTGATGATATTGTGCTAATATTGCAGGAGGTTACCATGGTACCAACACCGGCTCCCACTCCTGAGCCCAGCTTGAAAGAGCCGCCATCTCCTGTCAGAACCCCTGATCTCTCCGAACATCTTTCTATGGCTCTGCCATCTAAGAAAAATCATCAGGAATCTGCTTCACCAGGTCTGACAGGGATTTTTTGAACATACTGAATCACTCACCTTATACATGGTGCCAACAGACACAGCAGATTTTTGTAAAGGTGTTAGCACAGTTGTTCACACACATCAGTCTGCTCTACAACCATTCTGCCTTTGTTTCAGGTTCAGATAGAATTCCTGTGGGCACACCAACTACCACACCAATCCCATCTCCCACCAGGGTGGCCACACCCTCTCCTCCTCCAGCCAATCAGAGCCCAGAGTCAGCCACCCCGCAGCATCACACATGGGTAGGAAGAGAGCTCACCCTGGAGGAGGAAGAACCGCATAGCGAGAGACAGGAACAACAGCCAGAATCAGTGTACGTCTAATTACCACATTTTCATTCTTCCATTCTTCTTGGTCTTACATTAAATACTGAGGCAAAGCAAATAAAACGCACAATAATATTCCATTTATTTGTGCAGAAAAGCAGGGGATTGAATCAAAAGATATAGTTCATGCATTAAATCATGATCAGTGATAGTGAAACAGTGTACCTTTTTAATTATTTACGTTTTTCAATCAATACAAAATAGGTAGTATATGTACCTCTAAATGTAGGCCTGGCAATGCATTTTGTGACAGCCATTGAGGATGCAGAATATAGGTCCACAGTGCCACCTGCTGTTCAAAACAGTAAATATATGACCTATTGTAGAAACATGGGATAAAACATTTGCACTTTGACAATGAGATGATCAGTATAAAACTCAAATGTACAATTTCATTTGATTTTATCTTTATTTTATTAAAATTATTATATAGCATCATCTCTCACTACCTCTAGAACTTCCTTCATATAGAATAAAATATGTATTAAACCTAAGAAAAACAAAAATGTAATTATAAATTTTATATATAATAAATTATATACTATATCTATATTATATAGATATATATATAATAGAATAGAATACATTGTTATTTAGTGTGTGTGTGTGTGTATGTGTATATATATATATATATATATATATATATATATATATATATATATGTGTGTGTGTGGGTATATATATATGTGTATATATACTTTTATACTTATACATATATTTTATATTTTATCTATGAATTCTTCACAACAACAAGGTCACACTGAATATAATGATTTTTTAAGGATTTATTTGCTTGCTTTTTAATTTATTTATTTTTAAATAATTACTCATATTTTGTCTCACATCTATGGTTCTCAATAAATAGTTTGCACCTCTTTTAAGTAGGTATTAGTAGCTATCAACACCTGAAAATAAAATAGTATCTGCATTAAGTTCATGTCTTAAATTTAAACTTGCATGTCAACACCATTTTCTGTGGGACGTTGGTGACAATTCAGTCGGTGGAGCAGAACATCAGTTCGAAACCACCCTGTCATTTCAATTAAATCATTTAGTGAAGTAAATACTATATTTGTTAATATTTTTAAGTAATATCTGACAATAGTTTGAATCTTACATTATTGACACATATTGAGTGATAGCAAAGCAGCGTAATTTAGTGTTTCATGACTTTTTTCTCTCCTCTCTGACCTACTGCTTCTGCTTCTGCACATAATTTCCTCCTTGTGTTGTTTTTGTTAGTAATGTTTAACTTCTATTTCTTTTATGTCAGTGTAGACAGAGTATGTGCCTTTGCTCTGTAACATATCACTCACTAACACCCTCCATCTCTCTGACACGCAGTGTGATGTCAGTAGTCCAAGAGGACGATGAGGAAAAAACAGTCATCCAGCCAACTTCACCTCTCCCCTCCAAACCAATGACTCCCCCACCTCCTCTTCCTCCTGTAAGCCAGGAACCTCTTCCTGCCGCCAGCCCTGGGTCCTCTTCCTCCTCCTCTTCCTCCTCAGGGGGAAGCTCTAGTTCCAGTGTGACTGTCACTGAGACGGAGACGCCAGCCAGACACATCTCAGAGGGAGAGCTGCTGCTCAATCATGGCCAGATGGCGGCAGTCAGAGGTACACAATCGGTCCAACATATACTCACACAGCCAGACTGATCCAAAACCTCAGTATCTACATAAGCAGATGCCTTATAAGAACAAAATGAACATTTATGAATGACTGATTTGAAACTCTGTACATGGCCAGCATCTCACAAACCCATTAATTACACACAGAAATGCACTGCTGGTCAAAAGTTTGTAATAATTAAGATTCTTAAAACAGTAAAAATGTAATATTAGGAAATATTATTACAATTTAAAAGAACTATTTTCTAAAATGTAATTTATTTCTGTGAAAGGCAAAGCTGAATTTTCAGCATCATTACTCAAGTTTTCAGCTTCACATGATCCTTCAGAAATCATTCTAATGTATTGTTTTGCTGCTCAAAAAACATTTATTATTATTATCAGTGTTGAAAACACTTTTTTTTTTTGTTGCTTAATATTTTTGTAGAAAACTGATACATTTTTTCAGGATTTTTTGATGAATTGAAAGTTCAAAGGAAAAGCATTTATTTGAAATTTTTTGTAACATTCTAAATGTCTTTACTGTCTAGTTTGATAAATTGAATGTGTCCTTGCTGAAAGAAACTTACTAATTTCTTTTCTTTTCTTTTTTTTTAAATTACTTTGCCTAAACTGTTGAATTGTAGTATATCATGGTTTCCAAAAAAATGTTAAGCAGCATGACTCTTTTAAACATTTATAATAAGAAATCAGCATATTAGAATGATTTCTGAAGGATCATGTGACACTGAAGACTGAAGTAATGATGCTGAAAATTCACAAGAATAAATTGCATTATAAAATATATTCAAATAGAAAACAGTTATTTTAAATTGTAATTATATCTCACAATATTACTGTTTTCAATGTGTTTTTGATCAAATAAATGCAGCCTTGGTGAGAGTAAGAGACTTCTTTCTATATATATTCCATTACATGTAATGCTCCGATGGTACCTAGATTGGCTGTTTTTTCCCTCCCCAGTTCTGGAACAGGAAGGAGTCCTTCTGCCTAATTTGATGACCAGCCTGAACGGCTCCCTGCATGGAGTCCAAGATATGGTGAATGTTTGAATGCCATGTCTTACCTCACCATGTATTAAACTGGGGAGACGGCCAGTAACACAGTTATTGCTGATTTAACAATTATCTGTCATGATTACCATTGTGGAAAACACTAAATCTAATCAGAATTTCCAAGTCATTTTGGATAAAAGTTTTAACAGTGATAGAATTCATTACATTTTGCAATAAATCTAATACCACACAGATTTTCCAGATGTGTATCCTCCAATCCAATGCTCTGATTTTGTACAAACCTTTTGTTTGTTTTTTTTGTTGTTGTTGTTTTTTTCAGGATTATGATCCGCCCAGTGAGGGTCAGGTGATCAGAGCTCCACGCCACCCTGCTCATCATGATCCCATCCTGTCTCTGTTGGCCAGGATGGAACGTGGCTTTGTTAGCCAATCTCAGCAGCCAGAGGTATCACATGACTCATCTGAAGCAGTCTGATTCACTAATGATGTTCAGTTCAAGAACAAGAACTGTACCTGTGAAGTTTAACATAAACCAGGGATTTTCAGACTTTTTATAAAAAACATAAAGACATTTTTGTATTTTTATGTGTGAAGACCCATTCATACTGGGAAAAGAACATAAAGAATAAATACAATATAAATATTATGTCAAGGTTTACCTTTATTTTTATCTAATATTAAATCCGTTAAAAAATATAAATATTTTTTTATATTATAACATATTTACTTATATTAAATATTTACTTTCAATTAAATTGACTTTATTAAATCCTTTTTCTGCCCACCTTTAAGTCTATTGTTAGGTGTATAAACATGAAGAAAAAAAACAAAACTGGCTGTCAGTTGAAAATCAATAGTCATTTATCTCATGATTTTAGAATGTCAACTTTATAATAAATAAATAAATATATATATATATATACAGTACTGTGCAAAAGTTTTAGGCAGGTGTGAAAAAATGCTGTAAAGTAAGAATGCTTTCAAAAATAAACTTGGTAATAGATTATATTTATCAATTAACAAAATGCAAAGTGAGTGAACAGAAGAAAAATCTAAATCAAATCCATATTTGGTGTGACCACCCTTTACCTTCAAAACAGCATCAATTCTTCAAGGTAAACTTGCACAAAGTCAGGGATTTTGTAGGCATATAGTTAGGTGTATGATTAAACAATTATACCAAACAGGTGCTAATGATCATCAATTCAATATGTAGGTTGAAACACAATCATTAACTGAAACAGAAACAGCTGTGTAGGAGGAATAAAACTGGGTGAGGAACAGCCAAACTCAGCTAACAAGGTGAGGTTGCTGAAGACAGTTTACTGTCAAAAGTCATACACCATGGCAAGACTGAGCACAGCAACAAGACACAAGGTAGTTATACTGCATCAGCAAGGTCTCTCCCAGGCAGAAATTTCAAGGCAGACAGGGGTTTCCAGATGTGCTGTCCAAGCTCTTTTGAAGAAGCACAAAGAAACAGGCAACGTTGAGGACCGTAGACGCAGTGGTCGGCCAAGGAAACTTACTGCAGCAGATGAAAGACACATCATGCTTACTTCCCTTCGCAATCGGAAGATGTCGAGCAGTGCCATTAGCTCAGAATTGGCAGAAAACAGTGGGACCCTGGTACACCCATCTACTGTCCGGAGAAGTCTGGTCAGAAGTGGCCTTCATGGAAGACTTGCGGCCAAAAAGCCATACCTCCGACGTGGAAACAAGGCCAAGCGACTCAACTATGCACGAAAACACAGGAACTGGGGTGCAGAAAAATGGCAGCAGGTGCTCTGGACTGATGAGTCAAAATTTGAAATATTTGGCTGTAGCAGAAGGCAGTTTGTTCGCCGAAGGGCTGGAGAGCGGTACACGAATGAGTGTCTGCACGCAACAGTGAAGCATGGTGGAGGTTCCTTGCAAGTTTGGGGCTGCATTTCTGCAAATGGAGTTGGGGATTTGGTCAGAATTAATGGTATCCTCAATGCTGAGAAGTACAGGCAGATACTTATCCATCATGCAATACCATCAGGGAGGCATCTGATTGGCCCCAAATTTATTCTGCAGCATGACAACGACCCCAAACATACAGCGAAAGTCATTAAGAACTATCTTCAGTGTAAAGAAGAACAAGGAGTCCTGGAAGTGATGGTATGGCCCCCACAGAGCCCTGATCTCAACATCATCGAGTCTGTCTGGGATTACATGAAGAGAGAGAAGCAACTGAGGCTGCCTAAATCCACAGAGGAACTGTGGTTAGTTCTCCAAGATGTTTGGGCCAACCTACCTGCCGAGTTCCTTCAAAAACTGTGTGCAAGTGTACCTAGAAGAATTGATGCTGTTTTGAAGGCAAAGGGTGGTCACACCAAATATTGATTTGATGTAGATTTTTCTTCTGTTCACTCACTTTGCATTTTGTTAATTGATAAATATAAACTATTAACATGTCTATTTTTGAAAGCATTCTTACTTTACAGCATTTTTTCACACCTGCCTAAAACTTTTGCACAGTACTGTATATATATATATATATATATATATACACTCACCTAAAGGATTATTAGGAACACCTGTTCAATTTCTCATTAATGCAATTATCTAATCAACCAATCACATGGCAGTTGCTTCAATGCATTTAGGGGTGTGGTCCTGGTCAAGACAATCTCCTGAACTCCAAACTGAATGTCAGAATGGGAAAGAAAAGTGATTTTGAGCATGGCATGGTTGTTGGTGCCAGACGGGCCAGTCTGAGTATTTCACAATCTGCTCAGTTACTGGGATTTTTACGCACAACCAGGGTTTACAAAGAATGGTGTGAAAAGGGAAAAACATCCAGTATGCGGCAGTCCTGTGGGCGAAAATGCCTTGTTGATGCTAGAGGTCAGAGGAGAATGGGCCGACTGATTCGAGCTGATAGAAGAGCAACTTTGACTGAAATAACCACTTGTTACAACCGAGGTATGCAGCAAAGCATTTGTGAAGCCACAACACACACAACCTTGAGGCGGATGGGCTACAACAGCAGAAGACCCCACCGGGTACCACTCATCTCCACTACAAATAGGAAAAAGAGGCTACAATTTGCACAAGCTCACCAAAATTGGACAGTTGAAGACTGGAAAAATGTTGCCTGGTCTGATGAGTCTCGATTTCTGTTGAGACATTCAGATGGTAGAGTCAGAATTTGGCGTAAACAGAATGAGAACATGGATCCATCATGCCTTGTTACCACTGTGCAGGCTGGTGGTGGTGGTGTAATGGTGGGGGATGTTTTCTTGGCACACGTTAGGCCCCTTAGTGCCAATTGGGCATCGTTTAAATGCCACGGCCTACCTGAGCATTGTTTCTGACCATGTCCATCCCTTTATGACCACCATGTACCCATCCTCTGATGGCTACTTCCAGCAGGATAATGCACCATGTCACAAAGCTCGAATCATTTCAAATTGGTTTCTTGAACATGACAATGAGTTCACTGTACTAAAATGGCCCCCACAGTCACCAGATCTCAACCCAATAGAGCATCTTTGGGATGTGGTGGAACGGGAGCTTCGTGCCCTGGATGTGCATCCCACAAATCTCCATCAACTGCAAGATGCTATCCTATCAATATGGGCCAACATTTCTAAAGAATGCTTTCAGCACCTTGTTGAATCAATGTCACGTAGAATTAAGGCAGTTCTGAAGGCGAAAGGGGGTCAAACACAGTATTAGTATGGTGTTCCTAATAATCCTTTAGGTGAGTGTATATATATATATATATGAATATGAATGTTTCTTCAAACCCTAGTTCAGACAATTTTTTCCTGTTTAACTTTTTAACTTTTCCTGTTTAATTTTTTAGCAAGGTTTAGCAAGGTTTAGAACTAGCAACACTTCAACAAGACATGATAAACAAACAAGTTAATCATATCTTGTTGAAGTATTGCTAGTTCTGCTCTTATCCACTAGATGGCGTTAGAGGATGTGTTAAAAAAGATGATCATAATAATTCATCTCTTTCTCAGAGATTTTGGGAGGAGGAGAGCAGTGGAGAGGTCAGTGAGGGTCAGAGACCACTGCTGACGGCCACAGAGGAGAGTGTGCTGACCGGACACTCGCTCATAGATCAGCAGAAATACACACAGCCCAGAACCACAGAGATCTCACCTCACGCGACGCTCTCATCACCTGGACAAGTGCTCGCTGAACGCTCAGGTATAAAAACACCATTCAGACAATCAACACTATTGTTCTGCACACACTCACACTTTTACTTTAGAGACTTTTTCACGTCACATGCCTTAAGCAATAACAGTAAAGCCAATGTGACATGTTAAAGGTCTCATGTTCTATAAACATATAAACTTCATCTCACTTTTTTATGTTGTTTTTCCTGTCACCGTTAATCTTTTTTTGTTGCTCGTCAAATTTCTCTGGCCATTTGGGTGGCCATGTCCCCTTCTTGTACGCATTTGGCGGTGTTACTGGCCCTCCGTGGCGGCGTCTCTAATGGGGCATGTCTCACACTACCCGTGTTATGTGGACGCAGGGAATTGAGTTGTTTTTGCTTCAGATTTTGTGTGTGAAAGAGCAAGCTGAGGCTGACACAGAGGAAGCCAGGCAGTCTGGTTACTTCATCAGAACTCAGGCTCAGGGAGCCGAGCGGAAATAAATCCCACTCCCACTCTAAGCATCCTCTTACACAGCCTGTGAACAGCGTCCAAACACAACCGCAAAGACGCTGCGCTCTCCTCGCTAATGTTTATTCGATTATTCCCTGCTCGATGTGCGTTCTCCTGCTGAAGTAACAGATGAATTTAAAGTAGAGTTTGTTTTTTGGTAACACTTTACCAGAAGGTCTCGTTTGTTAACATTAGTTAATGTATTAACTAACATGAACTAACAATGAGCAATACATTTGTTACAGTTTTTATTCATCTTTGCTAATGTTAATATAAATACAGCAGTTCATTACTTGGTCATGTTAGTTCACAGTGCATTAACTAATGTTAACACATTCAATTTTTGATTTAAATAATCGCATTAGTAAGTGTTGAAACTAACAATAACTTAGATTAATAAATGCTGTAGAAGTGAAGTTTATTATTAGTTCATGTTAACTAAAGAAATTAAGTAATGTTAACTAATGAACCTTATTGCAATACTGTTACAGTTTTTTAAGTTTGATTCTGTTTCTGGAGAACTGAGATACAGAACTAATTTATAGTTTTATTGGTGCTTATTGATACAACAATAAATAAATAACTAATAATATTTATATCCCATCATATATTAAATACATCCTAATAATATTTCTTTTGGTCTATGTCTAACTGTTAAAGGGTTAGTTCATCTAAAAATGAAAATTATGTAATTAATTGCTCACCCTCATGTTGTTCTGCAACTTGTAAGACCTTCGTTCATCTTTAGAGCACAAATTAAGGTATATTTGATGAAATCCGATGGTTCAGTGAGTCTCAATTGATAGCAAGACAATTAACACTTTCAATGCCCAGAAAGCTACTAAAAACACAGTTCATGTGAGTACACGTGGTTCAACCTTCATATTATAAAGCGACGAGAATACTTTTTGTGCGGCAAAAAAACAAAATAACGACTTTTCAACAATATCTAGTGATGGCCGATTTCAAAACACTGCTTCGAAGCTTTACGAATATTTTGTTTCGAATCAGCTGTTCGGAGTGCCAAAGTCATGTGATTTCACTAAACAAGGCTTCGTTATGTCATAAGTGATTCGAAATTTCAATAGTTCACGTGACTTTGGCAGTTTGTTACTTTGGGCTATGTCTAACTGTTAAGCTCAAACTGCTATGTTTCTCATAGGTTGAGTTTACCTTAATATCGGTCTAACTCTGATTTGGGAAAAACTGAATTTTTGTGATGAATAAAGTCTGTGTTGGAATTTATTTTGGAGTGAATATTAGTTTTGTATCATGTTCAGACTTGAAACGCTGAATTTTAGCAGTTGAATAAAACCTGTGTTGGGCTTATTTGGAGTCAATATTAGTTTCGTATCATGTTTCAAAACTGAAACAGACTGTCCAAAACCTCACACTGAAAAGAAACCTATGTAAGTAAATAAAAGTTATTAAGCAGAGATGCTTTGAAAAACACTGACCTGCTGTTAAATGTTTAGTGTACTTAGAGTGTCTGCTGTCCAAAAGTGTGTGGACAGTACATGCAAGTTATGATTCGTGGGCAACAGAACGCCGGTGTAGATCCCAAACCTCTTCCTGTGTTGGCCTAAACCAATATTTACTTTCAGGCCAAGATCGCTCTGCTCACAGTAAAAAGAGCCTCCGTGTTGCTTAGAGACTGGTGCTGCCAAAGAAAAAACACACACCCCAGCTGCACGAACAAGAGTTCATCCTTGACGGAGCGAGAATTTAATGCTATTTTGCTTTCCTCTCAACTGCAATAGAGTCCCCATAACAGAGACAAATCAAAGCTGCTGGAAACATCACATTCAACCTACCGAGAACATTGTTGAATGTATAAGCAACTTACAAGCTATCAAACTGTATGGATACCTGACAAAGACTGTAAAAATGCCTGCTTTAATGATAGAGTTATGACCAGTGTGGTATTTTAATTGAGTTTGTTGTTTTGGGGCGTTGAGCACAGGTATGAAATCATACTGTACTTTGCATTCAGTGTGAAATATTCATATGTTGTATCCATGACAACCAGGTGCAATGGATGAGAACAGTGGGCTGTCAGTCAACCTCAGGCCATCGGAGGAACAGAAAGAAGCTGAGGTTTATCATGTGATGACTGTTTCTTCACCTCAGGACACAGAACATCAGGCAAGTACTCTTACCTGACACAGACAGAGCCTGAATTATTTCTTTAAGAAGCAAGAGTGATACATTTACGCTTATGTCACGAACAGGAAGCTATAAACTATAGTAGCTTTCATTTATGTTAACATTATTAATTATGTTTGAATAAAAGTTACAATATAACTCTGGCTGAAAGAAGAAAGTCTTTCATGTAATCATATAGTTCATATAAACTTCATATATTCATATATTTTACACTACCTTTTAAATTGTTTTTTTCTGTTTTTGATAGAAGTCTCTTATATTATATACATTTGTTTGCATATATCAAAAATACAGTAAAAACCGTAATGTTGTGAAATATTTTTTTCTAATTGAATTTATTTTAAAATGTTAAAATTCCTGTGTTTGTGAAGCAGAATTTTCAGCATCATTAAACCGGTCTTCAGTGTCACATGATCATTCAGAAATCATCCTAATATGCTGATTTGCTATTCAAGTTATAAAAGTGATAAAAGAACAGCATTTATATGAAATAGAAAGCTTTTGTCTGTAATGTGTGTAATGTTTAAGTCATTTAATGCGTCCTTGCTGAATAAAGTTTTACGTTTTGCATTCATATATATATCAAGTTTCATTCAACTTAAGAATAAAATTGAACAACAATAGCATCAGTATATATTAGCCTCGTATATTCTAGATTTTATTCCATTCATATATGTACGAGTGGACCTCCTCTATGTGGTCTCTGGTTTCGCCCCTCAAATCTGATTAGCTGAGCAACATTCCAGAAGCACTGGGACATTTAACTGTTTGTACAACTCTGCTTTTCTGTGTTTGTTCCAGACCGATTGAGACTCAGCACAGTAGTGCATTAGTGCTTATTAAAGTTATTATAAAATGGTAAGCAAATGCTGATTGTCTGTACTTTGTAGTATTGTTTGGGTACATCTGAGTGTACGCTAATTTCCGCACAGGAGTGACCTCTGTCCCTGATTTTCTCTTAATCGCAAAAACAAAGTGGTCTCTTTAGTGGTGTGTGGAAACTCCTGAGACCCTCATTAACCCAGGACTCTCGGTCTGTAGGTCACCCATATGTAGGGATTTACCCCCCTGAATGAGGGAGATTAAAACAATGTTTTTCCCTTCTGTTTCTGTATAATCCCTCTGCATACAGTATCCACCCGATGCCCCTCTCCTCTGCTATTGTTCTTGTCTCATCTCCTCTCTTTTTTTGTGTGTTTAGAGCTCCCAGACGGCACAGGCTGTTCAAAGACCTGCTCCAATCCTGGTGAGGCAGTATGAAGACAAAGAGGAGCCAGGTACAAATTCCCTAATGTTTAAAGACCTCATCAAGAGAAAATTGGTCTGAAAAAGAAGTCTAAAAGTTACAAAATTAACATTTAGAAAGTGTACACTATTAAAATTTGCAGTCTTTCTCTTTTGGAAAAACAAACTAAAAATATGTAAGTCTCATTTTGACCTACATAGATTTTTGGCCAAACAGATTCTCTCTGAAATGAGAACGTTTTTCCTCCAATATCACCTGACACAACAAGTAACAAATCATATTTTATAGCTAGGATGTAACAAAAGCCGTAAAAATAAAAAAGGATGAATGTTTGATATGTTCCACCTAAATTTCCTGCTTTAACAGGAAAAAAACACTAAAGGAAAAAGACAACTGCAACTAGTCAAACAGTTTCCTGGAGTCTTTAAACATGGACCGCTAATCTGATTGCCTATTAAACATAGTTGCAGCTACGTTTCTGAACACCTTGTTATAAATTTTAGGTTTGGACTGCCCTTGAATATTCTCTTATTAGCTTTTTTCAGATGGACTTTATTGTCAATGTTTTAATCGAAAACACAGTATTACATTGGAAGAGGTTACGGTTGCTTGGGTCTTCTAGTTAATTGCTAGGTGATTACTGCTGACTGACTCAAGTTAAAAAAAACAAAAAAAAACCTATATATGACTTGGGTTCCTACCTCAATGTACATCAACACGTCATTAATGTCTGCATCACAAATCATGCAGGACAGGTTTGGCTCAGCCCCACCTCAATAAAATTGTGCGGTTTGCTTTGCAGCCTCTAGATGGCAGTGTACCTATATGGCAACACTGCCTGCATTGTTCTTTTGTCTTGGTCTGAGCTTGATTGTCCACCTCAATCTGAGGTGTGTGTCCTTGCGTCTGGGCGTCAGGGGTCCAGAGATGCTGGAGTCAGCTTTATAAACTTTAGTCAGGTGTGAAGGGGCACAACAGAAGACAAATACCTTTGTGACAACAGCTGCTGAGATGGCATATGCATCATTTAGTTTGAAGGTTGAGACAAGTAGAACGGGTTCAATATTTGCATCGCAATGTATATATATATATATATATATATATATATATATATATATATATGTTGGGCATTAATTTGAAGTAATATGTAGGCATACTCCCTCCTTAGTCCAACCAGGCCATTTATCCAGAATAAGCTGTCATAGTTATGATGCCACAACCATAAACATATGGCCATGTAATTTTAAATGGTTGTTTTTACTGCAAGAAACTTGACTAAGTGAACAGGACAATGACAGAGAGACGACAGATGGGTGTCTGTTCGATGTTAGAGAGCAGTATGTGTGCAGATGCAGGACAGCACTGCAGATTAGACATAATGAAATCTGTGCTGAGAAAGCGTTCTCTCCACCCAGTGCTTTTTATTAAGTCTTACACAAGAGAACATTGTGAGCTCTAGTACACATCCTGAACTGTTTACCCCAATTTGCAGACAAAAAAAACACCTCTACCTCAACAGCTGCCAATTGATCCTTCGCCGGCAGTTTGATTGACAGCCGATTTAATCAATCATAACCCCGAATCCGCCATTTTGTCTGACCAAGCAGTCAGGGGAGTTAGTAGATTAACGTTGTTGAATTTGAACTTCAGAAATTGTGTGTACTCACATCTTTCTGCGCTTGAAACAACATTCCTTCTGATTCAGTCATGTTTATTTGATGCTATAAATGAACTAGTATGAAGAGATGGTTGGTTCACGAGCCGCTTGAAGGAGCTACTATCTATCTTTTCTATCTATCTATCTATCTGTCTGTCTGTCTGTCTATCTATCTGTCTGTCTATCTGTCTGTCTGTCTTAAATTTGAACACTGCAGCCTTATGTAACCCACAAACTTCCTGGCTTTTTATACTTTCAGTAAAGTTGAAAAATTGCTTTGACAATTTTTCCTTTTAGTTCTGATTATAATTAGTAAAAAATCACTTATGCATGTGTACAATAAGGCCTAATGTTGAGTGACATTAAAGTAAACCTTGAAAATTGGCCTTTTCCTTTTCTTTGCCTTCTGTGTTCTGCATCCCTCTTTCCTTTTGCCATTTCAATCTTTCCCTTTTTCATTTGTTGTTTCTGTTTCCCTCTCATCTATTAGTTCAAATTTTCTGCTCTGTCCCGCACACCCATACTTCCTCACATATGTATTTGACATATAGTTTAGCCAGATGGACTCTTTCAGTGCCGGCCTGTCGCATGTAATTATTGTGTGATGAGAGTCAGTGTGTGCTGACGGGTGAATGGATGTGATTAGTGTTTGAACGTCAGCTCGTTCTGTGTCATTACATTTGCTCCGAGGATTTTCCTTTTTTCTTTCTCGGTGTGTAATTTGACGCACCAGTGCAACAGCAGAAAGACCGGAGATGCACCTGTGTTTGAGTGCCTGCAGTTAATTTTCGAATTGCCTGGACGTTACGTACATACACATGTTTGAAAGCCCTCGTCTGCTCAGTTTGGAAAGCTATCCATTTAAAGGGATAGATTCATTCATTTACTCACCTTCATACTATTCCAAACTCAAGATGGTATTCTGAAAATATAAAATAAAAGTAAATGGGTTTCCATGTTTTTTCGGACTTCCATTACATGGACAAAAACCTTCTTCAAAATATCTTATAGAATGCCAGGTTTGGAACAGCGTTCATTTTTAGGTGAACTGTCCCTTTAAAGCAGACATGCGGTGCTACTCTAGCAAACACAACTAGCTGTTTTGCTCAATTCCACTGATGTTTTGTTCTGGTAATGAAGCTAATTACAATAAACAGCCCATATATTTTGACAAAAGCCTCTCTGTTAGGTCTTTTCTATCATTTTATCATCGGTGTTCACACAACCGACCGTTTGTGGGTTTATAAAGGAGGTGACTGCACTGAAAGTCTTCGCTGAATTTCACACTGCAATTCTATACTGTAAGTACATGACATTAAAGCCTTTTAGTCACAGCTTTAGCCCAGACGAAGGGCCTTGAACAAATAGAGCTTCTGTGACTGCGATCTGCACCTCTGCCCGATCTACAGATGGGCCAATTGTGTTGTCTAATAAAAGGCATAGTGTGGCACTGTACAGCCAGATCGGTCCAGACATGACCTGGGCAGCGTCCCCTGGTTATACAGCTGCTCTCTTCGATGACTATCTCTCTATTTGCCTATTAGAGAATGGCTGCTCTGTTCAAGCGTCTCAGTTCAGCTTGTAGCCGTGACATTGAGGGTGAAAAGCGATTTAAAGATTTTTATATAATGGTGGCTGGTGAACCTCCTTGAGGACATGGCAGATGGAATCTTCGTAATTGGGTTTATGTAAGAATTTGAGTCTGTTGTTTGTGGTTTGCCATTTCAAATCAGTCAATATTTTGCTTGACAGAAAAAAAAAAATGGTACAAATCAGTCACTGGGATGGTACCCTTTAAAAAGGTTCTAATATGTGCTGGGCCCCCCAAAAAAAGTAAACTTAGCCTTCACACTGTCATTTTTAACATTAAACCTATAGGATACAAAAAAAAAAGCTTTTATGACGAATATTTTGCGACAGATCTTGCCAAACATCCAAAACAATGCTGTGTACTGGACTAAATGCACTCGGTGTATGTACGTACATATGATGGTTTGTGATAGAGTTGACAAATCGCTTATAAAATGTATAAAGGAGTCAAAACAGTGGCAGGAATCCCTCCGTCAAACACACAAGTCTGTTATCTTCTGCAAGGATACGCGGTTGTGGTGCCTGTACCGAAATATGATGGGTAACATCATGACTGTGATGAGAAATAAACAGGTATACTTGAGCATTCTCTCCTTTTTAGGGTTTTGGTTTTTGGTTTGTGTACATTTCTTTGGTCCGTGTTGCATTCATATTTTCAGTCTAACCACATCAGAATTGGGCCATGGTCTGCTTGTTTGGTGCACACCAGGGTTCGGGTGGCAGCGTTCCCACTTCTTCAGATTAACGACACTAACAGAGCAATCACACCAGGGTTCATTTTAATCGAACCAAACCTGCCAAGTGTGAACACACCCTAAAAACAAATAACACTATTAAGTGTAATTAGTATGTAATTAAATGTAATTAATAATCCATAATTCATCTTTCATACTTGGTTGTAATGTAGAAGTTCACTTGTAGCATTTAAATTAAATTTTTCAGTGCTTTTATTTTTGTCATTCAGACGATTTATTTAAAACAAAAGTGATTGGTAATACATTGTTTTGTCTGTTCATTGTTCAAAGAGATGATGCATAGAAAGGGAAAGTTGTACAACCAATGAAAGAGTCTCTATCCCGAGGTGAAAGTGGACATCCGTTGAACACTGGGCTCTTGTGTGTGAAATATTGGCCCCTCTGTGGAACACAGGAAGGGGGTGAGGGCACACATCACACACACACACACGCACACAAACACACATACACAGCCCGCCTCTCGAGGGCCACTCAGATAAACTGTTTCCAAGCTGCTCAGCCGTTCTGTTTTTACTGGGATCAAAACATCATTCAAGGTGCTGGGCTTTCCAGGAGAGCCATGTTATCCCCAACTCTGTGTGAGCCCTCTTTCTTCATCCGTCACGTCCAGTTCTTCACTATAACGATAACATACCTACAGCTATATGTGTGCCAAATGAGAACAGCTTATGGTGTATTTAGCTATTATGCAAATATGTGACTTGTGACTTGCATGAATGTGGTCCAGAATTTTGATGCTGATTTGAACTTGTTGTTATGCAAAGCATGCAGGAATAATCACGCTTCGATGAAGTCACCATGTCGGTCTCTTTTCTCATTTTAATAGGCTTATTTTCATTGGTGTGAGAATGTGGATTTTTTTATGCATAATATTCACTTTTGCTCTTGATGCATGCTTTAGTTTTTATTTTTAAGTAGAAATTTCACTAGCACAGAGTAGATGGTCAGTTGCCAGGGACAAGAATATTGTTTTTTACAGGTATACCTTTCAAAAAAAAAAGAAATTTATACTTTTATTCAGCAAAGACAATGAAATGAATGTGTGACAGAAAAGTCATGTACATTGTTATAAAAAAAATCAAATAAATGCTGTTCTTTTGAACTTTTCTAGTCAAAGAATCCTGAAAATATCATAGTTTCAATAAAATATAAGAAATTAATCATAAGAAATGTTTCTTGAGCAGCAAATCAGGATATTACAATGATTTCTGAAGGATCATGTGACACTGAAGCCTGGAGTAATAACTGCTTGAAATATAATAATCAACTGCTCAAATAATATTTTTAAATATATATTAAAATTGTTTCATAATTTATTTACTTATTTTATTTTTGATTTCACTACCATTTTATTTTTTGAATGTAATGTATAATATTGTGTATGTTTATCTATATAATTTAATTTTGGTCAAATTCCTGGATGTACAATTTTTTTTTTTTTTAAAGACTTTAACTTTTGGCCCTCAAGCAGTTAAAAAAAATAGGCTTAAGAGATTTAACAAGTTTAGATGGAAAGGAGCTTAAGCTGACTGGCTGAAGATGTTACTGCAGCTATACCCATTGATAGACATGGTACCTCCTTGAAAATAAATTCCAGCACAGCATTACAACAACCATAATGAAATGAACCTTCACAATAGATAAAGCTTTACAATGAACTCTGTTAAAGAGCTAGTCATCTGTTGAGGAATAAAAACGCCATCTCCGTGTCGCTTTTGCAACATTTTATATCCCTCAGTTTTCGCCATCTCCGAAAAACCCAAGCCAATGTTGATTCTTGTTTTATTACGAGCTCTGTCGCATTCTCTTTTTGCCAGCAGACACTCCTCTGCTCGACGTTTTTTGTAAAACAGGTGATTCCCTGGAGATTCAAGATTTAGCGTGTTCTATATTCCCGTCTGTTGTCACAACTAACCTATGCCACTCCCACAGCATAGATGTGTCAAAGTAGCCGGAGCAACTTTCCTCTCTAGTTAGGATTATGATGAGACAAGCAAGGGCGAGTGACGTACGTACGCAATTTCCTTCAAAATCCATCCCGTTAGGTATAAAATAAAAACACTTGTAATAGGTTTGGCTTACCATAGTGAATCAGGGTAAGACAAAAACACGTTTAAGAAGGATTGATGATGTATTGAAAATTGTGTTAAGTTAAATAGTGTACCTTATAAATAGTGTACCAACCACACACAAGGGTTGAGCAAAATAACGTGAACACCTGGGAAATAGACAATATTTCTTTTGCCTTTGACAGAGCTTTCAAACTTCTTAGAATAGATTCATGCAACTTTTGACTAGTCTTCAGTCTCCAGTATATATATTTGAAGTCAGAAACAGGATTGAAAATAGTCATGAAATTCTAAATTACAACTCTTTAGTGCAGCAGACCTTGAATAACATAATAAGTGATGTATATTATGATATTTGTAGTGTATTTATATAAGAATTGACTACAAACAGTAATGTTAGGCCTTTAATTCATAATAGAAATAGTTTGTCTTCTCTTGAAATCAGCCTGATATCTCTATGATGTCCTCTGAAGCTGGTGTTACTCTATAAATCATTGCATTATTAATGTTTTTGTTTCAGCTTGTGCTCGCAGTGGGGCGTGATCTTGTGTTTCCTCTTCAAACAGCAGTCTAAAGCAAACAAACAGTATACACACTGAGACGCTGTCTCTGCTTTTCACTTCTCATCACACGGCTCCTCACTGGGAGGCTGCTTTAAACAGAGATGAGACTAGATTATTTACCCGATGTCTGCTCTCAGGTTTGTGACGAAATAACTACAACTTGAGTGTGTTTGTTTAAACTACTCGCCCGTTGGCTGATGGCCTACAGCTTTTAATGTTTTTGTATGTGTGTACAGTTTTGCATAATCGTAGGTCTAGTATTAGTGCTGTTGTTTTGCGTCAAAACTTTATAAAAGAAGTAGATGCCACAAACAAATATCTAATTGACTGTTTTGGTTAAATTATATACAAACTTTTGGCATAAATGCTGCATATTCATCCATTGCAGTGTTAAAGGGTTGTCGGCAGCTTTGGCACTTTAAATCTGGCCGAAACCCTAGCCAGGAGACCACAAACAGGCCTGAAATTGATGCTATGCTTTTGCCATGTTTTTCTATTAAAGCAGGAAGTAAAGGAATAACAATCAAACCCAATGAAAGAATAACAAACCAGCAAGAAAGTTGGATTCTCTCTTTGTCCTCACACAGGCACACACCATCCCATCCCCCTGCAGTACTATGAGCCGTTCGGATGTAAACTCATGGTCCAAGAGCTCTGGAATAACACGCTATATAAACAAGCCCGAAGAGTTGAGGTGAAGACAGCCAGTCTCAGTTTTGCAGTCACCCTGAACCCCACCACATAGAGATGAATGAATAGAACAAGACAGTAAAGACACTGCCTTTCACTGCAAATAATACTCGTCTGGTCCACATATGTCATCTCCGTGACCCGTAACGCTCCCGTGTTGATCTCTACATGTGTAAACATAGTTCAGTAGCGGCCATTCACTTACAACAACTCAGAAAATGGCGGGAGAAACCATCTTGTTCTAAACAAAACAACGGAGGGCCGCGGGCTTAACTGGACTTAGTGCTTAAACCGAGTGCTTTTATTTGCTCAGTATCTGAGACAGTGTTTTTACATGACTAGTCAAATTCACATTTACCACAAAATAGGGACAAAAGAAGAGTAACTCAGTTCATTGATTTTTGATATGCTGTTCCCCACCCAGTTTTTTTTTTTTTTTTTTTGGTTACGTACTTGACCTGAATAGTGAAAGTCAACTCTTCTGCTGAAAAATGGTCTGGGAGATTAAGATATTTGTTTTACGTTTGTGTGCTTTCATTTAAGAGCAGCTGTACTTAAAAAAAACTTTGTTCAACGTAGCCAAACTCTGTATTTAATTTGTAAACACTTTGTTGTTTAATTGAGAAGTCATGAAGGTTGAGGCAAAGCTGCCAAGAGAAAAAGCAGGACTGAGAGATGACAATGCAAATCAGCAGGCCATTGCAGAAAATGACTTCAAATTTACTATCATAAAATGTTACATAATACACATCAACATACACTGCCATTCAATAGTTTGGGATTGGTACTGTAAGGAAGTTTTTGAAAGTCTTGCTCACCAAAGCTGAATTTATTTGATCAAAAATACAGTAAAACAGTAATACGGTGTGAAATATTACTATGTAAAATGTAGAACTGTTTTCTGTTTGAGTATATTTTAAAATGTAATTTAGTCATGTGGTGGCAAAGCTGAATGCTCTGAATTCTCAGCATTATTACTGCAGTCTTCAGTGTCACATGAGGAGAAATGTTCATAAAAGAATGTAAAAATTTGGCTAACTGTAAGCTGTTTTATATATATATGTAAGGTAGCTTACAGTTAGCCAAATTTTTACATTCTTTTATGAACATTTCTCCTCACAAAACTCGTGTATCATGGTAACAATTTTTGCAGAGGTAAGCACCACATTTTACAACTCTGAAGTTAGCCACCACTGTCATCAAAAAACAGGTATACATGATTTTATAATTTCATAGAAAAATAACAGCAGTAAACATGGTATGTTGGCAGACACTTCAGTTACTATGGTAAAACAAGATTGTATCATCAAAGTTTTATTTGCACTCAGTCTGTGTTGTCTTGTCCTCTAAACGGTTTGCTTTGACAGCAGGGTGTGGTATGACAGTGTCAAGTGTCTGTGTAAGATGGGTAAGTGATGACTGTAGTCGGTCTGTTTGTCTGTAGTTCCACTCTGACTCCTTATCTGCCGTTGATTGACAGAGACTCGCCCGGCCAAGTTCTTGTTTATCGTCATGCTCCATCAAGTTTTCCCATCTCCTGACCTGCAGATGCTGCAGAGCGATTTCACGCCACAGTTACGGCTCGCCACCCTGCAGAGTCACAGCGGCCGTAACATAACCGTCACAGGGTTGAGCGGACACTTCCAGATCACTTCTGAAGACTTTTATGGCTTCAGTACTGCTAAATTACTGGGATTTTGCAATGCCGTCTTAGATGTTAGATGACGTATTAGATGGTTCGCAATAAATTTACACTATAGTTAGTCTCAGAATGTGCATGTGTTCGCAAAAAGGAAGCTTGGTTACCCTTTACTTGAAGTTTGGGTTTATAATGCATTTTAAACACATTCACAATGAATTGAAAGCGCAACAGAGCTACAATGTTTACATATTTTTAAAAATCTACCTGTGGCTCACGTAGTGTAGTTACAGTTGTCTCTGCACATGAATTTCTGACACAGAAGTATTTAACATTAAAAGTTACACTTTAAGTAAAGTGTTGCATACATTTGAATATAAGGAAGTAGAATGAAAATGAACTGAAATTCAAAGAAATTCATATAACTGTATAATTTACCTATTAAGGTTTGTTAAGCATGGTTTTGTTTTGCCAAAAATGTTGTTTGAAAGTTTTTGAAAGTCTTGAAATTTAAAGGTCTATGTACCAGACAGACAGAAAGAAAGAAATTCAATCTGTAGCTGTGTTGCCAAATTGGCCTATATGAGCTTTGGATAAATCAGTTTCTCAAATGGCAACATCTTTCATCTGCCTTCTGAGTAACTCATGGAAAAAACTTCTGACCTTCAAGATTTCAAGATGTGTAAAACGTCCTTACTTGCATGCTAAGAGTTTCTTCTTCTGGAGTGTGTTTATCAGTGCTCTAAATGCCTGTTGGGTAATTGTTTGTGCTGTTTGTGTCTAGTTAAGAATAAAACTCTCGTGCAGTTGTTCAGTGTAATCTGAGGAAGGCTGAGAGTCTGATGTCAGTCCGTCCAGCTGTACTGACATGTCTGTGTCTGAACAGCTGCAGAAGGCCACTCACTCAGACCACGCATATCATTTTATTGTGTCTGTTCAGGACGCTGCATGTTTGAAGTTCCTCGCCATGCCCTTATGTTACGACAGCCCTCTTCAACTGACGCCAACTGGCCGAGTGCAGTCCAAAAAATGGCATGAACAAGTCCAGGAATCGTTGTTTATCACCAGCTATAAATGTGTTGTCATATTGTTGATTCTTGTGCTTTCTGTAACCATAGTTTCTGACAAAATACAGTCATTTTCTTTTTTTTCCAGTTATTGTTGTAGCGTATCAAAAATTCAAATTAATCAATATTTATTAATTAAATATTCATTTTAATCTTACTGACCCCAAACTTTTGAATGTTAGTCTATATAACTTTTTAAGATTATATCTTATTATTTTTGAATATTAATATTTAAATTAAAAAAAAAAAAGTTTTTTTACTACTCATTTTTACTCATCACCCAATTTTTACTTTTTACTTATCTTTCGCATCATTTTCCAAACCCTGTGGTTTCTTCAGTGGTGGATTTCTAGTGAATGATGTTTATAAGTTGACTTGGTTTGGTTTTTTTAAATGGCTTGACATGCTTGACAACTTCTGGCTGCACCAATGGCACGAGTTTGGGGTGGAATCTTTTTATCTGACCAATAGCAGACAAGGCAGTTTTTGGGAAACCTGTTTGAAAACTTTCATTATTTTTTTAATTGCTTTTAAAATTGTTCACTGCAGCTTTTAGCCTGTTGTCCTAAGCACTCATTACATTTTTTTTGTAAAATTAACTTTTTAACTAAACATTGAAATTTCGCTTAACAGTCTATAAACTCACTCTTTCTTTGCTTTGGGAAATGTTGCAGCAAGCGTATCGCGCAGCCCGTCTCATCCTGTCAAGCGTGAGATCAGGCGTAGAGATAAGGTTCCCTTCACAGATGGATGAGTGGAGATGAGAGGGATAGACTTTTGAAAATGAACTGGGTTTGAGCGCGGCTGTGCGCTCCAATAGTCATCACCTCTTCACCCCTGACTCCTCATCTGCCAGACAGAGTGAAGGGGGGCTCATCCCTGGAGCAGGGCCGCTTTGATCAGCCGAGCCAGGCAGCGGCGCTAAGCCACGCGGCAGAAGGCCCTGTCTCTGCTTTCACAGGTGGAGGAGCAGGCTTTCATGGGAGCGCTCCCGTTACAGTGCGCAGAGGTTTCATGGGGTTACAGCTTGGGTTTGTGTTTGATGTTGGGCTGAGTGGAAGCTACAGCCGTGCTGTCTGAGCAGATGGACAGATGTGTGTCCTCCTGCATGACATGGGCCAACATGGACCATACTTAAACATACTTTACAGGAAACCACAGGCTCCTAAGTAATTCTGCTGTTGTAGGATGGAGAGATGACTAGCTTCTCAGATGTGATTAGTTGGTGAAATGCTTTTTTTTAGTTGGTGACAGCTATTAACTAGTATTTATTGCTGTATACACTACCATTTAAATGTTTAGGGTTAGTTTCAATTGTAGTCTTTTAAAAAGGCATCTGAAATAATAAAAGAAGTACAATGAAGTGTTGTCCAAAATATGGATTTTTCAAAACACATCGATACTGAAATATCTGAAACGCTTCCAATACTCATTTTCCACAGAATAGGTGCACGATTCCAGCTGTGTTGACACACACACACGCCTCCCCTCACTCACTCATTTCATTTGCCCCGGATGAGTATTATTGGGGTTACAGGGTTTGAATTTTGGTGTAGGATTGTGCATATTGTGCATAATTTTACTCATTCCCCATATATTTTGTATGCACACTTAAAGCCACCTCTCAGTACTAAATTGAGTTCTTTTTTGCAGCTTATTAAACAGTCAAATATGGACAAAATAATGTCAAAATGCAATCTTAATATCGTAAATATGTAACAGTATAATAGATCCGTGCTTCAGGTCTTATAGTGACAGCAGCCTAGCATACCTGCTGTGAAATTATTATATAATATTAATATATCTATATGGCATATAGCATATATATCTATATGTTTATCCCCATGGTATCAATGTCAAAATTGTGGCCAGTAAAAATGCTGAGTGGCTAGTAACTTTGGAAAAAAAAAGTGCCCTGGATAGAATGTGTGTGTGTGTGTATATATATATATATATATATATGTTTTATCTTTTTTTTTTTAAATGTTTTATTTATATGCCTGAAAAAAATAAATGGCCAATAAATAAGCACAAATTACCATAGCATTGCTGTTAGTTAATATTTTGAATAGCAAATTGTAGAGGTAAAGAAAGAGAAAACCTTTTTTTTTTTTTTTTTTTAATGAGAGCAATAAAGCAGTCTTCTTCGTAATGTAACGCATGACTTCTTGTGGCTTATTACTTTATTTTATGCTGGTTCATTTAATTGTTTCACCTCTTTGACACGGCTCAGTGTTTTACTTCATAAGTGACTGTGTTTGCAGCTAGATTCCAGACAGTCATGAGTCTCTTTCCTCTCATCTGTTTCCTATCAAACCTGTTCTCACTGCCAACCTGTCAACCTCTCATTCTCCCTCTCTCTCTTTCTCTCCTACTTCCATCTCTCTTCTCCTCCCTGCGGGTGTACTGGAATGGACCCCAGTGTCCTATCAAAATCCTGGCTCACACCCGATTCCCTACGACCAGACGGGCATCTTGAATCTATCAGTGCTGTCACATGTGCCTGCTGCTCATATCCCAGGATCACGTCCAAGTGCTGCCACATCTTAGCTCTTCCTTACCTTCTCTGCTCCTTTCTTATTCTAGTCAAAGGATGTTCATCATGTATTGATGAATGAACATAAATAAAACAATGTATAAATCTTTTGATCAATTTAATGCATGTAATACATGTAAATTATTTGATATTTTTAAACTTATTTATGATTTAATGTGAATATCAATGTTCAATATGCCAAAATTGCATCACTGTTAGTTACATTTACCGTTTGCCAGGTTTCTCTCTTAAAAGGATGTCCCATCATGCATTGCAACAGATCCGTGTGTGCGTTTGCCAGTGATGCTTTACTTTTCAATCACACATAGATGTCTTTCCGTCACTCCCCCTCATTCCAGATAATTTTGGCTCGATAGACAGATGCTGTCCTGTTCACAGATGGCTGAGAGTCCGGGCTGCTCGCCCACGGGCCCACCCGGGCAGCCCTCACTGATTGCAGCTACTCCTGCGGGGCCGAAGCCCCCACATACCTGCGATATGCTCGACAGGCCTTCAACAGAGGAGCGTTCCAGACTGAAATGGCCTGATTGGAGCTGATGGCTTACTTTTCAAAGGCATGCCTGTTAATTACCAGATCTGATGCTCTGAAGGTGTGCTAAGCCAATATAACGCTTTGCTGGCTGGGCCAGATAGTAAATAGTTTTCAGGTAAAATGTCATGTGATCTCCCTCAAGTCTACTTCATTCCAGCTTCCCATCATAGAGTTCTTGTTGAGAGCTGGTGGGAAGTGACGCTGCATGAGAACGTAGATCTAACGTACAGCTGGGGGACACACATCAAGAGAGGGCGTGGACCATCAAACACATTTGTAAATATCCCATTTGCTTGCTTTCAAACCAGTTTCATGGGATTTCACTTTAAATAGTGGAAGAAATAGTTGTTGGTTTTTTTAAAGTTTGATGCACCCTAACATCATACAACTTTTAAAAATCATAACTTCCACCCCAATTCAAAAAGATTTTTTATTGAAACTAAGTTGCAAACATTTCCCAAACATTACAAAAGTGCAGCTAAAATGTAGTTTTTAACAATCTTTCAGGCTGATCTTTACAGTTTAATTGTTGCAGTTTAGATTGTTTTGGTATTCTGTAATAATGTAATGCAGCTTTTTTCAAAAAATGCTGTTTTTGAAGGATGGAAAATTAAAAATGACAGTATATTGAATGCAATATCAAACACATTTTGCATTCAGAGAGGGTTTTGCATGGTCTTAAAGACACAGGACCAAATAAAATGTTCAATTTGAGTTAGGCAGAGATAAAAAAAAAAACCTCAATTTTGACAGTTTTTGTGCAAAAATAAAAACACATGAATAACATACGTTAGTAAGGAAAAATGTGATATGACCCCTCTAAACCCAAGGCTAAGATTTATTATCTATATGTGTATTAAATAAATTGGATTATTCTTCAATAATATGATATACTATCATTATACCATTTAAGTATACCATTATAGCATTGCAGCTGCTTGGCTAAATAATTAAAGTCCAATTTATAAAGGCAGTTTGTTGCTTATTTCCATTAGTCTATTGTAGCATTTTCAGAATAGTGTAAAAATAAGACTATTCTAGACGTAACTGTTGATGGGGTGATTGAAAAAGGACTTCTGTTGCTTTCTTTTGTGTTGAAGGAAACCTCATTAAATCAGAGTTTGGCGAGAGAAAGGCCGACCTGGCAAAGCTCTTTCTGGAGCAGAGCCGATTTCTCAATTATTTTACCTTTCTATTTGACCTGCTTTGAAACTGGTCCAAATGAGGTTTTTTTTATTCTCAGCCATTTTTGAGTCTCTGTCTCTGAAGGTCCCCTAGATTCTCTTGGGACAAATAACCTACTTATCTAAAAATAACAATCAGTCCAAAGGAGTGTCCACAGCAGTTCACTGTCAATGGCTTTATTCTGGCATTCTTTTGAAAGCTCCGATCAACGTGGCTCCTGTGAAATGCATCTTTGCTGGATGGAAAAAGTTGTGTTAATATATTATAATGCTGTGTTGCCAGAAAACTGATGCTTAGAAATCCCTCTGTAGCAAAGTTTAGTTGTCCTGCTGTGGTCTAAGTTTGTGTATTGGAGAAGATTCATGTTGCCATTCTTTAACTCCTCCAGTTCTGCTGGGCTAATATAATCAGTTCAGCAGATGGTGGCTATATTAGATTAAACCTCCTAAATATATGTTGCAAAATATCAGGTTTGTCAGATTTTAAGGGTTGTTTTTGTTTGCTTTGTTTTTTTTTTAACCGATTCTATTGAATCCCATGAAAACATATCTAAGTTACCTTTCATTTCTAAATTTTTTTGTTTGTTTGTTTGTTTGTTTTTTTGCTAATAGAAATGTAAGCTTTTTTAGATTTACAGATTTTTGCATGTTTATTTTCATCCAACAGTTGGTGGCAATGTTAGATCAAACCTCCTTAATAACAGAATGTAATGTTTGGGTGAATCTTACAAAAACAAGTCTAGGTCACATTTCACCCCAATATCAAAAGAGAAAAATAAGAAATTTAATTTTGCTATTTAAGCTTTTTAAAATTTTTACATTAGTCTCATGACAATTAAGAAAATTTTCCCCAAATTTCCATTACTGTCATTCGTATGGATGTTTTTTATTTCTATTTTGGTAATTTATGTTTTTTTTTTTTTTTCTCAATGATTCTCATTTTTTCTTTAAAATTTTATGCTTTATTATTTTTATTATTATTTAAATTATAAAGTATTTTTATATTCTGGTAGCATGCTGTATTACCTTAATCCATTAATACTTATAATATAAAATATATATATATATATTGCATTATGGTAATGAAAATTTAGGAGGGTTTATGAAAATAAGGAAAATAATCTCACATCACACATTTTAGGAGAATTCCTATAGATTACTTTTTGTTTGTTTGCTTACATTTTGGGGTAAAATAAAACCCGGTCATGCGCATGACAGATTTCATGAAATTCACCTCTTGGCCGACATGACATTTAAAGGATTCTGATGGCTTACAATGGTCTTAAACCGTGGCCTTGTCTTTGTGATGTTCTGAGACAGTGTCCAATGCTTTTAAAGAGCCCTTGGAGGGAGAAGAGGGAGTTTTCTCCAAATGAAGACAGATAAGATCTTTCTCTGTTCTCTTTCACTCTCTCTATGTCCCTCTCTCTTCTCTCTCTTCTCTCTCTCTCTCTCTTCTCTCTCTCTCTCTCTTCTCTCTCTTCTCTCTCTCTTCTCTCTCTCTTCTCTCTCTCTTCTCTCTCTCTCTCTCTCTCTCTCGCTCTCTATCTCTATCTCTATCTCTCTCTCTCTATCTCTATCTCTCTCTCCGGCCCTGAGCAGTGGCCTCGATGACCCTATCTCCTCTCGGCTCCTTGACCCCTGTGTGTGAGGTTATGGCCCGGCTTCTCCACATGGGAGTCCTGCCTGCTGTCTAAGTCCAGCTCTGTGTTCCAACCTCTCCAGCAGATCCAGATGAAAGGAGCATTGAGAGGCTGTCCCAACACCCCAAGCCCCCCTCCAGCCCTCCTTAGACAGAGCAAGAGAGGGGGGATAAAAGCTCCTCTGGCCGAATGCAAATCCCCCTCGATCCCAACTCAACCCTGCTGCTAGATCTTAACACTGCGGCCCCCATCTCATTATCAATGCGATCTACTGAGAGGACGGTCCACGTGACCCTGATTTCAAACCGTATCAGAAGCCCCTCCCAATCCAACCCGTAGTTCCCTCTCTAGGGTGTAGGGTGGGGTCACGTGGACCCCTTTCCAAAGGTCGTAACCTCTTGACTCTCAATTAGCACTCCCTGTATTCAACGCTGCTCTTGTTTCTGAGGTCGGGACTGATGGAAAAGGGGGAGTTGGGTGGTGGGCGGCATTTTGCAACACAATGCTTCAATCGGCGACCCATGCGGCTTTTTGGAGCGGTGCTGTAAACAAGCCCAAAGAAAAGGATTAGTTAAGAGCCATTGAAGGCTTTGATTGACTTAATCTGTCTTTAGGGGATAGGAAGTTTGATGGGGTTTTAAATGCTCCAAGGACGACCCCAGCTCCACCTGGCCTCATGAACGGAGGCTGGCAGCTCAGCAGGGTTATGTCAGGAGGTCTCCACCTGTGGAAAAAAAATCCCTATAAATCAAATTCAACCTGGCATTTATCCCAAGGAACTACCCTTTGGCTGTATTCCACAGAAATGAGGCAGGGAAGATGGTATAATTAATTTATGAACCGTTCGTCTCGCTTTGACACATTGACGAAAGAATAAAAGAAAGAACTATTGACCGACACTTTAAATACGCCCTGTTTCTTAGCCTTGTATGTCATTTGTCTTGTTTTAAACCTGCATACCCTTTTATGATTTATCTCGGCTCTCTTTAGAAGTTGGGAACGGTACTGTGATGTCACTCTAAGAAAATACATAAAGCTGAAGGAATGTTGAGTGCCTTTAACACTGTAGCGCTGTAGTCTGCACTTCCTTTACATTAAAGAACATCATCTATCTCATTTAGTTTAAGCCCAATCGGGTCACGAAGAGCCTCTTCTTTGTACTTGTTCTGTGTCATTTCCCTTCATTAATCTTGGATTTCCGGTTTCAATTCCAGTTCACAAGCTCTCAGTTCAGTTAGTAAGATATTCACTCGGTTGAACATGTTAGTAATAATGTTATTTAAAACAAGTATTTTGTATTTTGAGCTTCAAAGTTTTTGCATTCCATTCGACTTTGTAGATAGAACCTTTTTGTTTTCTATGTTAAAAAGTCCCAAAAAGTCCCAAAACTTAAAAATAATGTAAACACGTTGTCACAGAATAAGAATAGGCTATGTGAATAACTCAATTTTGACAAAAATGTCAGATAGAACCTTATAATTCCAAAGTGACGATATTAGAATCATTTTGGATTTCCTGAAAAAAACCTGTTTAAAATATTTTGTTCTCAAGCCTATTGTGTTCCTCGCTTAAGGATATAGAACATTTCACAAAGCATTTTTCTCAAAATAAACCCACAATCCTTTTGTTTTATGCCTTCCAGTCTAGTCCTGTAAGTTTGGGTTTTAAAACATTACTGGCATTGGCTTGCAGCAGGGAAAGTTTGAAGGTGCATGCCTCTCTTTAACACCTTGTCATGCCTTTAAGGCAACTTAGTGGAGGATATGTGTATAACTGTGAGTGTCAGTGTGTGTTTCTATAGCTCTAGCCCAGCTGTGCTCATATTATGTCACCTCATGCTGAAGAAGAGCCAGTGGGTTTGAGTTGTCTACCCGTAGAAACAGTAGATTTTATTCTCCAATGAACACATTTTCTAAGTAGACCCTTTTTGGTGCAGTTAGATACTGTCTATATTTATATAATAATATTCATTATAAATATTCATTGTTTTTCACTAATAAATTCTAATTTTTTTAGGTCATTTAAAGTCTCTGTCACTGCAGTTTTTGTGCTAATCTTGCAGTTTCATTTTTCCCCTTGTCTTTTTTTCTCCTTAGAGTTCCCACCACTGAGGAGACTTTCAGATGACACATTTTTTGGGGACAACGAGAAAGGTATTTGTGTAAATTGTTTGGTATGTCTTGATTGTTTTCATATGCCACAGACTTGATTTGCTTCATTTTATCTCATTTCCTCTTATTTACATTCTTTTCTCACTGTTGTTGAAGAACAATTTCACATAGCACAGCACAGAGACCCTTTTAGAGGCTTTTCAGTGTAAAACACTGCCAGATAGTTTCATTCTTGACACTCCCAAATTTCTAAGCAGCCAGATGAGAGCAGAGAAAAGACAGAGTACATGTAATGGGTAAGAAGAGGGGGGAGTTTGACTTATCTGTCCATCCTGAGAGTTTGGAACAGGGTGTAGAACTCTGTTAAGTGTTTCCAGGTGTCTTCTTGGAGGAGGTTTGAAACTGTGTTTGTGTGTTGAATACATTCAGACACTACATACTCATGAGTAATTTTGTTCATTTCTCCGAAATAAGTGCATTCCCAAAATTGCATCAGGTTTGTGCCTCTCTTTTTTTTCTATTCATCAGTTTTTGTTCTTTTTTGGATCTCTGGTTAAAAGATTTTCTGAAGAACCTGGCTACTTGCTCTGAAGATCGTCCTCTTCCCGTTCAGCTGAGCTTTTATTGTCCATAGTGTAATATTTTAAAGCTGTGCTGACAGATAAGGTTTGACCTTACCCACCTGGTCCTTTACAAAGACAGATACCAACCAGTTCTAACTCTGGTTTTAGATTTAAAGTGATAGTTCATTAAAAACTTTCTCTCATCATTTACTCACCCTCATGCATGATGTTTTTTTCTTACAAAGCTGTTTTTTCTTCTTTGTGAGTGGTCAGATAGCTCACTCCCGTCTGCTGCTTAGTTAGTAAAGACTTTAACAGTCATTGAAACGTGAGGAGTAAGTAGGACCTAGAAGAGACTGACTGTGCCAGACACGATGCTGACATCCTGAGATGTCTTGTGCAAGTATAGAAATTGCAAAAGCATGAATAAATGATGGAGCTTTTATGGGTGTTTGTCTTTTGAAAGGAATTCCCATCCTTAATGGATTCATAGTATCAGTTATTTGTCTTACAGAAGCCAAAGAGACACATTTAAAGTCTAAACTTTTTTGTGGCTCCAGCTGCTCTAGTTGTACTAATGCAGTATTTAGAATGGTATTTGTAATGCATATTAAATCATTTTAGATGTTTTTTTTAGTGTGTAGAACTAGATGAACATGAGAACTTAGAGATATAGTTTACCCAAAAAATGAAAATTCTCTATTTTACTCAGGCTCATGTTTTTCATAATCTGGATGATGTTTTGCCATATTGATCAGTGAAGCCAAACAGCATTGGCTTGCAGGAGCATGACGCATTTGAATGTTTTAATGCACTTTTAGGGCGTAATGTTCATACTTGGCAGGTTTGGTTCAATTAAAACGAACTCTGGTGCAATTACTGTGTTAGTGAGTTCATTTGAATAAGAGTGAACGCTGCCATCCAAACTTTGGTGTGCATCAAACAAGCAGACTGAGAGCCAACTTTTAAGGAATTACTATCTCCTTGCAGCAGATCTTCATTTGTGAGTGCAGTGGAGGAATTCCTGGCTCTGTTTGTGACACAAAATTGACATCATAAAAGCTGTTTTTTTGTTTTGTATCGTTTGGTTCAGTGTTAAATGGTAGTGTGAACGGTAAGCAAACCAGAGCTAAATGTATGTACTAAATGTTTTGGTTCAGACCAAAAGAACTAAGAGAATAGAACTACAAGTATGAATAGACCCCATCTATTCCTTTCATTTTTGGGTGAAATGTTCCTTTAAAACATCTCTTTTTTTATCATGTCCCCATAAGACCCTTGGATCCTTGACTGAATATTTCTTAAAAGACATCTGAGTGACCAACAGCCCTGTTCATAATGTCAGTGTTCTTAAAGTAAGACAATTATTCCATTGTTGCAATGGTTTGAATTTTGTTCCAAACCTAAATTCTCCAGGGATATGCAAACATTTTAGGCAAATGCATTTTTTATGTTTTGCTTGGTTTCAAGCCATTTTAAACTCACGACCGCAGAGTACAATTATTTAAATGTCTTCCATTTTACACTGGAGGCCATCTTCCTGAGATTGTATGCTTAAAGAAAATTATTATTTGTGAAGATTTGTACTGATATCTTTTCAAAGCCTCTTATTAAATACTCCAGTTCCAACAATCTGAGAATTTCCCAACACACTAATATCCTTGTAGTCTTCAGCCAGGTCTTTTCAGTGGCATGGTAATGTCTGCTCTCGACTCAAGTGTGATGTTCTTGGCTGTGTAGTTTGGGTCTTTTCACACAGATGTGAATGTTTGTTAATACCCACACAGAAAATGAAATCATTCCCTTAGTCCTGAAAAAGGGATAGTTCCCCAAAGAATAATATTTTGCCATCATCTGCCTCATGTTGTTCCTTTTTTTTTTCATTCATTTATTTATTTATTTGGGGGGCTGTTTGATAGCCTGTTGGTTTAATTTATTTAAAGAAAAAATGTGTTCCTTTTTTTTTTTTGCAATGCGGTTTAGTGCCACTAGTGGCTCTGAAATTGCACACTACCGCTTTTAGGCAATGATTCTAGAAAATTCTGGCATTCTGTTCTTTGTCAGTCTCTCATATTCATCCGCTACTCTCATTTTAACACAGTCTAGACTCTCTTTGAGGGCTTATTTTTTCTTTTAATCTTGTAGGTGTTCATTGAATGCTGTTTACTGATTCATGACACCCACTATCATGCTTACTTGGGTCTGAATAGCTCAGGGCGGCTTACATGAACATGTAACTTAAAAGAAGTTTTTGTTTCTGTTGGTGGACAAACTCCCACTCTCTTTTCATCTTATTTCTCTGTTTTCGTTTTTTCCCTTTCACTGCCTTCATTTTCTCTCTCCCCTCCACCCTGAGTCAGTCTGTAGTGTTTGTAGGCCACAGGGTTTTCCAACAAGAATCTGTGCCAAACCTGGCCCATCTGCTCCACAGAGGCCACGTTCACTGCATACGGCCATAAAGATCCGCTACAGCAAGCAAACATGCCCGAGGGTCTTTTACCTTTGAATATTTGTGTGAAATAACATTACTTATTCAGTCCTCTCTCTTTTTTCAGTAGTTTACAGAACGAGATGAAGGTCGTCACTTCTATTGTGAAGTTTCAAGCTCTTCGCAATGTCTTAAAGGGACAGTTCACCCGAAATTCAAAATGGTCTTCATTTACTCACTCATGCTTTACTTACTTTTTTACATGTTACATTACTTACATGTTTGTCAATTATGTGTGAAAAACTTAAATTATAATCTTTTTCTCAGAATAAACTATTGTATGGCTTTGGAAGAGTTTGAATATGATGTATAAGTCATATAGACTACTTTTATAGTGATTTTATGATCTTGTCTTTTGTTTTTTTGTAACACTTTATTTCAATGATCCACTCTAGATATTTTACTAACTATAAGTAACTTTGCAGCTAAATGTCAACTAGCAGTCAGTAGAGTATTAGTAGACTGTCTGCTTAATATCTATTTTGTCTGCTAACACTTTATTTTGATGCTCCCCAGCAGACATTCTACTGACTATAAGTAATTTGTCAAGTACTTCACCTTATTCTACTTATCCGAACCCTAACACCTCACCAGAACATAACTAACTGTCTACTACAGTCTAATAATACTCTAATGAGAGTTAGAGCCCGTCCACACGGAGACGTGTTTAGATTGTTTACGTAAATAAAATGTATCGTGTTGCAGTTTCATCCAGACGGATCCAGCGTTTTGGGTGCCTGAAACCACTTTTTCTCAGTTCACAGTAATATATTGGGAAAAGAAAGTCATGTAGGTTTGGAAAGACATAAGTACTGTATATGATGAAAGAATATTCATTTGTGGGTGAACAGGCCCTTTAATAAGCATTTCATTGCCACATTTCTGACTGTGCTTGTGCTTATTAGCTTTTTATTTTTGCCTTGTTCAGGTTATTTTGCCAGTGCTGGCAACAGACAAAAGACAAATCACAATCCAAATTATGACAAGTCCATATTTTCCCCGTGGAAGTGCATCACCTCATGTTCTTGTTATTCTAGTCAATCCATATCAAATGTTTAGATCTGTGGGTGTTTTTCTTGTTATTATATCCAGGTTATGGTTGAAGCGTGGGGTGTGAAGAGGCTTTTATTAATCATCTATTGAACGATTCTGATTGTGTCAGTTTGCTTTGAACACACTCCAGTAAAACCATGTGTTGGCTGTTCGGTCTGTCTAAGGCAATGAAGCTCAATATTTGTGGGAGGGAAATTATGGGAGAGGCTCATTGTAAAAAATCTCTTTAGCTCTGCTAGTAAATGTTCTGCAGTTCTGCAATGATGTCTTGAGAATCAAAGCATACTAAAAGATATATTTAAAGGAGACATATCATGGAAAACATTACTTTCTATGCTTTTTGTTTTTTATATATATATATATATATATATATATATATATATATATGTATGTGTGTGTGTGTGTGTATCTCAACTTGCCCCCTCTTTGACCTGTACATATTATTTATTAATACTAAGTTGCAAAATGCCCAAGAACAAAGAGGTTAATATATGATGATCCAAATTAAAAATGATACCTATAATATAATGTAATATAATATTGTTATATATTGTTATGTAATATAATTTATAATTATTTTTTATTTCTCTATATATCGTATATATAATAGTGAAGAGGCTGGTAAAGATATATTTGATATATAAAATAAAATAAGCACTTTTTTATGCTATACACACATGTTTAGAATATGAGTTTTTGTTTTTTAACATTCTCATACTCATACTCTCATGCATTCTCAGACACAAAGAGATTGTGAAAGTAGCCTTGAATGGAAACTTAATACATTTAATACTTAATACAATACATTTTATTGATTGCAGCATTACAAGAAACTTTGCCTAATAATATAATGACATAAATTAAACTTGAGTTGAATACACGCCTATTCCCTTTATGACATATTGCTGAGTTTGAACACATCTCTCCTGCTTCATTTTCCTCACCGGTGACAACTCCTTAACAGCTTGAGAAAACACACAGGAAAGAGCATCTTCCTCTGTTGTGTGTGCGAGTCTGAATCGGAGCTCCCTGCTGATCTCCATCAGTGTGTGCCCGGCGGTCCCGCGAGGCTCTCTGTTCACTCACACTTCCTCTCCTGCACGCCCCATTGATCTGGGTAAATGCCCACCCAGCCTCTGACTGCTGCCCCCCAAAATGCAGAGGAAATGACTGATGAGTGTTTGCTTGTGTGTGTGTGTGTAAGTCTGTCACCGCCAGGCCAGTGTGACAGTTAAAAGATGTCCTAATGAGCAGCGTATGTCAGTGTGTTCTGATGATGAGTCTGTTCTGTGTGTCATTAACTGGAAAGCCTTCATTATTTTTGCTTAATAGGATGACTTAATTGCATTGAAATGTCTTGTTTTAGCAAATGGAGCGCTCGGATAGTCATCTTTATTTAAATAGCACTTTTTACAATACAGATTGTTTCAAAGCAGTTTTACAGTGATCACAGGAACATGGTTCAATGATGCTAATGGTTCATTTCGGCTGTACAGCTTCAGTTCTCATTGAATAGTGTCAGTGAGTCAAATCAATTATATTGTTGAATATTAAGTGGCAAGGAACCCAAACTCCATCAGGTGACAATGGAGAGGAAGCAGGATATAGGATTGTGTTCTTAATAAAAGCGTTTTTTCTGTATTCTTTGCTGAATAGGAAGTTCAAAACAGCAGCATTTATTTGAAACGGAACACTTTTGTTACATTATAAAGATCTTTCCTGCCATTTTTGATTAATGCATTCTTCCTGAATAAAATGATTTCATTAACAAAAATCTTAGCGACCACAAATAATTCATACACTTGATATTTTGTTTATATGATGTTTTTTCACTGTCATAAGCTTGTCATGTCACCTGCCACTATTCAAGTGTTGATTCCATCTGTTTTCCCACAGGGGAAGACATTTTTCTGCATGCAGAAGCAGGAGGACGTGATGTCAGAGTGATGTCAGTGAGGCTGCCCTCTGTCAAACAGGATCAAGAGTCTGTCAGCCTCAGCTCTGTTGAAGGAGATACAGACTCTTCTGCTAATGATGTGTTTTAACAGCGACGACCCTATGAAACCTCCCTGACAGGGAACTGCTAAGTGCCTGAAAGGAAGGAGATGTTCTTGGCCTTAAATTATTAACATTATAGAAGTTCATAGTTTGATGACATTCAGTGCAAAAGATATAATGAACTATCTCTTGTCTCTTCATCATTATTAAATAAAACCATATGTACTATATAATTGTGCATTTTATACAAATAAATTTTAAACAAATCCTGCAGTCATTTATAATTGAAAATTTTTCATAGTTTTACCAATTTCTCCCCAGGTTGACGTCAGTTGTCAGGCTGATTCTGTCCTAACCGGGCTGTTCTCTGTCACGGTAATGGCAGCGCAGTGCATTACTTCATGAGAGAGGGTTTTCACATCATTAGTCTCAGACTGCTGTTTCTCCCATTACAGGGAGAGATAGAGAGAGATAGCCACTATCAGATGCTGCTTTGCAGTGTCCAGCACAGATGATGCCTGTCTAATAAGCTTCCCGTTTCCTTTTCAGCACTCAAGACATGGATAAAGTCTGGGAGAAGCAGTCTCGCCAAAATAATAAGTACCGGTTATGGTACCAGTCATGGCCATTACTCTGAAAACAAAGTAGAAATGCTTGTTAAAGCGCTTTTGTTAATATAAAATTATGTGCTATTCAGCTGTAAATGTTCTTTAATTATCCTTTCATTGCTGGGAAAATGTTTTGACACAGTTAAACAGCTAGTTATTGTGACGCTTGCTACATGACTTTCTGGTTTATTTGTACACTGTGTGAAACAAGGTTTACAGACTTTTATATAATCCTCACTTGGGAAAACTGCGTCTAACTTTGCATAGACAAGGTTAGTAAGCCATTTTATCACGCTTATCTCATGTTAACACTTACAGTTTTGAAGTTTTTGTGGCTATATTAATGTTTATTCTGATACAGTATTTTTTGTTGTTACACATTACATGGAATTTCTTTAGTTATAACTTTAATTTATGCATAGTTACATGCAAGTAACTCTAAACCAAGCCCTAATCCTAACCCTATATAATAAGTACATGTGCTTAATTATTAGTCAGTACTAGTGTATAATTACACTGTAACATGGACACCTAAAAATAAAGTGTAACTTTTTTTTGTTTGTTTTTACAAATGCTGGGACATGGCGAGATTGTTTTGAGTGATAATCAACAGTGACTAACTAGAAACTATATATCTTTACTCATAAGCGTAGCAGCCTATTAGTACCTTATAAATGTAATTTTTCTTCCCAGCAGTTCAGTTAAATCCTGTGAAATGGCTTAAAACCAGTCAATCCGATTGAAGCTTTAAAACTTTTAGAAATCCATTGCCATTTTTGTCTACAGTATGCATTAGACAGACAGTATGTGGTGTGTTAGTGTACCATCTGAGACTTTAATGGAAGTATCTAGATCCATCTTGACCTTGGCGAAGCAACTCCCAGCAGATTGTGTTTAAGAATAAAATAACTGAGAGTATTGTTGTTTTCACTGTCAAAGCACTAAGGCACCCAATAACCCTCCATCCACTTTGCTCTGGTTTTTCTGCAGGTATAAGAAGAACAGAGAGAAATCTATATATATAGAGAGCACATCTGGGAAAATGTTAGGCTTTCGTAGCTGTGGAGCAGCCAATGGAGTAATAAGTGTGGATGATAAGAGCAGCCAGAACAGGTCTGGAAAAGAAGAAGCTAATGGTGTGATATGATGCTAACCAGAGACACAACCAACTCACAATGATACACAGCTGCTCTGAAGAAACGTAAAGTAGATTTTTAGTCAGTCATGGATTGTTGATGTTGCAATTTATGTCTTGTGGCATGCTGTCCAGTAAAATAAAAACTAAGTTGGTTAATGTTTAGTAGGATTATGGTAGTATACTATTATCTAAACAAACATAGCCAGTGCTTTACTCCTGCTTTGCACGAACACAGAATAAAAGAATCCCGATTCTCTTTTTTAGCTTATGAAATGAGTTTAATGAATAGATATAATTTCAGACAAGATTCACTGTAAACCCGAATAAGTTGGCATAACTCAAAAAAAAATTTAAGTTAAGAAATGTAAAGTTTAAGTAAGCAGTAAACTTAATTTTAACTAACTTTTAAGGAGAATTTTATTTGTGTACGTTTTAATTCAAATATTTGAGTAAGCTGATTCATACATTTAACTTAAAATTATCATGTAATCTCAATGTAAATATTTTTAATTGTGGAAACTTGGCAAGATTTAACTAGATTATTCAACAAATGCTACCTTGCTAATTGGTAACACAATGCTTTGATAGCATTAGCATAGCATATGACTTGCTGAAGGAGTACAGCAATATGAAACTTTTAACATATATCTGTTCTCAAACTAAGATGTCTACTCATCACCATGATAGTAACCCTCCAAAAAATCAACATAACAAACTCTTCTAAACTAGCATTACAAGACATTAAACACTACTAAATCTCCCACTTAAACATTATATAACACTTCATTTTAGAATTTACTAGTGCCATGAGCAAAGCATGCTGGGAAATGGAAATCCCAGCCCAGTTTCAGTTAAATTTAAGTTTGTCTAAATTAAAAGTAACAACTTCATAAAACTCGAAACAATGAAACTATTCAAATTAATTAAAATGTGTCAGTTCTGTGAATCCAAAAGAAAAAGAAAGTTCTAAATACTCATAGAAGTTGATTTGACTGAACTAATTTGTTTAATTTTAGTTGACTCTACTCAATGAAATTAATTGGTAAGTGATTCTATCACACCAGATTTGTGCGAAAACAAGTGATGGTCAACTGTGGTTATACTTTTGTGGTAGTTAAAATATTCAATATTTATTTGCAGTTCTTCAAGTTTAAATGAATTAATTCCTGTGGTAAGCAATCGTTTTGCTAACTATGTTATTCATATGATTTAATCTTCTCCTTTCATTGAGTGCATTATATGTAGCTTCTGTACTAACTGTATAAGCAGCTGTGTGTGTCCAAACATTAAGTGAGATCAACTTCATCGTATTGCATTCGAGAGTTGAGGTCAGTTTGATTGGATTATAATGAATATGCTGGAGAACCACGAGGAGAACTGGACCGAATTGCATGAAAAGAGAAGGCCTCAAAAAACAAACGCTGGCCTGAAATCACTCAAACTTTCTTAAAGTGCTTTCTAAAGATTAGGTTTGTGCGCCAACTTTGCAGTCAGCTCATATCAGTCTCCCATCCTAAAAAATCTTCTTGAAGCCCCCGTTAGCCAGCTGTTTATCAAAGCCAGATGTGTCAAGCTGGAAGCTGCAGGAAAATAACCATGACATTGTCCATTCTTCTTTTCAAATGTCCTGTAGAACAGAGAAAACTCACATAAAATCCTTTCCCCACCTCTATATCCATCAGGCAACTGTTTCCATTGGAGACTGGTGCTTAAACCTTGAGGGAATTGGCACACGTCGGAGTGTCTATTTTGTTTGGAATGTCAATATATGGTGGAATTCTAGTGTGAGTTGTGATTGGATGACGCGGCTCCAGACTCCATATTACACCTTGTGCATTTAATCATAGTGACTTTAGATGGATGATGCTTTCGAGAAAACTCCTGGATTGTTTGCATTTTTCCCAAATATTCCATCTGGAAGAAAAGTATTGCTTGAGGACAACAGGCAAAACTAGAGGGGTGTTCATACTGATAGTTATTTGCAGCGACTAGTGAGCAACAAGTGCTAATGCACAGTATTTTGATTTGATGTTTACTAATAGGAGTGCAGAATAAAGCTCATGTGATCCTCTTCCTGATACAGCTTCGAATTTAATCAGCATTTTAGAGAGCATTTTATTGTGCGCATTAAGGATTCAGCGCTCCAGTGAGATTCTGCAAAACATTTATTCGGAAATTATGAGGGTAGGGTAATAAAATAGATTAAAGATATGCAGTCATATGTCATATATCAAGGCTCTTTTATGCTACCAGCCATTTTGAGCCCCTGATGTGTATGTGTGGGGGAGATAAACAGCTAATTGATTCTTCAGAGATACTGCTTAGACATTTATGAAGCCAGCTTTGGGATTTCATGATTTAAAATGTTTTCTTTCTCATATTGATGTACCCCTAGCAAATGGGATGTAGCGATTGGACATATCTAATAGCTTGTTAGTTAGTTGTCTTTGTAAAACAAATTTTTTTTTTAAATTGGCCTCAGTTGTCACAGTGTAAAGTGTGCATGTTTTGGTATTCGTAATATAGGGTGGAGATAATGTTGTCATTTTAGAGGGTTGAATTATTTTGGCCGGTCAAAAGTTTGGAATAATTAAAGACTGTTTAATGTTTATGAAAGAAATCTCTTATGCTTACCATGTCTGCATTTATTTGATCGACAATACAGTAAAACCAATATTATGAAATATTATTTTTTTAAAAATTGAAATTATTTTAAAAAGTTGTTTTCTATTGGAATATATTTTAAAATGTAATGATTGCTGATTTTTTTCATCCTTCAGAAATCATTCTAATATGTTAATATGTCATTAATTATTATCAATGTTGAAAGGTTTTTGCTGCTTAATATTTTTGTGGAACCTTTTTTTCAGAATTCTCTGATGAATAGAAAAAATCAAAAGAAAAGCTTTTATTTGAAATGGAAAACTTTTGTAACATTCTAAATGTCCTTACTGTCACTTTTGATCAATTTAATGTGTCCATGCTTTAAAACAAATCTTAACTATTCTAAACTTTTCACTCGTAGTGTATATATATTATTTCATCTATTCATCTGCTAAAAGTAAATTTTATCATCTTTTTTTTTTTAAAAGCACATTAGAATATGTACTCAAAGATAGATGGACTGAAAGCCACAAAACTTAAATGTTGTATTAGCCCATACTTTAAAGTTGTAAGAGGAAGAGTGTTACGCCACATATCTGCATGGAAGTAGGACATTCACAGACTGTCTGACTATTGGTGATATTGACCAGCTTTGGTAAAGATTTCTTGCTTTATTTCACTACAAGAGCAAGGTGACGTTGAGTAATGATGTTTGGGGTCATGATAAGAAGCACAAAGAACTTCCTTACCCTCTCAGACCAGAGAGTTTTAAAAGATAAATGACTTTCTTGGAAGATTTAGGCCAGTTTAGTGTGCCATCGCTTTGTTGTTGTCCCTTCGGTGATAAATTACTGCAGTTAAGCTTCAGGATAGTGGGGATTGTACCCGAGTGACCCTCAGTCCTGAACACCTGCCAAATAGATCACTCCCTTATGTCAGACCTTGAAGCCTCCACCTGCTGAGACACTCACCAGTGTCATGTCCACCTATATGTGTCTCCAGGACATCTATTCTGTACATTAGCTACTCTATAAAGCATGATCACACTGCAGCTTTTGGTCTAGTTTGGACTGCCGAGTTTGTTTTGGTGGGTGTGAAAGCTGTTTTTCAAAATTCATTGTGCATCTACGAACTGGTTCCAGTTCATTGCATTTTAATTTATTGTATTTTATTTTATGAACTCAATCTAATTTTGCATGTGGAAGTGAACTACTGCTGTATTTAATTATTTAATTGTATTTAATTTATTTTTATTTAATTTAAAATTAGTATTTTTGCGTTAAATATTATGCATTTTTGAACCAAATGCAACTTGGGGAAATGATTGAACATGAGGTTTAATTTGTAAATATTATTAGTTCTAGCATGAGGTATCATGAATTAACACACATGGACATTTTTTACAGTAATTATTAATCTAGATTACTGTTTTATTAACTTTAATTGAAAACTGAATATAGATGTATATAGATATAGATAGATATATGAATCAAAAATTATTGTAAAGTTTTACCTCAACTGTTTAGTGTCAATTTAACCCTTCGCCGGCAATTTGATTTACAGGCGATCTAACCAATCTTAACCCCAATCATAACAGTCAAGGGATTTAGTAGATTAACGTTGGTGAACTTGAAAAATTGTGTGTATTCACGTCTTTCCGCGCTTGAAACAACATTCCTTCTGATCTTCATTCATGTTTATTTGATGCTATAAATGACCTAGTATGAAGAGATGGTTGGTTCACGAGGAACTGCAGCGATCTGTCACGACACATTGAAGAGCCACTATATGGTATTTATTGTTTAAACTCCTTTAAAAAATTGCAATATTTTAAATATGAAACTGTTTCATATCAAAAGTAAACTCTCTGTCTTGTCTCTTGATGCGTTGTCAATGTCATCTTTGCGTGATGATTTTTCACTGCGTGAGAGAGCATGGCTTGTCGGACATGGCAACACTAACCAAAGGGGGCGGGTCTTTCCGAAGGGTCAATTGCTGACCCTTATAAAATAATTCAACTTTCAAGAATGCATTTGAGAATAGTCTCAGTATTCTAATAAGATTTTCGCATCATCTTATACAGCTCAAGTGTCTCAGCAACGATGGGGAGTTTAAGCTTATTTAATGAGACTATTAACTTCTCATAGTCAAATATGAGAATTTGTTTGGAGACACTGCAGATCTCTTGGCCCGTGCTCGAGTGTTGCACCACTGGGCTGAATGCTTGTTAATTGGTGTTTGGGAGGGGTTTGATTATCTCGCTCTGGAGGTTTAATGGAGCCTCAATGGATAAGACAACCGCAGCTGAGGATGGGTCCTGGACTCTGGCCAAGTGATCTTCCATCAGGCTCCATGTGAAGATGCTAAAAAAAAAAAAACTCTTTTAGACATCCATCCTCGTTTGTTGTTGCTCTCACACCACAAATGAGAATATAGCTACAATGTGTTTGCAAATGGCTCCTTGCTCGGGCTGAGATTAATTATGCAGCGTAAGGTTTGGCGTCCAATGGAGGTATACAGATGGAAGCTGTCTGTGTGTGTTTATGGAAATCAGGCTGTATTCACACTGCCAGATCAGATGATAGATGGACATACAGTTTCCTTGGCATAGATTGAGTCTAAGATGGCTGCATTGTTCCAGCCATAGGCATATGAGCGAGTTAGAAAACATTGATTTGTGGGAAGAGGGATATCAGGGCACATCCATCAAAAAGAAATCAGGAAGGGAGCGAGAACATTGTTGTTTTGTAAATGACCTCACGGTGATAATGCTCCGTTATCAATTATGCAGTCATGAGTGGTTTGGACACGTAAACCTATGCCCTCTGGGAGTTTGACTCAGCTAATATGCGAACAGATTGATTTTTAATCCTCCTATTTCTGCTGAAATGCTTTGTAAGATGTGCAAAGAACGTATATAGTGTTCGCTAAGCCAAAATGTCTGTCATTTGTACAATATAGCTTAAAATCATCATGCAAGTGTTCAATCAAAGGCACCAATGTCCATTTTATTTTGTATGAGGTAAAGGCTGAGGGAAGCAGATGTGTCCAGATGTTTGCTTTGAGCGCAGCCGCTGACCCTCAGCGATATCCTCAGAGCCAGAGATGGCAGGCGTGCTGAGAGAACAGGAAGTAGAACAGCTTTTATCCTCCTCGGCCGTACCAAAGAAAGACAGCTGTTTCAGCAGCTGTACAGAGAAAAAGACATGAGCGTCACACAATGTACTTCTGTATTAATCAGTGTGACTATACAGACTATACGGTGCTCAGTGTGTTTTTAGTGTGTTGCCCTGCTGAATCAAGCCCTATTTCAATATTTATGGCTCACAATTTAATTTGTCTGTTCATATAATTTGAATTGAAACATGGATTGAACTTATTTAATTTCATTTCATTTTTAATTATTTTCTTTTTAACTAAACTAAATACATCTAAATCTTGCTTGCACATCTTTAATCTTTTCATTTTTTACTTTATAACATGTATGGGAATAAAAATACAACTGATGTTCTTCAGTTCGGTTCAAATTAGTGCCGTCAAATTGATTAATCGCGATGATTTTAAAGGATTTGTTCACTTTAAAATTAAAATGATCCCATCATTTACTCACTGTCAAACCATCCTAGGTGTATATGACTTTCTTCTTTCAGACACATTTAGAGTTATATTGATAATCACTCTGATGCTCCAAAGCTTTAATGACAGTCCATGGAAATACCTCTTTGAAGCTCAAAAAAGCGGATCCATCCATCATAAACGTTCTCCACACGGCTCCGAGGGGTTAATAAAGGCATTCTGAAGTGAAGCTATGTGTTTGTGTAAGAAAAATGTCCATATTTAACACATTATAAAGTAAAACTACTTAGGAAGAACGTCGCGTCAGTTACGCTTGTTTTGTAATTTGAATACGGAAGGCGTAGGACATAGCATAAGCGTTTTGAACTGCGAGAGGCGTTACACTTTCTTCCTAAGTTGAATACGGAGGGCGGTCTGCCGGAAGCTAGTTATATTACTTCATAACGTGTTTAATATGGATATTTTTCTAACACAAACGTGTCGCTTCGCTTCAGAAGGCCTTTATTAAGCCTCCAGAGCCGTGTGGAGTACGTTTATGATGGATGGATGCATTTTTTTGAACTTTAAACATGTGGTTTCTGTGCACTGCCATTATAAAGCTATTAATATAATTCATCTGAAGGAAGAAAGTCATATACACCTGCGATGGCTTGATGGTGTTTAAATCATGGGGTAATTTTCATTTTAAAGTGAACTAATCCTTTACCTGAACTGAGTAGTAGTAATTGTATTTTTATTGCCATACATCTTGATTGTCAACATCTTATTGACATACCTTTAAATATTTACATTTTTTATTTTATTATTTTATTTCAACTGAACTGAACTGAATCAATTGTATATGTATTCTCTAACATCTTTATTGTCAATGTCTTGCTGAAAGACTTTTAAATGTTGTTTTGTACCTCGGTATGACAGTCTTGACATGGTGTTTAGTCAGTAAAGTCATTCTTCTACAGAAAAGCAGATGAGTCACTTGCCTGAAGATCAGAGCCGTTGTGGACGACTACTCAGTGTCTAAGTGTGCTAGATTGATGGTGGTGCAAACATTAATTATTCAGCACTGCTGACAGCTAAAGATTCTTACAGGTGGAGCCACAAAAACAAAAGCAGGGTTGGGGCTATTTCTAATACCTTCTCAGTACCTGCTGTTGTCTGCTGCTTTCTTACGGTGGCTTATCTGTGTGTTTGAGCTGCGCCTCGGGCAGTATGCCAAAACTAGACAGAATAAATCCCCTGCATATGTGCCCACTGGGTGCAAACTGGATGCTCATTATAATGAATTGATTTGTTTTTTTGTTTTTTTTTGCATTCGCTAGCCTATTAATGCAAGTGTAGTGGGTTTGGTCTGAAACAAGAAGAAATTGTTCTCATTTTCTGCTTGTTTTATTTGTCTATATTGTGTCCCGAGGACCAAAATGTGTTTCCAAGAAACGCAATTATTGTTTGTCACTTCTATAAACAGATTCTATTTCCAATCTTACAGATTTTTTCCGCTTCTGTAAGCCATGTCCTCAGGAACCTGCAAGTAATTTGTGTTTTGGCTCCACAGATTTAAGGTGTATTAGTTCCAGGTGACCTTTGTGAAATGCATCAGAAAAAATATACACATGAAAACGGAGACTGTAATGGAAAGAGACTGGAGATGGATATTGATTATATGTGTGTTCAGAAAGAAAGATGCTCACCATGAAAAATATTCCAGAGGAGGAGCAGAGGTCCTGTGAAGACAGACTTCAGTCAAAGCAACTGCTCTGTTCCCTTCTCCTTTCCATCTTCCTTAGGCTGAGTGTCCAAAATAGAATTAATGTCGAGTGCTTTGTGGTCTCTAGGTACACTTGAAATGTTACTCTCTCATTTTCCACCTCTCTCTCGCTTTCTGCCTCTCTCCGAGAACAATACTCTCCCCATGTGCTATTTTCAGTGCTTTGATTAATGGTTTAAAACACAGGACTGTAGGGGAGAGTCTTAAAACTTTCATGGAATATGGGTTGATTATTGAAAGCTCTCTAAACAATGGAAACACACACCACAGATTTTGATGTAGATCTTGAGATTTGGGCAGCTGGGTTTTGAAGATTGCGGTACCCCACCCCAGACCTCTGTAAAAAAATTTACAGCATAAAAAATATGTAGCCCTTGTTGAAGTGATTTCTGCGGAATGAAATCTGAACTCATGTGGCACTAATAGAGTGGTCTTGGTGGCATATCTGTTTCTCATTGTGCTTTCCCAGAAATGTTTCTAATCGTGAAAATCTATAATGGCATGAGCAACGTATTATAAATGTAAGCAGTTCTTGCCTATACAAAACTCACCCCCATAATGCTATTACATTCCTGTAAATCAAACAGTATTGCATGGTTCTAGTAACATTAAGGTCATGGATTTGATTTCCAGGGAATGCATGAAATAGATAGCGAAAATCTTCAATATTCAGGTCAGATTTGGGTCTCTTCTTTAACAGGGTTGATCCTGTTAAAATCTATTTCAATTTCACAAGATGAAATTCAAGGTACCATATTTTTTATTTATTTGGACATCATTATAATTCATTTCTTTAGCTTCTTTGATTTAAGGTCATGGGTTCGATTCCCAGAAAATCCATGAAATTGGTGGTTACTAATTACCAAGGCAATGCTAATGATAAAATGAATACCTTGAATTCAATATAGCATCTGCCAAATGCATAAATATTAAAAGTTACTGCAATAACACAACACTGCAGTTGATTTGACTCTTGAGGATCAGATACTTAATAGATGGTCAGCACGACCAAACCAGTTTGACTTTTGAAATGCTAGGTCCCACATATGTATGTACTTGATATATGTACTTGTCTCCATAATTCACATTTGGAAATGGTGAGTAGGGTTTATCTGGTTTATATTTTTCACCTGATAGACAGCAGAGAGACATCAGAGTAGCCAAACAGTGCTGAGAAAAGCAGATACTAATCCAGGGGCTTTAGAGAAACCCAGAGTCAGTATTGAAGTGGAGACATGGGAGGGAGGAAAGACTCACAGTTTTCCTAACACGAAGCAGATCTTAAACCGTTAGGCCCTAATGGAGTCCATCTTTTATTCTGTGACATTTGTGAGAGGCCTGCTTCGGTCTCTGAGGGCCGACGCCGGTCGCCGCCCCTCACCGCAGACCCTCATGGGCTCGCTGCAGATGTTTGTTTGATCTGGCCTTTAGAGCCGTGGAAAGTCCAAGTTATTTTTGGAGCCACAGTCACCATTTAATTAAGGCGATTAAGGGATACCGCCAAAGACGAGGAAAATTGTGAGCGGGGTGATTTACGCCTCTGATGGTGTGAGCGATGTGATGGCGAGAGAGAAACGTCGTCCTGAGTAAACACATCTCAGGGTAATTGAGAGTGATGAAAGTGTGGACGGCTTTCTGTTTATTAGAAGCCATTCTCTTGTAACCGAAACGGAGAGAGTGAGGAGCCTTAAAATAGTGAAGGTTATGCTTTCATAGTATAATTATAGAGTCGACTCCCTTGTGCTTGATTTAATCAGCTCTGGGTATTATTTGATTTATACATGGAAAAAATGGGTATATTTATTTTGTGGTATAATGTCTCAGTGCCAGGTTGTGATGGACACTTTGATCAATCAGGAGAAAGTAATTATATAGAACTATGAATGTATTAATCCTGATTATCCTGTGGTGGAAAACTGCCATGTGATATGAATGATATTTCAGAGTTATTAGTATGTGAGATGTTGATAAGCCCACAGCTGCAATGTTGATTTATTAATCCACATGAGCCGTGACAGCTTGAATGAACGCACCTTGTAACCTGAATTTTAAGCCTATAAGTGTGTTAAGTCCATTTAGCCAAACTATAGAGGAAGGTGCTGTTTTTTTTATTATATAATTTGATCTGTTTAATTATATCATTTGCTATATACAGTGGGGAGAACAAGTATTTGATACACTGCCGATTTTGCAGGTTTGTCCAATTACAAAGCATGTAGAAGTCTGTAATTTTTATCATAGGTACTCTTCAACTGTGAGTGACGGAATCTAAAACAAAAATCACATTGTATGATTTTTTTAATAATTAATTTTCATTTTATTGCATGACATAAGTATTTGATCACCTACCAACCAGTAAGAATTCCGGCTCTCACAGTCCTGTTAGTTTTTCTTTAAGAAGCCCTCCTGTTCTCCACTCATTACCTGTATTATCTGCACCTATTTGAACTCGTTACCTGTTGAAAAGACACCTGTCCACACACTCAATCAAACAGACTCCAACCTCTCCACAATGGCCAAGACCAGAGAGCTGTGTAAGGACATCAGGGATAAAATTGTAGACCTGCACAAGGCTGGGATGGGCTACAGGACAATAGGCAAGCAGCTTGGTGAGATGGCAACTACTGTTGGCGCAATTATTAGAAAATGGAAGAAATTCAAGATGACGGTCAATCTCCCTCGGTCTGGGGCAGCATGCAAGATCTCACCTTGAGGGGCATCAATGATCATGAGGAAGGTGAGAGATCAGCCCAGAACTACACGGCAGGACCTGGTCAATGAGCTGAAGAGAGCTGGGACCACAATCTCAAAGAAAACCATTAGGAACACACTATGCCGTCATGGATTAAAATCCTGCAGCGCACTCAAGGTCCCCCTGCTCAAGTCAGCGCATGTCCAGGCCCGTTTGAAGTTTGCCACTGACCATCTGGATGATCCAGAGGAGGAATGGGAGAAGGTCATGTGGTCTGATGAGACAAAAATAGAGCTTTTTGGTCTAAACTTCACTCGCCGTGTTTGGAGGAAGGAGGATGAGTACAACCCCAAGAACACCATCCCAATCGTGAAGCATGGAGGTGGAAACATAATTCTTTGGGGATGCTTTTCTGCAAAGGGGACAGGGCGACTGCACCATATTGAGGGGAGGATGGATGGGGCCATGTATCGCGCGATCTTGGCCAACAACCTCCTTCCCTCAGTAAGAGCATTGAAGATGTGTCGTGGCTGGGTCTTTCAGCACGACAATGACCCGAAACACACAGCCAGAGCAACTAAGGAGTGGCTCTGTAAGAAGCATCTTAAGGTCCTGGAGTGGCCTAGCCAGACCTGAACCCAATAGAGAATCTTTGGAGGGAGATGAAAGTCCGTATTGCCCAGCGACGGCCCCGAAACCTGAAGGATCTGGAGAAGGTCTGTATGGAGGAGTGGGCCAAAATCTGGTCAAGAACTACAGATGATCTCTGTAATTGCAAAAAAAAAGGTTTCTGTACCAAATATTAAGTTCTGCTTTTCTGATGTATCAAATACTTGTCGTGCAATAAAATGCAAATTAATTACTTAAAAATCATTCAATGTGATTTTCTGGATTTTTGTTTTAGATTCTGTCACTCACAGTTGAAGAGTACCTATGATAAAAATTACAGACTTCTACATGCTTTGTAAGTGGGCAAACCTGCCAAATCGGCAGTGTATCAAATACTTGTTCTCACTGTACATACAGTCAAATCAAAAATTATTCAGACATTTGTTATATTTTTGATATATTTTTACTAGTGGGTACAGGAAATTATATTTCATTTATGTTAGTGAGGATAGCAAAAAAAATTCTTCTTACAGTGGACTACCATTGAAATTGATAAAAAATTTGGGATAAAAAATTAGACAAAATCAAACACTTTAATCTGATCATGGTTTGCTTAAGTGTTATCTGACATTTGCAAGATTAATTTTTTCAAGAGTTTAACTATTTTTTTTTTAAATTACTATATATATACACACACACACACACACACTGTCCGGCTAAAAAAAGGGATTTAAATAGGCAAATACTTAAGGGTCTATGACTGGATCATTGTTGCTGTGGTTATTATGGCCATATTCCAGATAACATCTCAACATTTATTTCTATCATGAGGTGCATCAATTTTTGGTCAAGATCTTGGATTGACAATGCAAGAGGTGAGCACTCTGTAAAGTCTACTCCAGAACATCCCAAGACTTACAATGAATTTAAGATTTGGATTCAGAAGTGCGAATTCATGTGTGAAAATGATTCATCATTCTCCCTCGTAAAAATTATTTCACAATTTGAGCCTGATGAATCTTGACATTGTCATCCTGGAATATGGCCATGCACGTCTTCCTTCATAGTTGTTTAAGAAGTTAAACGCTACACACTCCATCTTTTAGGGTTAAAAGAACTGTTCCTAAACATGTAACATGCTAGAAAAATAATACTTTTTGCAATAATAAAGTCATAGATTCTTATGTATTTGCCTTTTTAAATCCAAATAGCGACTTTATTTATTTATTTATTTATTTATTTATTTTGGCTGGGCAGTGTGTGAATGATTATCACAGAAAATAAATCCAGACTCATTATCAGTTCCCTGAAATGAACATGAGAACGATCCCAAAGGGGTTTATTTTGCAATAATGAGTGGCTTATTGTTATTATCTTGACTATTATATGGTTATGTGCCAAATAAATTAGTAGAGTGGACATGAAATAATATAATTTAAATGTATTATTAATAGAGTTAAATGGTTATCATAACATACACACACCATCTTTGTCTTGCACTTTTCCAGAATAAATTGAAGCTGTGGGAGAAAAGTGTTTTTTTTTTCAGATCATGACCTTCACAACAGTCATTTTCATCTGAAGGCTCTACCATGTCCAATCCAAAGACCCACGGAGCACCTTTATAAAATGAGTGTGTGGAAGCGTCTCCGGCAGCGTGAGTGTGTTTTAATTACACACAAATCACTGGGATGAATGATGGAGGGGCGGAGAAGGGATGCAGGAGTACCCGTGGCTGATAAGATGTTGCCATGACAACCGTATCCGCGTAACCTCCCGGTTAAAGCAAGTGCTGTGGGGATTAGAAAAGCAAAGCAAAAAGTCAATCGGTATTATCTTCTCAGTTTAGAAACGGATCACTGCATTACACCAACTCATTTCCTTCAGATTGCAGATCCGTCTCGGATACTAAACATTAATTTATTTTAAAACCTTTGAAAGTTCGGTCATGGCTCTCAGACAAGAAATATTAAATCTGTGCTCCTTCACTTTAATTACACTGAATCTGTGAAAGCAATAAAACCTGTAAAGCAAATAAAGATCTTGATCTGTCATTAAGATGTTTGAGACTTATGAAACGTATGGAAACCGGGCCAATTACGTGGGTTGTTTGACATTTGGAAGACAGCAAACGCATCTGAAGATGCGGGATATGAGCTATGAAGTTTCTCTTTATGAAGTGGGCCGTAAAGTGTTGGCTGCAGCATTTAGTTTCATATTTGACATTTCGTGTCTGTTGTTGTCTGTACTCAGAGGGCTCTCAGGCTTTGGTGGAAATGCTGTTTATCTTATAAAGAGTTTCTTTCAGATGTTTCACACAAAGACTTGCATCTTGAGACATGGAACCAGAACAGAGAACTGAACAGCGACAGCATCACTGAACCACAAATGGAGAACATCCACACGACTGCAGCAAGCTGGTAAGTCTATACTTGAATAATAATACAATTCTTAGCACTCAAAGCACTTGGAAGGGGTGAATCTCTTCTCAACCACCTCCAGCATGATACTAAAGGATCTAATCTGCCTTCACAATGCTAATTATTTATTTTCCTTTATGTTGTTCAAGTCTTTCTTAAAACTTTTTACATTTACTTCTAACCAACTGGTCCTAAGTTGTATGAAGTTGATGACATTAGTTCATCACATTAAAGTATAAACATGTTCCACTAATGAACTGTATGTATATTATTTTAGTCTACCATTTAAAACTTTACAAATTAAAATCTTTTCTTGTAATGCGAGTTTTTAATAAATAACACACAGTTTGATATTTTGATGTGTTACAATGACATTTCAAGTGTGACTTAATGTCCAAATATTGGAGTATTTTCTAAATATTTTTGAGAGGTGTCTCTTCTGTTCACCTTCTTCTGTTTATTTGACCCAAAATACAGTAAAATCAGTAATATTGTGAAATATTACTATATTAATAATAAGTTGAATATGTTATTAAATGTAATTTATTCCTGTGATGCAAAGCTGGATTTTCAGCATCATTACTCCAATCTTCAGTGTCACATGATCTTCAGAAATCATTCTAATATGCTGATTTGCTGCTCAAGAAACATTTCTCATTATCAATGTTGAAAACAGTTTAATATTTTTGTGAACCCTTGATACATTTTTTGTTTGGATAATTTGATATGAAATATAAATATTTTGTAACATTATAAATGCCAATTTTGTTTAACTTAATGCATCTTGCTGAACAAAAGTAGTAATTTTTTTCAAAAAACAAAACCAAACTGACCCCATACTTTTGAATGGTAGTGCATAAATAAATAATAGAGCAGCGTCCACCCTGCCGAAAACAATATTACTCTCTATCTTTTTGCTGTTATTGTTCTTTGTGATTGTAGTTTTTCCTTTGTCTTTTACTTTCCTAAAACAGTGTTCAGCATGCAAATCTTTCATCACTCGTCTGATCACAAAGATCAGTGTGTTCCTGTGATGGAAAAGTACTCGCATGTGCCCATATTATGTTTTTGTTTTTTTTGTTTTTTGAGTGTCACTCTACACTCAGACGGCCATCGTGAACGTGTTCACAGGGTAAATGGGTGTGAAGAGACTTTTGAGAGGGGTCTGTGTGACAAGAGGCAGTAATTGGCATTGTGCAGGTCCACATTACCCCACCATTAATACTCTTAATGATCCGCAGGCTGACAGTAAGGAGATGCTGGAAAGCGCTTGCTCCGACCACTATTGTGTGAATTCTCCAAAGAATAAAACAGCCCCTGAAACACTTTTAGCTGACGCCGTCCTCTTTAGCTGAAGTATCACCTTCTCCATGTCTTACTTTAGGCAAATAGTTCAATTCTTGGTTTCCTTTTGTTTGATTTTAAAGACCTTTGGACCGGATCACAGGCAGTTTAAAGTACAAAGGCATAGCTGGGATTTCATAAGTGAGAATTTGTGTGGTAAGAAGTTGTATGAGTAAGCAAATCTGTGAAGAAACAACTTCTTGGACAATGTCCTGACCTCAGGCAGCTCGGCTCAAATGTCTGGTTAAGCTTTGTTGTTTCTGCCGGGACATTGTGTACAGACTGAAGAGATACTGGCGATTTGATTAAACTTTTGACATGTGACATATCAATGCCCCATACAGCCTTTACTTTAATAATCTCCGCTCTTTAATGCGCTGAAGGTCAAGAACACCATCCAGAGAATCTCCACATATGTGCCAGTGGTAATGCTGCTTTTCAAATCCGTCGTTACGCTGTAACCTTTATACAATTAACGTCAATCGACACCCATGACAAAGTCATGTGAGATTTAGTGTTAGAGTTTTTCATGCAAAATGGATTTTTTTAGTTGTGCATTTTCATTTTTTATAGTTAATTAAAGACGGAATTATTTTTTTAAAGGAGATCAAAAAAGGGCCAAATAATCGTTTGCAAATCCTCTCTTGTCTCTGTTGGAGTTATAAGATTTCTGTTGCTGACATGAAGGATTTTCTTATTCCATATGTGTTGTCTGAACAGCAATACAATCACAAGAGCATATGTAGGACATATCAAACCTGACAACCATTCTGAACTTAATAATAGCCTCAAGGCACTATATGTTCGTCTGAAATTGAGCAGGAACCACATGGGACACCCGTCAGTATAGCAGGACTGACTTTACATTAATATTCAGCTGTGAGTGTCTTTGTCTCATTGTCTGTCATACCTTACCCTATGTTTTTCAATCATTAGGCAATGACTCGCATTATTGCTCAATTATGATGATAAGATAATAGTCTTATAATCAGTTCAAAAACATTCACACAGAATGCCATGTTTGATTGTAAAAACAAACAAGCATTTGTGTTTACATTAAAAAAATAAGTTTGTTTATTTCATGCATTTGTTTTTTTGTTTTTGTTGTTGTTGAGTATCATATTTGAATGGCTTTTATGCCTCATACAGTATAATATAGAATAATATTGAGAACAAAAATCACGAACTGAGAAAAGATATGCGATTTGGAGCGGTTGCTGATATTTGTATGGCCAAAAAGCTTCTAATTTAAATCTACGATAATATTAGATAATAATATTAGAGTAGACTTGTATAAAAAGTTTTCACTCTATTTCTCCCAATATCTTAGCAAGATAATATTTCAATGCTTCGTTTTAATGATTAAAGCTCTAGTTTTAATTGTGGGTGGCAAAACACCAATGATGATTGAGAGATGTATATATAAATATTCCTCAAAAGTCTAATGTATTACATTTGATACTCATATTTTACCATGATTTTTCTAAACAGTGATGTATGGATAATCAAGTAAACCTAAGTTGCTTCAGTCGAGTAAGTGTCCATCTGGAACTAGTAACAAAATAAAATTATTCTTTTCTTTATAAAAATCAGTAAAGATGTCCCAGTAAAAAGACACGTATACCATGACTTGATGGTAGACATTTTTAGAATTATACTAAAATAAAGTATAAACTATCAATCAATCAATACTTTGATCATGTAGATAATTATGGAGACTTCGTATCATATATGATACAGTAGGCTTTATGGGGTTAAAACATTAACTTTGACTTTGACTTAAACATTATACATGTTTACATGAACCTAGTGTGATATAATTGAGGAACAAACTGAGGGACAAGTCAAAAACATGCTGTCTGTGGTGTTCCACGGCATGCTGCGATTACCACAGATGATCGCTTTGATTTTGTCCCTCAGTATGCAGAAACAAAAATCACTTATGAAACCAAAAAATTCTTTTAAGCCTTGTTTTTCTTGACAAAGAGATATGGAATAAATTTATGCCTATACGAATTTTTTCTTACCCTCAAATGCTTTCTTTTTTATCCTTGTAGCATGAGGAAAGCTCATGGATTTGGTGAACAAAGATCTGGCCTTGAGTTTTATCCAGCATCCCTCGACAGTATTGATGAGTGCGTGTGGAGTTTCAGCGCATGTGGTTTCTCACAGTGTGACGAATAGACGAACTCTACCTTTCAAATTACAATCACAAAGCTTAGACGGACTCAGCGTTGACACCTGAATGCACCGCACAGCTTCCATTTAACTCCAGGTAAAGAGACGGGTCTCTTAATTGAACATTTTCCAAGTCTTATGTGTCCACCACTCCGAATATACTAAAACAAACACTTAGAACTAATTATTTTTGGCCCATTGCCGCAGTCTTTGGGTATACATTCAAAGCAATAACATCAGCGATGTGACTGATGTGTTGTATAAAAGCATTCTGTGTCCAGTGTGACATAAGATATAGGTGAGGGGTGACGATTGGTATCATGCTCGCAAACCCTTATGCCACATTTGCTCAATTTGTCCCCACAGCTCGGCATCTGTAGCCTGTAGGCTTTGATGTATTTAGATGTATTAATTTATTCCCCATGTTCCTGCCAGTCCTACATAATGGGGTCCTGTTCTCGTTTAATGGGCCTTACAAAATTCATAAGGTAATTACTGTGAGTGATTGGATTAGGTTAAAGCACAAATGTGACTTTGTACTAGCAAAAGCTAGTCTAAGGGGAAAGTGTCTGGCTTTTTTTTTTTGGGTCAGATTTATGAGAAATGATTTACATAAAATAATCAAGCGTTGACTACTAAAACATACAATTGGACGCTTCTCAGTTCATTGGTTTTGTGTTGTATTTGAAACAGTTAGCTTCTTTTTTTTAGGGGCTGTGGGGGGACCTGGCACTGAAAAGAAGGATTTATCCTGTTTGTCTGAGAGATTTGGTTCTGGTGGTACAAAGACTGCAGCCTTTGATCCAATTAAAGTGTATGTATATCCCGGGTCACTTCCTGTCCCACAGTCGTAGCCTGAGGAGCGAGGCCGAGATCACGACTCTGTCGAATTATTGAGTTTGTGCCCTTAAGCCACTCTTTCTTTCCGCATCCATGACTGTGTGTATATCTGTGTGATTGTGTAACCGTTCGGCCGGGGCTAATGTTTCAGAGTGGTTTGAGAAGGGTCACCAGCTGTGTTTCAAACATCTGTTCCTCATAGAAGCAGCCATGGATCCCATTTCCTCGATCGCTGTCATGTTTAGAAAGAGAGATTAAGCTTCATGCCATCTACCGAGGGTCTGCTCCTCTCTTTGACTCATCTTCCCCGCCTGCTTAGCTGCAAATCAAACGAAACTGTCTAAGCCACTGGCTGACGTTGATGGACAGGGGTTCGAGAGGTGCAGTGTTTTTCATTAGACATGCAACTGCAAACGACATTTCATGGAGAGGAGGGGTTTGCGTCAAATTTGTGAGCTCATTTATTCAGATGAATATAAACAGTGTCTGTTCCTTTTTTTTAATTGGAATTTAGATATGAGTGTCCATCCTTTCCAGAAATGGAAATTGTTTTTTTGGGGTGGGGGGTGGGGGGTAGGCCTAGGGTTAGGGTTAAAAGCCCAAATTTAAAGCAAGACCTGTTTAAAAACTACACACATGTTTGGTTCCAAAATATGAATTGGCTTAAAATTTGCCAGAACAGTCCTATTCCCGATATGTAAACTCTTGATCCATTTCACAGATGCATTTTCAAACAAATCGGATGTCTGTTTTGAGTTCTCCACGCGTCTGACTAATGAGCTAGTTAAGAAATGTGACTTCAGCCTGTTATAGAAGCAGCTGTGGAGTCTATTACCAGAAATAATGTTTAAACACATGCTTTACAGATCCGTGTTTTAGAAAACCCGTAGATCATGCTTTGTTTGAGTCAATGTATATTCTCCCACATCTTTTACTTTCCTATTGGAATACATGCATCTAGAAAATTGGAATAGGGTAATTTTGGCAGATGTAAAGACAAATTAGAAAAATATTTTTATAACAGTGCATTTGAAAGCACACAAGGTTTTTGTTTTAACAACAGTAGAGGGCAGTCACTCCACCTGAGTGCTTTTAACATTAGATGCGCCTTTCAGAAATCTTCATTATAAAATTAATTATCTGAAATGCCTGTCATTATCTGTAATACGAGTTATTAAACATTATTTTTGGTCATTTTATCTGCCTCATGCTTTGTGTCTTTGTATGGCCACTGGAATTTTCCTGTTCTTCGAGACATAATACCAAATTAATACCATATTGTCTAGACACCGCCATGGTGTCCTTTAGTGTACTGTATGGTAGATATCATATGTATAAGAATATGACAGTAATCTCATCACTTATTTATCATTGTACCACCAGAGTAGCCTACTTTTTGGTGAATATGTGATTTATGAGGCTGTGAAATTTATTTTCAGACAAAAATGAAAGTGCTTGCTTATAAATCTCAAAATCATATTTTGTGCTGCAGGTTTATGTATATTTATTTCTCATGTAGCTATCTGCCAGTGTTACAAAATTTGGTAATGTTTTTGTTTAATATGATAATTAAGTGAAGGAATAGTTAATACTTTTATCTACTATTTTAAATGTAATTCTAAATATTATAAACCATCTAGTGCAAATCTTGATACTGTTCATAGATCAGTCGTGAAAGGACGCTTTCATAAGACAGAGGAGGAGGGCGTGAACGGGCGGGCATTGGGACCCCGCCGCTCCTCAGCGGTAAGGTTTCCTCCGTGTGCGCGAGTGTGATTGAGCTCTTCCCTGCAGGACACATTCAGATCCCAGTATCAGCCGGACGGGACACAGCAACGCCCTCTCCATCTCTCTGTCTGTGGATTTGGACTTTTTATACTGAGCTTGAGCAGGGACAACAAACTTTTTTAATCAAAAATCTTCTTTTAATTTTTTTTCTCTGAATTTTTGGATTCTTTTTTTTTTCTTTTTCTGATGATCACTTTTAATACATGGAGATTATCTGACCATGTCGTAAGTGTTTCTCAGATGCACTCAGTTCATAAGAAGAATCTCCATAACATTATTATCGGTGGATATCTAAATGAATGAGCTGTCAGAGATGCTGGTGTCCAGGGATTATTGCGCGCTTATGATGCGAGATCGGAAGGAATGCGACGCGCGCTCTCGGGAGAAGGCGGACGGTGAAGTGGAGCGGGTTCGAACCCGAGAGCGTCTGGACGCGACTGTAGCAGGTCTAACCGAGCTGGAGTATCTGAGGCAGAGACAGGAGCTGCTGGTCAGGAGTGTGTTGAACTGTCCGGAGGCTGCAGGAAAGGACAAACCCTGCCTTACAGTGGAGGACAGCTATCTGAACACTGAAGAAAAACTTCTGGAGGAGAATATTTTATTACTCAGAAAACAATTGGTGAGTTACAAACTATTTATTGTTGTTCATGTTGTTGTTGAAGTAGTCTATGTAGCGCAACACCTTCCTCCCACCTGTATTTCTGAAGTTTTTTTTTCATTGACATTTGTAGATTACATCATTTATTTTATTTTAGTAATGCTGACCGTAGTACAGTGATGGTATCTGAAGGTAATGCTATGCTCTTTAATAAGTACCATGGTGCTAAATTGAATGTGCCATTGTATTTGCATGGTACTCCAGGGTTCTTCCGAGACTCCCATGGTTCTATCAGGGTACATGGTTAATGCATTGAGCATTTTCAGATTTTTAAATTGCAATTTAAAAGAAAGAGAGATTTATTTATTTCCACAATTAAACGATTAGTTGAACTGAGTTCAATTAAAATAATTGAAAATCTGTTCATTTGATTTTGTCTGGTATAGGCATTTTTTTTTTTTTTTTTGTCTTTACAGTCATGTGACACCAGAAATTCAAGTGGTATAATCCTTAGAATGACATTAAAAAAATAAGAACCATTTAAATCAAACTTCCTGGAGGTAGTAGAACATCCCTGAGTTTCTAATGCAAGTCTAGGAGGGGGTCTGACTGGCTTGAATAAGATTAGTTGATGGGCTTCAATGGAAATGAACTTTTTACAAGCCTAGCTCAAGCCCCCTGCTGTCTTTAGAGGATGACGAAGATTAAATTTAACAGTTGGGCCAAAGACACCTGGTTCCACTTGAGGTATTTGCAAACATTTCCATTATTGTAACCCTACGGGGTTCATGCATTGTGGTTAATGTGTTGTATACAGAAAAGAATTACAAGGTTTGGATTTATTTCCTGGCTTTGCTAAAGCCTCAGATATGTACACAAGTGGCTTGAGTCTTCCCCGCTGTAGTTTGGCAAAATTACACTTGTTTATCTTGAGGTCAGTTTGTTTGCAGGCCTCACACTCAAGGCTACATTAAAGTTAATGGTAATGTGTGGATCATATAATGCCTAATGTCCTTATGATTTCCCAAAAACAAACAACCAATCCTCCAAGCTGAGCTTGTGCAATGAATCGAGTATGAACCAGAAATGTTGACACCATCATCCCAAACCAAGGCCCAGGCCATCAACAGTGGTCTGGGGTTAATTTGATGCCGTTTCAAAATAACCGTCGGTGTGCTCTGCAAATGGCACTTTGTGTAAAAATGGTCTGCACAGCCCAGCATGCTGAGAGCTCTGGGCCCATAAATCACTTGCAGCCTGCCTGTCAGGACCAGGCTTTTTTACAGCCTCGGTGTGCAGCGGAGGAAACGCCATTCCACTGCTCCATATAGCCTGGAATCTGCACTGCATTACTTCCCCTGTCAGCAAACAGCAGTTAAAATTTGCAGCAGATAACATGCCTCTGATTATAGGTCATTTGAAGTAATGTCCGTCTGCTTTGAAGGGGCCACATTTTCCTCGGTCTGCCGTTTTACCACGCTTAATTTGGAATGCAGCACATGATACGGGTGTTGTCAGATGCATCCAATTGCTCTCAAGTGGTGTGTCGAAGTTGAATGGTTATTCCCATGCGAGGTGTGACTCTTATTTAGTTCATTACATCTGTCTGATCATTGCCATGAGGCCACTGGCATTGAGACATACATTTTGAAATGCAATTGTTTGTAGATTCTTGTTAAGGCTGCGGGGCAAAAACTTCTAAATGAAATGCCAAAAATGTTCGCCATTTACGAAGCTGCTAAACGTTCATGAAATCTTTTGTTAACATCTTTTCGATATGTATTGTTTCTTTATAGAATTGCCTTAGGAGACGAGATGCAGGTTTGATCAACCAGCTCCAGGAATTAGACAGACAGATCAGTGACTTGCGGTTGGACACAGAGACTTCGCATGAACACGTGGAAACGGACAGCCGGCCAAGCTCAGGTTAGTATCTTTTGTGGAGCCATAACACTTTGAGAGGGGCTTGAATTCTGAGCACTGCTTGTTTTATAGAATTATCATCAACAAAATTAATTGCCTGCAGATTGTCTGCATAAAACCAATCTAAGCGATTGGCGTAGGCAGAAACGATTTCCAATAAAACTGATTCACAAGCACAGAAAAGCATTTCTAATGATTGTTAATCTTCAGCAATCACCCACGGGTGGTAATCAGACGTCCTGTTTGAATTATATCACTTTGCATAAGACTACTTTAAGTGCTTTGGGCCTGTAGTAGCATGTATACCTGCTATGTCTGTTGGAAACCCTTTAGCTGTTTTGCTTAACACTAATTTGGTAATGCGAACAATCTGCACCCTGTACTAGTGGCTCGCTACAGCTACATTAGTTTACATTCCAAAAACGAGAGGTCATTTTAGTGCTGGAACTGACTGCACTTTTGTTGGAGGAAGGTTATATAAAGTGGAGATTGATTACATGTGTGTATGTCCTCTCTGAAAGTCTTGATTGTTTAAATGGGCTTATAACTGCTTCTAACGTGAATGTAGAGTTCTTCAACCTTTATCACAGCTGCAAACAGCTATTTTGGGCTCTGTTTGTAGTAGTTGTAATGGTTTAATTCTTTACCGTTTTAATACTAATATCAATTGGGATATATGGAGATCTGATTCCTAGCTCTATTTCCTCTGGCAAATGGATACCTTCCTGAAAGCCATGTTATTCAAATTGTAATTGGAAGTAGGTTACAGAAGAGAGCTCAGCTAAAATTGAAAAGCAGTCTTTGGATCATCACCTCATTCCTGAAGATGTTATTAATGTGTTAATGTCTCGCCTTCTCTCTCCCAGGCTTTTACGACCTAAGCGACGGTGCTTCTGGATCCCTCTCCAATTCCTCCAACTCGGTGTTCAGCGAGTGTTTGTCCAGTTGTCGTTCCACCACCTGCCTGTGCACCCCCCTCGACACCTCACTCTGTTCCTCTGAGGGAAGGCTTAAACCTGCAGGTGAGAGTCTCCTTGTGACGGTTTGAGGTTTCTGGGTCATTCAGACTGGTCTTACACCAGCACTGTTCCATGCAGTCTTGAAACACTGTTCCCTTCTCTAGCTTTGTTATCCAGAACTATTTACTTAATGGTGATTCCTTCCTCCAGGCTTAGAAGCTGGTGTCACAAAGAAGGGCCGCTTTGTTCATTTGTTTCTAGTTTCTTCAAATGACATCCGTTTTTGTGTTGCATTACCAGTAGCAGAAAGCATTCTGTAATCACTTAATCTCGACTGTGCAAATAGAGGTGAAACAAGAGAAGTTTGGTCCCAGACAGAGATAGAAACAGATTCCCCAGCCTTGTTGATGCCTCTCCCAGCCACACCTATAAGCTAACAACAAAAGGCTCGTTAGCACATCAAAACTAATTAGCCACCCACCCAGCTAAGCACTAGAACTATGAATCAGAAATACTTTCCTGTCACATGCCATTGCATGATGAAATTAGCGTTTTAGTAATCAGACATTGTAGTATTAACTGTTGTGTTCTCTGGGATTTACAGATGAGCTGGGCATTTGTGCAGAGTGTGATTGCCATTGCGAAGACTCAAGTTCCGGAACAGTCCGCAGGTCTCTTTCTGCATCCTACTCCCCTTCCCCGGATGGCTCCTGCGATGGCCTTTCTAAATTTCACTGTGATCTCATTGCCAAAAATGGTAATGATGTGTACCGGTACCCCAGCCCTCTCCATGCAGTGGCTGTCCAGAGTCCCATTTTCTTTCAATCCATGACTAGTAACCTTAAGGACGATTGTAGCTTCGCCAAGCTTGGTGAAGCATCGAGTGATGAACAGAAACCTGAGCAGGTCATGGGCACCCAGAATTCATCTTGGCATGCCTCTCAGACACTCCCAAACAAAAAACTGGATAGTTATATCTTTGGGCTACTTCAGAGGAGGGCACAACCATTGAGGACCAGCAAACCCCGAACAAGCATCAACACTGACCCCTCCAAGAGCATTTTAAGGCAGGCTAGTCTTTGCTCACGGGCCCCTGCTGCTGTCCAGGCCCAGCATAGGACCTCTGACCTCAAGCCTAACTGGCAGACATGTTTACAAGATGCATCAGCAACTAGCACTGAGCCAAGCACAGCTTCGCCCCAAAGACAGTGGTCTGCTGAGTCTCCAAGTCAACCACAGAATGGTTACTCAATCACCAATGATAATAACACTAGTTGCCTCTTGAAGAAGAAAGTTTTCGGAGCCAATAAAGGCCAGCCGTTAAGTGTTGCAGCGAAGGACTTAGGCAGCCCAAATGCAATTTCCTCTCCCAAACTCAACAAGCATTCTTATTACACTGTGGAAGACAATAAATCAGGACAAGCAATGAAAGCAAGTCCTCTTAAGAGGAGTCCTAAAGCTCAGTCTCCAGCAAGTTGTGGTAAAGACGCCGAGCAGCTGGCTCCAGAGTTGCTTAGTCTCGGTTCTTCTTCGCAAAGCCAAGACGAAGGAGGTCAAATGGTCAGTGCCCAGTTCATCCCTGCTCAGAAACAGAATGTAAATCTCCGCAAGGGTGACACCAAGAACATCAAGATTGTCAAAGTGAAAAATTCCACCGGTGCAAAAAGTAGACCTCATGTTTCCAAGCATGTTTCTGAGATTGTTCGTGAAAAGCATCGGACAGGATCTAGGAGGTCTCGACAAGTGGACGACGTCCACCACTTGCACAGATCCTACAAGAAGGCCTCCACAAAAGCCAAGAGAATCCCTGCACCCATCCCTGAAGAACGAATCCTGGAGAAGCACACCAGTTCCACAGGGGGTCGATCTTCTTCCCAGAGACACCACGGACATCACCGACATCATGAGGCAGTGTTGGCCAAACCCAAGTACAAGCGCAACGACTACCACCGCCGACCGAGGGGTCTCCACGATATCCCATATGAGGAGGCTTACAGGAGGGCTCACTCCAGGCAGAAACGAGAAATTCTGGGCCACATGTCAGGCATGCACCTGCCATCTAACGCACACTATACCAGCCCCTACACCTACGTGGGCAGCGATTCTGAATATTCAGCAGAGTGCGCTTCTCTCTTCCATTCCACCATTCTGGACACAAGCGAGGATGAGCGTAGTAACTATACCACCAACTGTTTTGGAGACAGTGAGTCGAGCGCTAGCGAGGCGGACTATGTAGTTGAGAGCAGCACTAGCAGTGACTCTGAGGGCAGTGCAGGGGTCAACTGGCGCCAGTTCAACCAGGCGGGTGCAGGATCCCACGGAATGACGTCAGCACAGGCGAAGGCGTTTGTCAAAATCAAGGCTTCCCACAATTTGAAGAAGAAGATCTTGCGTTTCCGATCAGGCTCTTTAAAACTCATGACCACAGTGTGAGAGACTTGAGGGACACAAAGATCAGTTAGGATGCAGCCAATCAAATTGGCTTCTCTCCCTTATCACATAATCAAGTGCCTAGACAGATATCAGCTGCATGGCCTAAAACTGCCTGTCTGTGAGCTGAGAACTCAACCTCTGTCCAGCACAACGCCTTCCCCTGCACTTTTCGCCCCTTTGATGTCATTGTCTGTAGCCTTTTTTAACTTTTGTTTTGTATTTATTATAAATTCAGCTTTTGCTGTGATGCATCTACATAGCAAGTACTATGTAAATGCATGGTTCATACACGGTTTACTTTTCAAAAGATATTTATAACTTAATATATTTGGTTAGCCATACATGGAAATAGAATTGGAAGTATGACTGAACTGAAGCAGTGTATGACAGTCTGTCTGAGAAATGTCCACCCAAGCCTAGTTCACCTGCTGATCATTAAGGGCTTTTGTTAAATGCACATTAAATATGCATGAGCAACAGCTTTACCATTTACCTTATTAGCTGTAAATTACCCTTTTGTAAAATAAATGTTAATGTATGTTGATTTCTTGTGTCTTCATTCTTTATTAAATCTCAACTGTTAAAATCATTTAGCGTCTTTGTTTATTTGATGGCAATGGCTGTATTTCTCTGTACTGAGTCCAAGAAATGGACTGTCAAAGTACCAGCACATGCACTGAACAATCCTAAAATTGCACCACTGTTTATTTTTATGGTCTGAAAATTGAATTTTCCAATGTCAAGGCCATGTTAAACCACCCCAAACCCCCTGATAGAGCTGTTGGTAGTTAAATGTGGCATCTAAATTTAGTCTCTGCAAGTGTTAGCAAACAAACACTTAACGTTCTTCCTTCATGCCATTTGGGTAGCATCGTTCAGGAACATCAGCAGTGCAGTCTGTCTCTTTCAGCACCGAAGAACATAATAAAAACATGGGTATCAGATGCATTTATTCTTGATTTGTATCTTTGGAATAGACATCTCTACTGCTGCTTAAATGGTCTGGAGAGAATTAAAGAGGACAGATAAAAAAGTTTTCCTAAAGTTGAATATGTAGTCAAAGAGAAAATTGCAAACAACCAAACCGGTTGCACTCAAGTTCTTACATGAATATCTGACCTTTCATTTTGGGCTCATGTCCCTCATGGTCACGTTGAAGATATTTCCCCTTCTGTTTCCAGAATCTAGCAGAGATTGCCTCTTGGAATAGGTCTAGCTTTTTAAAGCACAGTGCATCTGTTTATATTACCGCAGCTGTGTGAAAACCAGACTGTGTTCTCCTCTTTCTGGCATTTAAGAGCACATGGCTTTTCCTGCCTAGTTACAAGATGTTTCTTTATCCACTTTGAGACAACTAAATCTTTGTATTCAGAGTCAGTTAGCTGATAGTTTATTTAGCGTGCACGATAACCACAACAAAAATTTAGAATAATTAGAGAAATTCATGAAGATGGCATCGGATTTCTGTAACATCCATATCCATCCCATATAAATGTTGAATTGGTTATTGACCTTATTGTTAATTGTTTTAATGAAACTGAATGATCATCACAAGCAAAATCAAGATAGCCTAGTGTTCTTGGCAGAATGTTTTTAAGTAGTTCTTCCTAAGAAGTTCACAGTGAGTCTAGATGTCAGCAAACATGTCTGAGAACACATTTTTGACTGTGTTTTTGTAAAAGTACGAGCAATGAAGAGCAAGACATTTCCATCTGGTGGGTATTCTTCAAAATGGCAATAACCATGATTACCATGTAATCATGTAATGATTTTAATAGCAATGGACACTGCCAAAGTAATTTTTTATGCTAGATAGTTTTTTTGTTTTAGTATTATGGCAGTACCATTGTACATTATATGAATACCATGGTATTGTCATCTGACATTGTACCATGGCATCACCGTAGTACTTTTCTGTTCAGCTTGAATGTTTGTTGGGGGCTCGGGTAAGTTATTTTTAGTGCTTAGTGTTTGGTACTGTTCATGAAAAAATGTAACAATGTAAAGAAGGCTAATAGATGTTTCAATTTAGAATAATCCATGATATCTATGCATGTCCTGAAGAATCCATGCTAATGTCATAACTTACATTGGTTCAGGGCAGTTGCGATCGCTATGTTGTCCAAGGTCAGTCAGGCCGTGTGGAGCAAGCGGGTTGGGGCCTGAGACTGTGGGCTATGAGAAACATGCATTCAGTGTTGATATAGCCTTGCTTCTGAGTTACTCTCCTGGGCCCAATGACTCTCTCAGGCCTGTCAAAGATCATGCACAGATCAATCTTCTTTTGAAACCAGCTCTTCCAGCCAGGTCAGCGAGAGGCCAAGTTGGTAAACTTAATACATGGACAACTGGTGGAATACCCACGCAAAACAATCTCCCCACCAGAAACCAGGGCACTCTCTTCTCGTACTCATTGTCAGGAGAGAATTTCTCAGAAGTATCTTGATTTCAGCTAGTGAAGATGATCAGATAGCTTGAGGAGCTTTTTAGCATTGTGGTACGTCATATGCGCTGCAGGCTGTCTGCTTCATGCAACCAGTAAATAAATCTTCACCTCTCTTAAGCCCCTGGCTTAACAGATTTATTGGTTGTGTTTGGTATTTATTGGAGAGAGCTTTAAAGGTTTACACCAGTATCACTGGGTTAGCAAAATCATATATACATATATACCATAAAAAGTGGTAAAAACTGATTTGAATAATTATTCATGAACTCAGAATGGCTGTAATTAAGTATTAATTTATTTATATATTTATTTGAATATTTAGAAACGGAAAAATGCTTTTATTCCATCTTGTGTGACTTGCCAAATCCTGATTAAAATAAACTAAAACATGTTATCTACACATTCAATGGCTTTACAGCGCTGCCAATAAAATGAAAGTGAAGACAGTTGGTTGTTCATGTCATCAGTTTCAGATTTCCTGCGGCACATGAAAGGCATCATTTTTCTTTCTCTTCCAAATGTTTGGCCTCATCTGAACTTCTGACTCTGGAGTTAATGAAGACAAAACAAATAGCCACTTTCTAGTTTCTATCATGACGGCGGTTCAACAGGCACTAATACCCGAACACTGTCACATTAAGCTGAATAATGCATTAGCAACAATGCAGTGTCCTCCCTCCCCACCCACTGCCCTTTCCCTTGCCCTTTTCTGAAGGATACACTGAGATCCGAGGCCCAGTCAGAGTTTCTATGGGCCTATTGATCTGCAATTTCAACTGCACTCAGTCAGCGTTCAGATTAGTGCATAGAGACCTGCATCTGCATCTCAAGGCTTGTTTGCTCCTTGAACTTCTTGATTTTCACCAATGGCTCTCTCCCTGTCTCTTTCTCTGTAATTACGGCTCTCTGTTTGCTCAACATGGCTTAAGTGGTGTGTTCTGCACGCTCAACGACCCGGCTCTGAGGAGTGACACTGGCTTTGACAAGAACAAGAGATGGTGTACATGTGAAAGAGACATAGAAAAACACTTTGTTTGTGAGACTTCTGACTTCCCTTTCCCCGCAGCAGTCTGTCCTCTTCCATTGATCTTCAAACAGTCACCAAGAGTCATAAAGTTAAATGGGAGGAAATGGATGACAGATATGGAGATATTGGATGTGTAAATCTAAAAGGACCAGACCCAGACAGACCACAACATCTCCGCCTGTGTCCCAACCCCTCCGTTCTTTGTAGAATCAGATCTGGATGTGGATAAAAGACTTTAGGATGATGCAACATGTCCCATCTGGGTTGTTAAAAGAAGATCTGGATGATGCATAAATGCTTTAAAGGCAAACTGCTTTCTAGTCTAGTCTTCACTGCCTTAAAGCGAACATGTTCAGAGAGTCACGATGGCCCTGTTTACACCTGCTAATAATGGGCATCTCAAATGTGTCTCCAGTGACCACATGTGATCTTATTTTGTCCAGGGGAAAGTCTCCAAATGACCCTTCGCAAAGACCCGCCCCCTTTAGTTACTGTTGCTTTGTCCGACAAGCCATGCGCTCTCACGCCACACATCATGTTCTCACGAAGTGAAAAATACATCACGGAGCAAAGAGGACACTGACAACACGTCAACAGACATATGAAACAGTTTCATATTTAATATATCGTAATTTTTTAAAGTAGTTTAAAAAAAATTTAAAAAGCTATTTAAAGTGTCGTGACAGATCGCTGTAGCTCCTTCAAGCGGCTCGTGAACCGATCATCTCTTCATACTAGTTCATTTATAGCATCAAATAAACATGAATGAACATCAGAAGGAATGTTGTTTCAAGCGTGGAAAGACGTGAATACACACAATTTTTTAAGTTCAAGTTCAACAACGTTAATCTACTAACTCCCCTGACTGCTTTGTCAGACAAAATGGTGGATTCAGGGTTATGATTGGTCAGATCGCCTGTCAATCAAACTGTTTGCGAAGGGTCAATTTCACGACTACATGCATCACTTACTACTAGATATATTTTATTAATATTTTAATGTTATTATTTTATTATTTATTTTTAATTAAAACTTTTTAAATTAAACTTTTTTAAAGTTATTTTTAATCTCTAAAATTCTTTTTACTTTTGTCATCTTGATGACATTTAAAATGTGTTTAATTGTTTTAAATTTTTATTTTTATGTCTACTTAAATTTTTTACCTGTGTTCATGTCTAATGTCTATATCTATATGACATATATATGTCTATATTTTTTTATGCCATTGACAACAACAAATTCTCAATCTACGGCAACTTGAATGGATAATAAATCTTATTATGTATTAACATATAGTCACCAAAGGCGAGAATTGTTCATTTTAGCATTCGTACTGCAAATACAATGTGGTCAAATGTGTTTATGATTACCTTAGAATATGGTTTTAATGATCGAATCATTCAAAACTGATGTTAATACCAGGTAACTGGGCCTCTGACAGCAGAAAGCAGTATTATTATTCTGCGTCCGACGCCACACGCTCCTTGGAGATCAATAAATACCCCACGATCCCCAGCTATCTGCAATCTTGGGAACCAGTAGGAATCGGTGTTTACCAGCAGTGCCTCAATCCGACAGGCCGTAAGTCACTCGCAAACAGATAAATGCATCTCTATTTAAATGAGTTCCTTGGCTGACCTCTAAGAAAGCGCTGCAGGGATTCTGTGGGAGAGATCCGTGTGTAATGGACAGTGGGGGGGGGGAGAGCCAGGCAGGTGATTATTGTGAAACACATTGTCTCCTTAATAGACCTTTTTCCCCCTCTTAGTTTCTCCCTAGTGTGTCATCAGAGCTCAGGCCCTGCTGCGGCCAGCCGTCGAGGGAGGGGTCGTCTACACCCCGAAGGGAGCGAGGGGGCTTGTAGAGGTCACCAGAGCCTGTGGGGAGGGGAGGGGAGTGGAGTTGGTGGTCTCAACAGGACCTTACAGTTCATTTGCATGTAATCAGAGATGTTGAAAACAGGCTTGAGGGAGTCAAGGGACACTTTTGACCACAGCTATATTTGATGTTGGCTTTAAGGGAGGAGGGGGCTTTGCTTTTCACTGAGTTTCAAACACACTTAATTGAGTTTTTGCATAATGAAAGTTGCAGATTGAGGTTGTTGCTATGAGGTGAGTGCAAACACTTGAGCTGCCGTTCATTATGTCAAAAATTCAAGCTATTCGTGTGAGGCAAATGCATTCGTATGAAATAAAATTTAGGAGCAAAACCACAGAGTGATTCAAAAACAGGTTGCATAATCCTTCCCCTCTCTTTCTCTTCTTTAGGCTGAATAATTGTCTGAGGGAACCTGGTTTGACTTGCCCTAAAGAATGACATTTATGGTACAAGCAGCCCAGTGCTTTTTAAAAGCATTGATGACTTTCTTGATAAGCCCAGAGAGAGTCATTAGGTTGTCAGTCTGATCCATGGCTTGCACTCAGTCCTCAAATAAAAGCTCTTTGCCATGCTAAATTAAAAGGTTATTATGACCTCATGAACATAGAACCCTTTTGGTTGCTAGGGCTCCTTAACATTGAATAATCACAATAAATTGACATCAACTATTCACCCATAAATTCACAACAATGTTGTTTATGAAATAAAATGAAATGTGTGTGTTTGCATGTGGGTATGTATATATGTATGTACACACACACACACACATATGCATTCACATGTCTTTTTTGGCATGTATATGACAGGTGCTGGTCATATAATTAGAATATCATCAAAAAGTTGATTTATTTCACTAATTCCATTCAAAAAGAGAAACTTGTATATTATATTCATTCATTACACACAGACTGATATATTTCAAAAGTTTATTTCTTTTAATTTTGATGATTATAACTGACAACTAAGGGAAATCCCAAATTCAGTATCTCATAAAATTAGAATATTGTGAAAAGGTTCAATATTGAAGACACCTGGTGCCAAACTCTAATCAGCTAATTAACTCAAAACACCTGCAAAGGCCTTTAAATGGACTCTCAGTCTAGTTCTGTAGGCTACACAATCATGGGGAAGACTGCTGACTTGACAGTTGTCCAAAAGACGACCATTGACACCTTGCACAAGGAGGGCAAGACACAAAAGGTCACTGCAAAAGAGGCTGGCTGTTCACAGAGCTCTGTGTCCAAGAACATTAATAGAGAGGAGAAGGGAAGGAAAAGATGTGGTAGACAAAAAAAGTGTACAAGCAATAGGGATAAGCGCACCCTGGAGAGGATTGTGAAACAAAACCCATTCAAAAATGTGGGGGAGATTCACAAAGAGTGGACTGCAGCTGGAGTCAGTGCTTCAAGAGCCACTACGCACAGACGTATGCAAGACATGGGTTTCAGCTGTCGCATTCCTTGTGTCAAGCCACTCTTGAACAACAGACAGCATCAGAAGCGTCTCGCCTGGGCTAAAGACAAAAAGGACTAGACTGCTGCTGAGTGGTCCAAAGTTATGTTCTCTGATGAAAGTCAATTTTGCATTTCCTTTGGAAATCAGGCTCCCAGAGTCTGCAGGAAGAGAGGAGAGGCACACAATCCACGTTGCTTGAGGTCCAGTGTAAAGTTTCCACAGTCAGTGATGGTTTGGGGTGCCATGTCATCTGCTGGTGTTGGTCCTGGTTTAAGGACCATGGTATCCCTGTTCTTAATTGGCCAGCAAACTCGCCTGACCTTAACCCCATAGAAAATCTATGGGGTATTGTGAAGAGCAATATGTGATATGCCAAACCCAACAATGCAGAAGAGCTGAAGGCCACTATCAGAGCAACCTGGGCTCTCATAACACCTGAGCAGTGCCACAGGTGGACTCCATGCCACGCCGCATTGCTGCAGTAATTCAGGGAAAAGGAGCCCCAACTAAGTATTCATGTTCATAAATTTTCAGTTGGCCAAGATTTCTAAAAGTCCTTTCTTTGTATTGGTCTTAAGTAATATTGTAATTTTCTAAGATACTGAATTTGGGATTTTCCTTAGCTGTCAGTTATAATCATCAAAATTAAAAGAAATAAACATTTGAAATATATCAGTCTGTGTGTAATGAATGAATATAATATACAAGTTTCACTTTTTGAATGGAATTAGTGAAATAATTCAAGTTTTTGATGATATTCTAATTATATGACCAGCACCTGTATATGCACACACATACACACACACACACACACACACACACACACACACACACACACACATATATATATATATAGTCGAGCCTTAATGGTATGGTTAAACAGAAATCTCCATCAATCTTTTAACAAACGTTGTGCAGCTGTTTGCTGTATCTTCATGCAAAGCATCTCGGCACATATTTGTTTAATGTGCTAATTTTAGTCATGCAGTAAGCATTAATGTAGTTTGTGGAGCATGAAATGTGCCTGTGTTGTCTGGACGGTCAAACAGGGATAAACAAACAAAGAAGATCGTCTGATGGGCTTGTGTCACCTGTGCGTATAGACGGGCTCAGCCAGGAACAGATTGAACTGACAGTGTGCTGAAATAAACTACAGTTACGGTTGAAGCGTAAAGAATGGACAACATCAATCAACAATAAAGTTCAATCTACCGCTATACAGCCTCCTGTTGACTTCCCAAATCTTATCTATTCTAACCTTCTGTCTCCAAAAGACTGATGTGTGCAGTTGAAAATAGTACATTTGTAGTGCACAAATATAATGTTAATGTAAAATTTTCACACATGCTGTGGCTGATCTAATGGTCTGACCAACCTCAGATTTCCTGTTCTCTGAAAGCCTGCTAGAAAAACGAACAGCTAGGAAAACATTTGTACTCCATCATTCAATCTTGTTTTTGCCACCGTAAATTACCTTAAATACAAGCACTGACGTCTGCCATAATGAGTCAACAGAGGGGAGAGGGACGTCCAACTGCCATAAACCTGCCTGATAGAGTCTGAGAGAGGGAAACACTGAGTGTTTTAAGCCCTCTCTCTCTCTCTCTCTCTCTCTCTCTCTCTCTCTCTAACAATAACAGCATAAAAATCTTGTGATGGTGAACTGTATCATTGATTGTTCCTCAGATTCTAGTAAAAGTAGCTACACTGTTTCTCTGTCTGTCTCTCTCTACATAAACACATGAACACAGGTCAGCTGAAGCTTATCTCCTCTCCCATGTCCTCAGACAAGCCTTTCATTATTATTATGAGTCTAGCTATAATGACTAATGCTCTCTCTCTCTCTCTCTCTCTTTCTCTCGCGCTCTCTCTCTCTCTCTTCTCTCTCACTCTCTCTCTCTCACTCTCTCTTTCTCACTCACTCTCTCATTCTCTCTCTCTCTCTCTCTCTCTCACTCTCTCTCTCTCACACTCTCTCTCTCTCTCCCTCTCTCTCTCTCTCTCTCTCTCTCTCACTAAACAGAGGAAGTTGTGTCTACCGCACTAATGAGAATTAATGATGGTTTTATTTTTAGAAAATAACCACAAAGAAATTTGCTGTTTTGCTCTTTTTACATATAATGCTTGAACAGAAATCGCAAAGGACATGTTTAATATTTCAGTTGTTTCTGCTGGAACCGCTATGATATGAAGAGCAAATAAAGTCTTTTGTTTTTCATTCCCAATTAAAATCACTATAGTATTCTGGTTTCCTCTAGAGCTTATTAATATACTTATACATTTGTTAAATATATTTATGGTTACATTTCATATTTAAGTCTTGCTTTTGTTGTTGGTTTTATTTCTTCTGTTCCAATTTGTCAACTTTGTTTTGGACTCGCGAGTCTGTTTGAACATTGATTCATGAGTCTGTTATAATTCAAACGTTAATAGTCTCTGATGTGCCTTTCAGCTCATTAAGATTTTGACTCTATCCTAATTCTCGGCTGGTTTCTATTAGATGCACCAGATGTTTCAGAGAAAGAATGCATCCCGTTACAGACAACCAGAATACTCAGAGAAATATGAGGACAGATGAGGACACTTGAGACAAAACTCTCACATTGCTGTACAATTTAGTGCTTCAGCAGTGGAGCTGTGGGCGGGTAGACGTCTCACCATTTGTCCATCTGAGATTGATGCCGAAAATACACCCCAAGGCCATATCTAATAACAAAAGTTTTATACAAATGTAGAAATATTTCCTGTCAAATATACACAGTGGTTTAGATTTTTTGGCTTTGGAAAGGACAAGAGACAAATATTCTTATTGCAACTCCCTCCCTGAAGCAGCTCAGTGAAAAACATCTTTTAGCATTGCGTGTCAAATTTGAAACCGTCATTGATGCTGGTTGGTATTTAAATGTGTTACAAGGAACAACTGTGTGTTGTGTGGCACGGCATCAGATGGCGCTGATTGGGACCCTCCCGTGAAGCGGCACTCCAGTTCTGGCACGAGAGCAAAACGCAGTCGCATATGGAACATTCCATTTGTCAGAGTTATTAGCAGCTCTTGGAAATAAACGCTCTGTGCGTGTTTCAAAGAGGCCTGATGGAAGAAGTCATTAGCTGTGCCATCTGTAATAATGTGGGGAAATTGCAGAGGCCCTTCTTAGACCACTGCTGTGTAAATGACACACACTCCATGCAGGTGAAGAGAAAGAGGGAGGGTTATTCACTAAACTGATGATTAATAATTATAATTCTGTGCTTTCATCAAGAACTTTTGCCCTCACTGACACTTTGTAGTGTCAACAAACATTATGCAGTTCTTTAGAATAGCTGATTCTTATAAGTCAGTTGTAGAATTATGCAGTCACATATTTCATAATGACCTCTAAACTGTATAATTAGTTATATCATATTATGTGTCACTCTTTATTCACACATATTTGAATAATTGTAACTCATATCAATAATTCTGTTACAATGATCAGCCAAATGTACATCATCCCTTATTAAAAAAACATTCTGGTAACAGGTTCTTTAGTTAAACATTAGTTAATGTATTAACTAACATTAATTAATTGATGAGCAATACATGTGTTACTGTATTTACTAATCTTTGTTAACGTTAGTTAATGAAAATGCAGTTGTTCATTGTTTGTTCATGTTAGTTCAGTGCATTAACTAATGTAAACAAGATTTAATATTAACAAAGATTAATAAATGCTGTAGAAGTGCAGTTCATTATTAGTTCATGTTAACTAATGAACCATAAAGTGTTACCAACATTCTATACAAATATATTATTATTATTTAATTATATTAGTATTACCATATATATACACTATTTACTATATATACTATTCATGATTAGTGAACTTATTACAATTAAGAATGAACCGCATAATGGTCTTTTAAGCATTATTTCTATTAAGGGTTATTTCAGAAGTTTCTGACACAAAGCCATGTAAGCTGGAAGTTTCCAGAGATTTCTGGACTCTCTTTGGTGAAGATCTTCCTGGCAGGCAGTCATGTAAGTTAATATAGCTAGAGTTGAAGAGAAAATCAGAGAGCTGAAGAACCAGGGCTTCTGGAAATGTGTAAAAGGCAGTGGAAGGGGGTTTTACCTACCATAATGCCTAAGAGTAAGTTAAATATCAGACTGAGAAAAGAGTTTTTCTTCCTGTTTTCCCCCTAAATAGCTTCGAAACAGCTGACATGACATGCAAATGTCAACATCACTTCATGGAGATGACAAACAAATCAGTTTTTTGGAATGCATATTTGACTTGCAAATGAAATAAGGTTGCCGTGTTGTGGATGGCGTGTCAACATTTTGCTTCCGCAAACAGCCAGGCTGCTGTATAGGAGAGATGTCTCCACATTCCAGTCTGTCCACAACAGAAATACTTAGTCTGTGAAACCGTCAGTGCTGAAAGGGTCTCATTAGCAGCTAAAGTGAGAGCAGTTTAATGATAGCTACTCATATGACATTCATCACACTGTCCAGTTTTGGCCTGGAGAAACTGATACTAGTCCAATAACAGAGGTGAAGGCTGGCGCCGTGTTGCCATGCTGAGATGTTTACTACTGCCTCCAGCTTTAAAAGCAGTGATTCTGTCATTCTCAGTAAAACAGTTTAGAATGTTTCAGCTGAATAGAGGTAGTGAATACATCTCCACCAAGCCATTCACACCGCGTTCACACGGTTCTTAAAGGAATCAATCGAGCGTCCTACTACCATTCAGCTGAAATGAGGCAGAGTTGTTGTTTTCTCTTCACCTGGGCGAGAGCTCAAGGTTTTCCTTGTAAAATCAATAAGACTTCATTTACAGTTGGGCTGGTTTCTGTCTGTCTTTCATGCCTGGACAAGAAAACCAAGAAACAAACCTGTTTATTTATAAAAAGGAGCTTATGTGTCTGTCTGTGTTTATAGGTCATTTAGGTTTTTGTTCACTTGTTTCAAAGAGTGACAAAGCGCAAGACAACGAACAAAACTCGTCCTTCTTCTGTATTTTCACTGTCAAGAGATTCAAATAATGTACTTAATTTGACTACTCTCACATTTCGATTTTGCTGAAATTATCCCCAAAATATCAGTGTTGTTAAAGCTACTTTGAAACTAGCATGTGAATCATTTATTTCATATGTGAATCATTGAAGTTGAAACTTATTCATGTTGGTGCCTTTGACTTCAGTGCTAAATTCTGTCAAATAAAGACACGCAAATAAGACTCATCTGGATTTGATTTATAAATGAATTCAGAATTCAGTGTTGGAACGATCCAATAAGTGGATCCAAAACTTTATAGAAATGTCAATGACTCAAATAGCATTTTTGTCAAAAAGTTTAATAATTAAGCTTAAAATTTTGCGACAACTGCAACAAATATGGATATAAAAATGCCTGTAAAATTTTCTGTAGTTGACATCTCTGTTCAGGAAGAGTTAAGTGAATTAATAGTCACGTGAAAAATGATTTTCTGAAATGAAATTACCAATTACCGCTTGCTTGTTCATCTTGATCCTAAAGTTGTCGTTTGTTTCTTTCATACTGTTTAAAGACTGAGGACAAAGTCATTTCTAAAAGGGTGGGGGACATTGTACCCAATTAAATTAGCTCTCAAGATGGTCTTCCTCTATCATTTACTGATAAACAAGAACCCAGCCGGTGCTTGTTTTCTGACCAGGCTTTAGACATTTTAATGTCAAATTAGCTAAATGCATTAACTGTGTTAAATGTAATACAGTTAAACATATTTAACCTCATAAGCTAATGTGTTTACATTGGCAGTCCTAATTTTCACACGCACATGTCATATGTGCTTGCTTTGATTGGTGTTTTGGTTTTGGTACTTTCAAGTACAGTTAGAAAAGTGGTGGTCTTTGCTTTGATGGGCTTATGTGACTAACAGGAGAGAGGATGAGGTGAGAAAGTGGGGGATGACAGGAAGACACTGCTGTGATGGAGGTAGAGAGGGTGGAACGTCCCAGCTGGACCCGTCTTTGAAATGGGCGACCAGCCGAGGGGGGAAACTGGGAAGAAAGGCTCTGATTCAGGGAAATACCAACAAGTTGCTCTTCACGGGAATCAGAGGAGGTCTGGGAGAAGGACTTACACTCCATTCAGTCCTAACCAAATGCATGTGCCTCCGCTTTCAACTCTTTGCGGTACTTTGTTATTTGTCTATTAGCATTAGAGGCTCAATGGGTGCAGTTAAATGGAGCCCTCTTTTGCTACAGTGGTTTCTGTGGGGTTTAACTCTAATGAAAAGGCAACGTCGTGGGCTGAAGTGAAAATGAATACAGAGTTAGAAAGCAGATATGAAGCAGCTTTGAAGTGGCCTGTAAAGATTTTGGCCAGTCTTAAGAGAAGCCGTTTCTCAAATCCTGGCACCCCACACGTTATAGTTTTTACTACAATTGGCAACCTCCAGGAAATCTGGAGAAACGAAGATCTGGAATAATCTTTTAAGCCCCTTCCAAGTCCTTTCTTCTCCACAGTCACGGAAAGCTTTTTTATTTTTTGATCAGTCTATTGTTGTGTGTTTCACACCACATATTAAGTTTTAAGGAGGAGCTTGTCCATATAATCAGAACAATTACATTTGTATAAAGTATAAAAATGCCCATGTTCACCTATTCCTTAGGCATCCCTCCTCCAACTTTATTTTCCTAATTAGGTCCAATGGGAAACTTTGCTCTAGAGTCCAGTCTCACTCTAAAGTCTATCTATTTTTCATTGTCAGACCATTGTTAACTTTTGCTTATGTATTTTATTTAACCATCTGAACTGAAAGGAAATCTATTTCAAGTAATTAGATTAGATTTAAAGTGGGTTTGTCCTTCCCATTACATCTTGAGGTGCCATTTCCTATTTTGCACAACATTTTAACGCTTATCCCCCTAGAATCATGTCAAAACACTACTTTTTTTGCATCTTCCAGGGATAGATAAACAATGAATCATCAGTGTTCCTGAGCATCATGTTGTGGTTGTTGTTTTTGACTCTCTCACACCTCTCCAGGGTTGGATGACAGCTGACCCTGAGCAACAAAACTCAAGGGCGGGAGCAACACGGATAGTTACATGCTAACAAAACCAAGATGGAAGAGTTACAGGCAACCTGATGTGTATAAAACAGATCCCCACCAGCTCATGAGTGAGTTCATCAGCGGTCAAGATTGCCTGTGCCGCCCAGAGGACACACCGTGGGCTTTGAGTGCAAATCCCTGAGGTTATCAGTTCACCTGGTTTCCAATCAAACCCATCTGAGACTTACTCACTCACCATCCCAAGGACACGGCTCTAGCTAACTGCTTAGTAAAATTTATAAGGTTAAAATGATGGTGTAAATTTGTTTTCAACCCTCAATTTAATCTTTCGTTAGATCTGTGGTTACGTGTAATCATTTAGGGAAGAGAAGAAATATCATATAAGGCTTTTAAAGTGGCATGTCACACAAAGAGAGCACACACACACACACACCCTCCCCCTCGCCCAGTGATTTCCCAGGGGCTGATTCAGAGGTCACAGAAAGGCCATCTGTAGCTGGCCTCAATTTCCCCACTCTTTTTGTGCCTAAATTAAAAGTTTGTTTAATTGAATTTTCTTTGCTGCTATTGTAAACATAGCAGGGCAAGTGATGACAAATAATATTAACTAACTACTTTATTTTATGTTCGGCTGAAATGTGAATGGTGTTTGATCATTCAAACTTCACAAAATTTGGCTGTTGATAGTTGGTTGTCAGGGTGTTGCTATGCACATGGGTTTTTAGTACATTGCTATGTTTTTGCAAGGTGGCTTCTTTTTCAGGTAAATGCATTTCAGATACAAAATATAAAGTACTATATCTATTTTGAATGGTATATACTATATATAGTACTGTTCAAAAGTCTTAGGCACAGTAGTATTTCCTGAAAAGTGTGCAAGTGTACCTAGGACAAAAGCTGTTTTAAATGCAAAGGGTGGTCACACTAAATATTGACATGATTTTGTTGATAGAAGTTCATTGAAAAATAAAAATCTATTTATGACATTATTTTTGAAAGCATCTACAGCATTTTTACACAAGAACCTAAAACTCTTCACAATACTGTTGCTTTGCAGGTAGCTTTCTTTGGGCATCTTTTTTTTTTTAAATTTATTCTGTCTCAGTTTTTTCTATTTCTTCATGTAATAAAAGACAGACTTGATGATGGTGAGATCATCATCAGCTGTGTTATACCATACCAACTGGATTATTATAATTAATCGCAAAAGGAATGTTTAGACATGTGAAATGATATTTCCTACTGACACACTATAGCAAAGATACAAATAACTGGCTTAAAACCGTTTTTTTGTTTTTTTTTGGTGAAAACACTAATGGTAAGACTTTTGCATATATATATATATATATATATATATATATATATATATACATCATTATATATACCAATTGGTAAGACTGTTTAATGTTGTTTAAAGTCTCTTATGCTCCAAGTCTGCATTTATTTGATCAAAAATACAGTAATGTAAATATTATCAACTGGGCAAAGCTGAATTTTCAGCATAATTACTGCAGTCTGAAGTGTCACATGATCCTTCAGAAATCAAAATAATATGCTGGTTGGTGCTCAATCATTGTTGAAAATAATTGTGCTGTTTATATTTTGCTTTTATATTTAGGCTGAAACCATAATTCTTTTTTTCAGTATTTTTTCATGAATAGAAAGTTCAAAATAAGAGCTTTTAGAAATCTTTTGTTACATAATAAATGTCTTTACTGTCCTTTAAAATCAATTCGCTGCAGCCTTGCTGAATAAAAGGAATTAAAAAGTAAAATCTCACTAAAAAAATCTTACTGTCCCCAAACTTTGAATGGTGGTATACTGTACTTGTATAAAATTAAAAAATACTATTATACACTATTATACGAATAAGTTGGCAAAACGTTTAAGTTGGCAAAAAGTTTAAGTATTCAAATTTTTATTTGAACTTGAAGTGTTTAAGTACACTAATTCATACATTTAACTTAAAATGGTCATATAACCTTAATGTGAGCATTTTTATTAGAGTAAACTTAGCTAGCTGTAACAAGCTAATTCAGAAAATACTAACTTACTAATTTGGTAACATGTTAACAATAGTATGGTATAGCACTTGCTGAATGAGGGCATCATTTAACAATCCAAACCAGCCACATGCATCACTTGTCACCATGATAGTAACTCCAAAAACCCACATTAACAGAAACGCTTCTAAATTAGCATAACAAAACATTAATCACTATAAATTTCCCACTCATTTAAACTTAAGTTTGTCTAAATTAAAAGAAATACGTTCATAAAACTCAAAACAACAAAACAGTTCAGTTTACTTAAAAAATATCAGTTCTATGAGCTTGAAAGAAAAAAGAAAGTGCTAAATAAAGTTTTTTTTATTATTATTTATTTATTTAAGTTTGTCCAACTCAAACAGTTAATTATTTTGAGCGTTAGGGTACAGAGTATTTTTACAAATACATACTCGCATATTTGAATTAGAACATTTTTCCACACTTGATTGAAATCCAATTTTGAAATCCAACCATATTTTTAATATACCTCATGTATCATATTGCAGTCTTTGAAATGCAAACCACTACCTGACATCATTTATGTGATATTCCAATATGGCTTGTAGCAAACATGATCTTGGCTGCCTATAACTGATTTTTCCAGTGAACCTAATTCCCTCCTGACCACCCTGAAAGGAAGCCGCCCAATTAGAAGGAGCTGCTAAATAAGAATGGAGGCTCATTCTCATTGTGAGAGCCCAGATCATAATACAGGCTTACCTGTCTCCACAGGCCTCCTGAGAGGAGCATGGGGTTTAGAGCAGCCCACAGCCAATTTATCCACCCGTCGTTGGGTTGCATGTGCTGTTGGTGAAATGCACCCTATAACGTTCATGTTCCCTCGCCTGGAAGTTAATTAGGAACGTCTGTATTTGGCAGCTAGTGCAAGCCGTGACATGTCACAGACGCACGATAGGGCTATCAGTTGCATTTGGCACAGAATAAAAACGATAGAAATATGACTCACAGACATTTTCTCTTTGGTTGTTTATAGCGTGCCGAGAGCTGATGAGTGATCGAAATGAATCATCACTTAAGATCACAAATAATCAATCAATGATGTGATGGTCTGCCGCCTCGGTGGCAGTAGATAAAACCAAGACATGGGTGAGCATGCAGGTACGTATGAGACTGACAGAGAAATATAGGCATTAGTGTTTGTCATTCTATTCCCATTGTGAATTAAATATCACTTAAAGAGTTAATAATGTTCTTGCGCAACACTAACAAACTTTCTGAAAAATGTCTCTGTGTTTTTGTCCATGCGCTTTAAAAAATGCTAGATTGTTTCAACCAATGTTCAGTTCAAATATGGACAAACCCAACCATTGGGTTTAAAAGTTAAAAACTGTAAACTATTGGTTGGGTTTGTCCATATTTGACCCAAACATGGGTTGAAACGATCCAGCATTTTTCAGAGTGTACAATGAAAGTCAATAAAATCAACTGTCATTTTGGATTGACATTAACAAAAGCAGTTGAAACATTCTTCAAAATATCTTCTTTTGAGTTCTAAAGATAAAAGAAAGTCATACAGGTTTGGAATGACATCAAGTAAGTGAGTAAATGATGACAAAATTTCATTTTATGGTTCGCCCAAAAATTTTAATTCTGTCATTATTTACACACGTTTCGATCCCATAAGACTTTAGTTAATCTTCGATACACAAATAAAGAAAGTTATAATGAAACCTGAGAGGTTTCTTGTCCTCAATTGAAAGTCCAAGGAACCAAAACTCCGGCCCTCGATGTCCACTTTCCTGCAGAGTTTAACTTCAACCCTAATCAAACACACCTGAACAGGCTGATCAAGGTCTTCAGAATCAGTTATAGGCAGGTGAGCTTTATATGATGAACAGATTTAATTTCAGCTTTTATTTACGTATAAACACACATACACAGAGTGTGTCACATAAGCTTGTGCATTTTTCACAAATGCTAAAACAAACGTACATAACGTTGATCATTGGTTAGATGAAATAAAAACCTAAATTAAGTCTGCTCAATCAACCTTTTTGGATATTGGTTTTGGTTACCTGGACTTCCAATTGGCAGGAACTTCTCAGGTTTCATTAAAAATATCTTACTTTGTGTTTCGTAGATGAACTAAAGTCTTATGGGTTTTGAGCAACAAGAGCGTGAATAAATGATGACAGAAGTTTCGTTTTAGACTGAACTATCCCTTTAAGGCTCAAGGATATCTCCTTCCAAAGGAAGACTCTGATAAGACTGAATCTGAGTTGGCCATATTTCATCTGGCTGATTTTGCCATGTCTGTGACAGTGAGCGATGTCCTCTGCCAGCTGTGTTTAAGCATGCACAAGCTGTCGCCAATCAGAGCAATTCCCAGTGTGTTTCAGAAGCAAGGTGACCAGCCTTGTTATTATCTCATCAACCAAAAGGACAAAAGACGACTGCATGGTTGCAGTCATCCGTGCTTACTGTGGTTGCCTTGGAAACCAGCTTCTCAGCTGGAATGTTGGAAGGAAAGTATGGGCAGGGGGCCAGGGGGGGTTACAGAGGGAGGACCGGTTTACACCCCTCTCCAGAAATGTAGATTAAGCCCATTGAGAATGTAACGGTTCAGGAGACTGATCAGAGCCGCAGGTCAACACAAACTGAGCTGGTAGTTTTTCAACTTTAGAGCTGACCGAGCAGTTTTCCAGCATGGAAAAGCCTCATGTTAGGAAAAGTGGGCTGGCTGGGAGAGGAAGCCGTTCTTAATTTGTAGTACCCACTACTGCACGGCACGCTGCAAGTCAAGCATGCTTTTTCCACTGCATGAAACAGGCTAAACAGACGTCAATAAAGACCATTAGACTAATTCAAGTGATTTAACAGACTGGGAGAAGCTAAAGCAGACCAAGCGAGGTTACTTATTTGCACCTAATCCCTGTAATTTAAAATCCATCAATTTAATTCATATTTCATGAGTTCCCCTTCTTCTCGGGCCACAGGGTTCAGAGAATGAACAGGGATATGCATTTCCAGAACCCTCCCGAAAATAAATCACACTGGCTATGAGCCTTATTCATGAAACAAGAGCTGAGCGAGTCATTCGTAAAACCGTTCTTGCAAACTGTTTCATTCAATTCAATGGGACAGTGTACACTACCAAAAGTTTAAAATTTGTATTCATCAAAGTATCCTGAAAAAATGTATCACGCTTTCTACAAAAATATCAGGCAGCATGATTGCAATTTATGACTTGATTCCAACATTGATGATAATAGGAAATGTTTCTTGAGCACCAATTCAGCATATTAGAATAATTTAACATATAGCTATTCCAAATTCAGCCAACATTTCAAACGGTACACTGATGTCACATGATAATGCTATTCTGAGCTCATAAGCATGTCTCTATTTGGCCTTGACTTGAGAACTGGGATACAAAACCAATGCCTTCCACAACCCTTGATGATTAATGGTATTATCAAGTTCGCTTGGTGCCTTAAAATACCCACCGAACGACAAGAAGTGCAGTCTTCTAAATCATCCTAAAACAGCATTGGCCGTTATCCAGGATGAGAGATCGGTCAGTGGCACATTAGGAAGGGTGGAGTGGTGTGGAAAACAGAAAGCTTTGACACTCAAGAGACATAAAGATGGCAAGCGATAGCATGCGTAGCTGCAGGCGAGAGATGAAGACGGAGATTGCTTGGAGGAAGGAAATGAGGTGGTCAGAGTCCACGCCACATGCTAATCCTCTCTTCCCCGGCTCACAGTCTGGCTGCGCTGGTTCCCGTCTCCGTGTCTGTCTCGCAGGCGAACGGGAAAGATCTGGTGCTCCCTCAGTGCCAGCACTAGAGTGCTCGGGCCATGTTTTTTCAATTGCACTGATGAGACAGGCTGGCTCCTAATAAACGTAGCCTTTGGTTTAAATGACAGGTCTAATTTCACATACTGTGATGAGAGACTGTGGAAAAGCCTGAGACACGTGAAATGGTGCCTGAGTCATTGAGATCCTTCTAGATTAATTCCATTTCCTGTGAAGATTAAGTGTGCCGCAGAGCTGATATCTGATTAGGGGACTTGTTTATAATTAGTTTGGGTGTAATCTAATTTCACAGCAGCTTGTGGGGAAGCAAATGTTTTCACAAATTTATCTGCATAATTGGTCAAGGTGTTAATCAGGTTTGAAGATACCTGCTGGCTAGATAAAGCAATGAATAGACATCACTGAGGAATTGTGGGTAAATGATATTGCATAGCATTCTTTACATTGTAAAACATTCATTATTAAATGGATAGTTGTAAAATCTATTTGGATGAGCCACATTTTAAGTTATCATAAAATAAAACAAAACTGCATGTGAGATTATGCAGTAAAGTTATTTTCCCACAGGTAATTTTCCTACATCTGCAAGTGGTGTACCCAAAACCACCTTACTCATGGAAAACTTACTGGGTGGTGTATTGTTTTTATTTTATTTACATTATTAGATTTTATTTGCTTTATTTATATAAAAAAAACAGTAAAAGCTAGATATTCTGAAGAAAATTTGACTGATATTTTCCCATTAAAATTTCACGTTTTAGGTTTTTTATTTGGTGGGTTTTTTTGTTTGTTTGTGAACAAGATGCAGAATTTTAATTTAAGTTGAATATAAGTTTTTAGAATTAAAATTAATTCTATTTCAAAGACAGACAGACAGATAGACAGACAGATAGACAGACAGATAGATAGACAGATAGATAGATAGATAGATAGATAGATAGATAGATAGATAGATAGATAGATAGATAGATAGATAGATAGATAGATAGATAGATAGATAGATAGATAGATAGATAGATAGAATCACTTAATGTGTTCACAGTGTTTTTTGAGTCATGAATCTTCATTAAATTCTCAATTCCACACAGGCCAGTGTTTGACCAAATGTAGAGCTGTCCACCAGACAGATGGTTTCTCTTCTCTGTGATTTTCATTTCCACTCTTCCTTCAGCTCACGCTCAGGTTAGAAGGAAAGACTCAACCCTCAGACACACGCCAAATGAAGCTCCACTGCCATAATATTTGTCTTGACACCCAAAGCTTCCTGAACTCTTTGTGAAGGAAGAGATCGGAGGTGTCATCTGTATGGCACATTAAAGACCTCTGGCTGTTTATTTGTTGTCAGATGGGAAGACAGGGTGAGAAAAACTAGGCCTATCCTGCTGTTCAGCAGCACACAACCAAAGGGAAGTGGGCCTTTATTGGTGACCCCCCAACCAGAGCACACTAAAGTTTCCACAATTTATGGATACTCCTACACAGTTCAGTCAAAACAAGGGTTTGTACTTGGGGATCAGCAATGAGGCAGATGTGCTTGAAGAATGTAGCACAAAAACAAGTAGTAATTGGAGCTGGTGGAGAGAAAAAACATCCAGTGAATGACACCTAATGAGTGAGATACAATTGCATATGCCTGGATAATTTCTCATTCCAAGCAGAGACAATAATTAAAGAGAATGATAATGCACTAATGGATAGATCAATTGTGGGCAAATATGGATCTACAATTACAATTTTTGGATGGGTGCACAGTCAATAAACATACACAGTAACCTTAGTGAAGCAGACAAAAATAAATGTGGATTATTATCTGGACACTGTTAAAACCATCTATTTGAGCTGTAATGACATGCCACTCAGAGCTACTGCCTGGCAACAAACCTCTGTATGATTTAATAATATGCTTGTTAGAAAGGGAAACATGGGCAATAATTTGGCATCTGAATGCAGAGGCTTTGTTTTAAAAACAGATTTTTGGTATATCTGAATACAATCCGTTTAGTACTTCATAACAAACAATGTACAAAGTCTGTTGTTTAAAATTTGATTAAAGTTGTATTTTTGTAAATGTGTTTCAGTCTTTAAAATCAGATAGTAGCTTTTCCGTCATTTATGATGCAACCTCTATGTGTCTTCATAATTGCGTATGATGACACGTATGGGTTGCATTATAAATGGGAATGGAAATGGTTTAAGGTCTGGCTAGTTAGCATAGCCCAGTTAGTCCCTGCAACTACACCATCTGGACATATAAGTCTGTTCAATGCCAAAGAAAACCCTTTTTTAACTGGGTGCCTCAGAAACACTTTTTGCGGAATCTATCTGCAGAGCAACTTCATTTTATTCTGCATAAAGGTTCAATTGCTCTTCCAGGCTTCACAAGAAGGCTTATCCAGTGGATCTTATGTCCAATGCCTTAACCTCTCAACCATCCTGGTCTCTGTGTTATGTTGGAAACCCCTTTTCTTCCAATTCCAGGTAACCACTTTGAGAAACTAGTTTTTTGGTGACACAACCGTATGATTATGTTTAATTTAAAACACATGTTAATCTACCAGGAGTGGGGTTCAAAACGGCGAGGACATTTGTCCATCGGATCTTAAGTCCAACACTTTGGACTTTCTAGCAATGCTAAAAAAGCCTTCTTACTGGTTAGTTAGTACCCACAGCCAAATTACTCTATTCCATTTAATACTGATTGATGATAAAATTTTGAACCCACTTTTGGGGGCGCTTACACGTTGAGAAACAATGATTGTTAGTAATACAACCACATTACTGTATTCTATTTATAACAGATACTACCAGGAGTGGGGTTTGAACCCACGAGGACATTTGTCCATTGGATCTTAAGTCCAACGCCTTAACCACTCGGCCATCCTGATCACTTTTTAAGGCTAAAAATGCCTTTGTTCTATACAATCACTTTGAGAAATTGGTTAAATTGTAATGGAATAATACAGATTTGTAATGCTAATGCTCTTCTTAGAGGTACTTCAAAATCGCGATTTTTAATGCTAAAGAAAAATTTGAGAAAGTCGTTGATTTGTAATGGAACAATATAGTGCCGCATTACTATAATTAAATCACAGTACAGCCGCATTACTATATTCCATTTATTTGTAATGTAATAACCTACCAGGAGTGGGGTTTGTCATTTCTTAGTGGGGGTAGTAATTTCTTAATGGTAAAAACACCTTTGTTCTTCTTACAGGTACTTCAGAACCACAGTGAGAAACCAGTTTGTTAGTAACACAACCACATAGAGTCACATTACTATATTCCTTTTAATATTGATTGATGATCAAATTTTGAACCCACTTTTCGGGTGCTTACACATTGAGAAACAGTGATTGTTAGTAACACAACCACATTACTATATTCTATTTATAACAGACACTACCAGGAGTGGGGTTTGAACCCACAAGGACATTTGTCCAGTGGATCTTAAGTCCAACGCCTTAAGCACTCGGCCATCCTGATCACTTCTTAATGCTAAAAATGCCTTTTTTTCTACAGAATCACTTTGAGAAACTGGTTAATTTGTAATGAAATAATTCATATAGTACACATTAATCTACCAGGAGTGGGGTTTGAACCCACGAGGACATTTGTCCATTGGATCTTAAGTCCAACGCCTTAACCACTCGGCCATCCTGGTCTTGCTTAACACCAAATTAGACTCACAAAGCATCTGGACGGACATTCAAAAAAAAATTTTTTATTAATATAGCTTTCTTCAGGTATTGTAGACCGTCTTGATCTAAATTTACCCAATTTTGCTCCTCTTTGTGCATGAGCTCTATCACACTCACAGTAAACGCTAAATGAATGAATGACGGCATATGCATACATTTGTAAAATGCAATGATTTGCCAAAATCTCTCAAGCTGATGCTTTATGTCATTATTTGATGTCATTATTATGGTAACCACTATCTGAACGAATTGATCTGATCTCATTGATTGCAAAATGAAAGTGTGGACGGCTAGTCCTAAAGATTGAATTTGAAAAAACAAATTGAAATTGTGCGCTATAAAGACATTTAGAAAACACAACATTTAATCGAATGCCTGATACAAGCCCCTATACTACTATGCCTGATATTATAAATGTCCGTGTGGTGTCATTTATTGTTTGTAAATGACATGAAATTGCTTTTGAATGCATTATAAAGCACAAAATGAGTGCATTCATTAAATCAGCTCCAGTCTTGTGAGGATGGAAAGCACACATAAATCAGTAACCATGGTTTCTGTTGGCTTAATATTGCAGGGGTGCCATAGCGACGGAAAGATCAACACTGACTCTGTAGAAGGTGTGGATAGCATCTATATACAACCTGTCAGTCGCTGGGCTCAGTTCCTCTCGCGTTGTGAAACAGCAGGCATCCCTCCTGACATGGTTCTTATTAGCACTCATATAGTGAAGTGTTCATGTGAGACGAGACCTGTTTTGTCAGAAGCACACAGCCATTGTACACATGGGAGAGCAAGGAAAGAGGTTTCTGAGGAAAATCAAACATCCCGATATTAAAATGACTTTGGTATGCTAGCATATTTGACCGTGAAATTAATATTTCACCAATATTTGCCTAAACATCTCTATGTTTCATCAGTCCAGAGTTTTCATTGCTGCTTTTTTGTTTCATTTTTTTTTTTTCTTTGTTTAGCAGATGTTTTTAAATCATTACTGTACTAGGAGTGGGGTTCAAACCCACAAGGGCATTTGCCCATTGGATCTTAAACCAAACGCCTTAACCACTCCTGGTTACAGCAAATTATTAAAACGACCTCGAATCTGCCAGAAGTGGTTTGAACCCACAATCACATTTGTCCATTAGATGGCACTTGAAGAAACCAATTTTTTTTTTCCATCACCCCACCTACCTTACATATACATTTATTCATTTGGCATATTTTATCCTACCTTTAAGATCCATCTGTGATGATCCAGTCATATGTTGATAGCACTACATAAAGGTAAAAAAGAAAGTGAGAGTGGAAACGCGACTAGTCATGGCACATATGGCACATATGGCTCGCTCGCTTTTGGCCCGACAGTGGAAACGCGGCTATTGATTTGGAATTAGATGTGATTGACAGGTCTAAACAGGGTCCTTTTGTTTCTTTACTACAGTTTTGCAAGATTGCTAGCACACTGATTCAGTTGGCACAATTTCCCAAACCATTTATCAATTCTCAAAACAAAGACACATTTCTCAAAGTTCTGAGATCTGAGATTGTGTTTATAATTGTGAAAAAATTGTGAATTTTTTAATGAATTGTATGTTAGTAATCGAGAAAAACAGTAGTAACCGCATACTAGGTTACTATTTAAGGACATTTGTCCATTGGTTAGCCATCCTAGTCATTTTATGAAGCTCCCCCAAAAATGAAAATTCTGTCATTAATTACACACCCTCATGTCGTTCCGAACCTGTTAGACTGCTGTTCATCTTCAGAACACAAACTGAGATATTTTTTCTAAAATCCAAGAGCTCTCTGACTCCTCCATAGACATTACCATACTGTCGACATAACTGCAATGGTTCAACCTTAATTTTATGAAGCAATGAAAAAACGTTTTGTGCACAAAAACAAAACAAAAATAACAATTATTCAATAATCTCTTCTCTTCCATGTCAGACTCAGACGCAAGTTTACTTGTACACACAGTGGATGTCTCGGATTTCATCAAAATATCTTAATTTGTGTTCTGAAGATGAAAGCCGGTCCTACGGGTTTGGAATGACATGGGTGAGTAATTAGTAACAGAATATTCATTTTTGGATGACCTGACCCTTTAACATGTTAAGAAACTTTTCAGTAACCGAACCACATTACTATATGTAATTTATATTGTATAAATATCTACCAGGAGTGGGGTTTGAACCCACGAGGACATTTGTCCATTGGATCTTAAGTCCAACGCCTTAACCACTCGGCCATCCTGGTCACCTTTTAAGGCTAAAAATGCCTTGATTCTACATAAAACCAGTTTGTTAGTGACACAACCACATAGAGTCACATTACTATATTCCTTTTAAAATTCTCATTGATCTTAATGATCCTGGCCAACTCAAGTCAAGTCAATTTTATTGATATAGCACTTTTTACAATGCAGATTGTGTCAAAGCAGCTTTACAGTGATAACAGGAAGTTAATTTTGGCTGCACAGCACCTCTAGAAGAAAATTGTCCAGCTTAAGTAAGTTTAGTATTGATGTTTTCTATTGTAAAAGTCATTAGTTATTAATTTAGTTCATTTATCTATCATTTATCAAGCAACAGCTCTGAGAAGAAAACATCCATGTCATCATCCAGCTTAATTTGGTCACTATATGTGAATTGTTTGCAAAATTAATGCAGAAATTACAGTAAAACTGGATCAATGTTTGGATCAACATATTGTGCAGCTGTTCAATGTGTGTTCTTATCCTTCCTTAATGCCAAGTTAACGTGTCCCTTTTAAGCATCTTCCCCATTTGTGACACAACCGCGTTCTGCTTTGATCGCCTCCTGCACGGCTCACCAAGCAAATGCTTTAATTAGTGCTTTATTGACTAATGCTTTTCTTCAGGCCCTGTGTCACTAGCTTTACCGGCCACTGGCCTATTCTTTGTGGATTAACCTCTTTCTGTGCGCAGTTTAACCAGCCATTGTCCTGCAGTAACGTGAACTGTTCTTGCAGGAGGTTTCGACACAAAAGCCCTTCAGTGCTCAAGCAGACCTCAAAGAGCCATCATCCCTCCATCTACAGCTCTTCAAAGACTCCTTCATCATTCTGAATCCTTCTGTTCCTCCTCGGGCCCTCGTTTAGGAGCAGGACCCCACCGGCCCTCACCTCCCCCACTGACCAGCACACTTATCCCACTGTCTCCTGGGAGCTCAGAGCTCATAAGTAAGACCTGGACAGCTGATAATGACTTTGCAGCTCTGGGGGAAGGAGATCACCGCTGTGTTTTGGTGGTTATGGCGGTGGTGGTCTGTGTGTACATGCAGCGTCCAAAATCAACACGAGCACGAGATGAGAGTAAAAATCGACTTTTGCCAAATACAAAGAGAATTTTCCATTTATGACGTAGTTAAAACTGCAATAAGAACAGTACACTGATCAGTTTTGACCTTCATTCATATACTAAACACTTTTACCATAAATTTAGCTGTGTGTAATTCCATGTGGCAACTTATTCCTGGTGTTGAAAACTAAGAAACAAAAACACAATTTTCAGTTTTTTTGGTTGGTGTTTCTCCTGATGAGGCTGATGGACTGGCAATTAGAACAGATCAGAGCAATTTCTCACACTTTTTACTCCAATAAATATTTATCGATATAAGTCCATTTATATTTTAGACAGACAATTAAAGGTCATGGCCACAACAAAGCTTCTGAGCATTCCAGCTTTTATTCTAGGTTTATTGATGGTGTGTTGCATCTATTGGCAGACCAGACATGTCAATTTGGATTGAGGGAGAGGGGATTTACCCTCTGTTTCTATTTTCTAGCACTCTTTTTAAAAATAGCGGACACCTCCTCATGTGCAGTCCAAGCGTCCCTTTCATCTGAGAGCAGCTCTAATGATTCCTTGTAATGAGCAGACCTTTGCCATGATAATGAGTGTTCAATTGTTCCTGCTTTTCCATGGCTTCTCCATCAGCAGGGGCAGCACTCTAGGCTGGGGGCTTCACTCTTTCCATCTCCTAAAACCCTGCTGGATCTCAGCAAAAGGGGGGCCAGATAGTTGCCTTTGAAGAGCACATAGTCATTATCTTTTCTGAGGGCTCTCTTTGGGTAATTGTGGTGGCTTTTTGGTGCGAATGATTTCTTGATATTGTAGACGAGTGATTCCCAGCATGTGCTTAATTTAAATCTGTTATTTTTTTCTTTTCTTTTGTCCTTCATACCTGACAGGTCATGGGGGAAGGGTTCGCTTACCGCAGGGTGCTGCAAATCAATATAACACACTGGTTCTTTTCCAATAAATGACACAGGGGTGGAGGAAGATGAGTTAGACCGAAGTGAACTGGTTTATTGGAGACTCAATAACTCAAGCTATTTATATGCGCAGCCTCCTTGTTTCTTTAACGACCTTTTTACCTATTCAGGCCACCTGAGAGCTTCAGTCTGTGCTGAACGGTACAGAGCGCTACGTCTTTGTTTCTTGATGTCTCTGCACAGTTACATGCCTGAAGAGTGCTCTTAAGTTACTAGAATACCAGTGTTTCTAAAAATGAGTCTGCACTCCCCCTGAGAAAGACAGTGAGAGATTTACACAGCTGGTCCATGAGTACAACCCAAACTCCAAGCTTGCCGTCCATTCTTTCTTTCTTTCTCTTTTCAGTAAGAGAGGGTGTTGGGTACATATTACATTCCCTCCAGCTGAACTCGCCCCTCATCTGATTCCTGCGATCTGGGTGGTTTGTGTGTATATTGATTCATTCTTTCATCAAATGTCAAGTTATTTATGTACTGGCTGATTTTTTTCTCTCTCTCACTGGATGTTTATTTCTTTTTAAAGAAATCTAAAACAGTATTTTTGATGTAAAAGAATACTATTGAATGTCCATCTGTTTACTTTGTAAAAAAATGACCAGCTGACTATACTTTACATGAAAATAAATTTATGAATATCAAATATACTGATTTGAGTGTTTAAATAATTTTATTTTGTGTGGGAGAAGGAGAGGAATGAAATGAGAGACTATCACCGAGCGATGAGTGCCACCATGATGGATTCTAACCTTATGCTGTCCTGTTCTTGTCTCTATAGTAACTTATTGTGCAACTGAATTAATTAAACATAAACTTTTTGAACATTATCAAAAATTAAAATGAGCGCAGGGTTAAGCTGTGCTGTAGTTGGCTGCCACAACAACAGCAATAAACTGAAGAAATTCCTGGAAAATACGTGTTTTGAGCACCAGTAAATCTGAAAAGAATGTCCGTAAATGGCACCATATCCCTCGACCAAGACTGACAAGAGAATACGAGCATGGCTTGCAGCACTTAAGTTAAAATACTCCCCATAAAAGGTAGAAGTGCACTCTTATCATTTTGAGGAAAACCCCCGAACTTCACCCAAACAAGAGCTTTTTGTTAGTTATGAGCTTGAGTTAGTTATGTAGCTAATTTTGGGCAGCTTCATGGCATCTACGCACTCATTAAACTTTGAAGGGTGAGGCACTGACAAAAGAGTGGCACTGTAAAGTGATGGCCCTATGGAGCCATGTGCTTTTAAAACCATTTTCATAGGTTTAACATTACATTATCAGCTCGGAAAATATGCTAATTTGACTAGAAACACCGGAGAAATGAAAAGAATAATTCCTATGAGTTTGGCAAGACTAATGCGTTCAGGAAAAAGGTGGGTAGCACAGTTATAAATAGATAGTTGAGTGTCTGATTCAATGGTCAGTTATTCCACTCGGCAGTCACTATACAAAGTGTTGACCTTAGAATGGAGAAATTGACCAATCAGAATCAAGTATTCCAGAGAATCATAACAGATTGGTCAGTCACTCCATTGTAATGTCAAATCTTCATATACAAGCTTTTGTCTAATTTAGTACATTCATTATGTTCCCTTCAACATGAGCTGGGTTAAAATCCATTTTTTTGTTCAAATTGTATTTACAAACAACTTTACCAGGAGTGGGGATCGAACCCACGTGGACATTCATCCACTGGATCTTAAGTCCAACGCCTTAACCACTCGGCCATCCTGGTTGCACTTCTGAAAATTTCATATTATTTTTTTTCTGATGTGAATGAAGTTTAACATCGACTTATTGAAAGCCTTAATTATTTATTTCCCATTAAAACAAGAATTTGGGACAGGGACATTGGGACATTTCATGTTTTTTTATAGTAAAATGCTTTTAAATGATTTCACACACTTGACAGCTGTGTATAGAAGCTTTATATTGAGTTGTGTAAGATTCTTCTTCAGGGGGATGTTGATATATACAGATGGTACTGCAGGTTATTAAATCATTGATTTTCAGATACTGTCTTATTGTTGTACCATTAGATCATTATGTGCTATTTATTAGCAATATCTTGGACCAAAAGTTCCAATAGTCGTTCTGACTGTTTTTTAGTAAAAGAAAGATATTTACATCTGTTAAAAGTTTATTTTGTCAGCTTTTAGGTGTATATAAGCTAATAAACAGACTAAAATTCACAAAAAGACCATTTCACATCAGTCTATCAGGGGTTTCTGGTTTAAATTGTTCCATGACTGTGGAGGCGGCCTAGTAAAAGCAGCTGCATCTTTTCCTTGTCAGAGAAGAAGGAAAACACACTCAGCCCCCGCCAGGGCTGTGGGTCTGGCAGGGTCATAACCCAGCACCTGAGCTAATCATGGACATTATCAAAACAGCAGGCTCTCTGGGGTCTGTTTGTTTATGCTATCCAGGGTGGCCCCTCGCTCTCCCCGGCCTGGTCCTCGTAACAGCACCTGGAGCAGACAGTAAACACCTCTGCCTCAGTGCTGGACGAATGGGGTGCTAAAACTGAACAGGAAAGAGGAAGAAACCTTAAGCTGTAAGTCAGGTCATGTCTTTTAGCGTTGTGTTATAGTTGATTTTCAAAAAATAATTCCTCACTTTAGTTGATTTATTTCACATCTTGTCCCATTAATATTATTATCATTGTGTATATTACAATAACTTTAATGTTTCAAGTTTCTTAAATTACAATACAAGCATATTCATATTTATAAATGTTACCTTACAGGAACCCTACCATACTCAAAATAAAGGTTCCAAAGGGGTATTTTAGAAAAACAATTTTTGGTTCCCCAAAGAACCTTACAATCAACAGTTGTTAAAAGAACCATTTCTAAAATAATCAGCTGTAACCAACTGTTTTTATCCAAATAAACAACTTTTTTTATAAGCCAAAGAACCTTCTTCCACTATGAAGGTTTTCATGGATATTTAAGGTTCTTCATGGAGCCGTAGATAATAATAAAGAATTTACACTCTTTATTGTTAAGAGTATAGCACCAAATCCATTATTGAATCATAAGTCTTAAACCTTAAACACTCAGCCATCTTGGTTACAAACAGGAGAAAAAAGTCTGGCTCGAGCATTGCTGTCATCACAACAGGTTTATCTGAAGCCGGTCTGATTCTCATAGCTCTGATTCCCAAAGATTTAATGAGGACATAAGAGCTCTTTCAAAGAACTTTACTTTACAAAATTAGGTTTCATTTTAGCAATTCTATGTTGCATTGGCTATATCAATTAAAGAAAAAAAATAGCCTAGTCAAACAATAAAATAAAATAAATAAATAATAAATCCATTGTTCATATGTCACATGTAGCAACGATTGTGCGATCAGTGCTGAAGGACATCTGCTCCAGAGAAACAACAGCTTGACATGTGTCCTTGCTCATGTATCTTAACTGGAATTACCGTAAAGGCCGACAGATCTGACTATATTTTATAAGCTCCTCTGGGTTCATAAATCAAGCCAAAGCCTTTTTCATTTACTCATCTTTATAGCTGTCCTCCAAACAGCTGTAAACAATGATGTTTTCTGGAACATATCAATTTATTGATTGAATCTACTTAAAAGAAAGCTCCTTTCATTATTGCTATACCAGTATATCTGTCAAAAGCTCTGGGTAGAAACATAAACTATATATATGTACTCACAAAAAGATCTTTGTGCTTCATTATGAGGGGTTTCATAGAGCAGCTGTTGTTCTAATGCTCATTGTCTGATGATGAATTATTTTCATTCCACTGCTTTTGATATACTTAATGATATATGTGAACCATTTTTATTTGTCTACTACAGCAGTGTATCTATGATGAGTCATAGTTAACCTGCTGGAGTAAGCAGTTAACAGGAGGGGCTACAGCCCAGCTAACTAATTTATGTTCTAAAAACGTTTTCCAAACATTCCATTTTGGTTATGAGAATGTTGAAGTTTCCATTCATGTAGAAACGTAACCTTTTTAGTTATTGTTCTGCTTCTGAGAGCGTTCTTTCAATATTTCATGGAGAATTGATTTGTAATATTCCAACAGTGAGTTGTGTTGCTGAATATGTTTAAAATACTGGTTTATAGGCTATACTAACACAATCTTTGCTTTGTTTAATTGGTGGCTAATTCGTACAAATTTACAATCTCACTCATACGTATTCATACGATCTGTTTAAACCCAGTGACGGGTGAGTTTAGGGTTGGGTTTAGGGGGTTGTCCCATAATGACATACAAAACCACTGTCTTATAAAATAGTTACGTTTTCTTGTTATGAACATTTTCGGTTTATATAGCTATTGGATAAAAAAGAATTGCAAAAAGCATTCCTGCAAAATTATACTACATAGCTTCTTGCACCTTTTGCAACACTTTCAAAGTGAAATGTCCAGTGAGCGGCATTAAAAAGCGTGATCAGTTTTATATGCAAGAGATGAACATGGCATGGATCTGGCAATGTTTGATTAAGTAGGGATGGGCGATACCAAACTTTTTCTATTCAATATGATACCAATACTTTTTTTTTTTTTTTTTTTACTTTTTTTACTGATGTCAATACAGATTATTTCTTTAATGGGTGTGATTTTTTCAAAATAATGTTTCACTTGAAGCCAAATGACATCCACATGATTGGTTACAAATTTACCACAAAAGCAAATATGAGGACAGATTAAAAAAACATTTGCTTAAAATAACACAGTATTTTACAAATATTGTGATTAACTAATAATCATTTATAATAAAAAATATGAATAAAATAGGCCTACAGTGTTGAGCAACCTGCCCATACAGGCTATTTTGAACAAATGTGCATAAATCACACCATAGGCTATATACAGATGCTTGGAGGTCTCCATAAATTAAAAAACCATATAGCTAAATATGAACCTATTCTATCATATAATATCAGGGATATTATTAGTGGATTCACCCTGCATTTAAATGCAGTTGTCTGCACAAACATAATTGTTTTTTAATCGTAATCTGATAATGATTTGGAACGTTCCCTATTTTGTGGGATTAGTATCATTCAGACAGTGCCTAAACAAATAAAACTACATTTTCACAGAGTTGTTTGCTCCATGACATAATGCTAGGGTGTTGCTAGGTCGTTGCTAGGCTGTTGCTAGGTGTTCTGGGGAATCTATTACTTCTGTTTTAACATCCACATAAATCTGACTGCTTAGAAATATAATAGCACACCTTTCAGAGGTATAATTTGTGTTTTTGTGTAATTAGTGCAGTATATAGGCTAATACTTTAGCGTTAACGGGTTGTTAGTTTCCTCCTTAACCTCAAGTATTAACAATAGTAATAGTGATGGATGCTTGCCTTAGCAATCACTACTAACTAATGATGTGATGGTGAGCCAAGGAGCTGAAGGGAAGCAGGAGGTATGTGTGCAGAGGGTCATATGTTCATTACTTGCAGTCGGACAGTGGCTGCCAGCCAGCACATAAATATGAACAGGACATCAGGACAGCGTGCCAGGGTGACAAACGACTGCCGCAGTGGGGGAAGAGACAATATTTCAAGGAGGAATAGCAAAGACACTACACTCTCTCATAGTCACTCACACACACTCAGCACGCTGACCTTTCCCACATGAGGATCTGTGTGTGTAATCTCAGGTTGCACAAGCATAACAATCTCTACTACAAGCTCAGCATCCTGGTCAGCCATCTCACCTTGCCATAAACAAGGGGTGCAATAAACTCTTGAGTATTTAAACTGCCTGAGACGAGAAGCGTGACCTTTGATCCTTACGTTGAAGGACAATATGAATGATTGATTTATATTCAATACAACTCACATCCTGTCTTTGTGTAAAACTGTGGCGCTGTGCTCAATGCTGCAAAAGGGGTCAAAGGTTAATGACCATTTCTTATAATTATTTGTTATAAGACATTTCAAGATAGAGAAAATCATTCATTGTACATATACATTAATTATTTATATTTACGTAATTTAAAAGTTATTTCATTTCTTGATGGATGTTGAGGATAATTATTCATTTTAATGATTATTTATTTATTATTTAATTATATTTAATTTCCCTTTTTATTAGTTTACATGTATTATTTTTATTCTTTATTTTAATAATAACGAAAATAAAATAAAGTAAAAACAACAAACAAAATAGTCCTTTCTTGAATTTGGATGTTGGGATATTGTGTTTTTGTTCTGATTAATCCTTAATAATTTGCATTTTTATTTTTTGGGTTTTTTCTGGTTCCACTGAATAGTTGATCAGTGGTTTCCACAGTGAATTCTTTCCTGAATCCTTACATACACATAAGGTTTTGAACTTTGGCCCTGACCCCTGGAGGACATTGGACTGCCTGCAGTTGATTTTTATCTCTAGGAGATTCCTTGTTTCATCTTGCCTCTCTCTGTTGTCTTTGGCCTCTTCCTGCAGTTTGTTTGTGATTTCAAACAGAGCTTATGATAACAGGGTTGAACTCTCTCATGATACAGAGCTCTGATAAGGGTCTTGATTTCAGGTCACACAGAATCAGGTCTGGTTATCCCACAACTTGACCCAGACAGGGAAAGCATCTATTTTATTATTATTATTATTACTTAAAAATGGCACTCACATTGGGAAGCTAGATTAAACATGAAGAAGGTCATTACGATCTGGTGATATTCGTGCGGGTCAAGGATTTTGGTGGTCACATCTCTGGGATCCTTCCACACACATTCCTGTTCGTTTTCATTTCAAGTTCCTTATTGCACAGGGAAGTATCTCAAACCACATCTGATTGCTATCATAAAGTTCATGTGCGGGCTTGACATGCTCTCAAATGCTTTCATCACGTGCATTCAGGTCAAAGAAGATACAGACTCTGCATTTCGATCCATTTAGTGTAATTTCTTTTCACCACATTATACGTAATGTGGGAAATAATGAATCATTTTAATTACATTTTACTTATATTATTTGCATTTTATTTTATTTTAATGAGATCAAAAATGAATATAAAAAAATGAGATAAAATATATAAAAAATGAAATAAAATAAAAAATGGGGCTGTCACGGAGTTGACTACAGTCATCTCAAACTACTCCCAAACAGTGAAGTATAGTTATCCACTTCCTCTGGTCCCAGCGGCTCTGGAACGGCAATGGGGAGCTTGCATCTTCTCCAAGCTGGACCTGCGGAGCACTTACAACCTCTTTCATATACGTTGGGGTGATGAGTGGAAGACGCCTTCATTACACCTTCTGGACACTGTGAATATCGGGTTATGCCGTATGGCCAGCCCAACTCGCCCTCTGTCTTCCAAGGCTATGTGAATGAGGTTTTCCGGGAGTTCCTCTAATGATTTGTCATCGTCTACATCGACGACATAACCTGGCCGAACATCGTCCTCGAGAAGTTCCACCATCACCATCTCTACCACAAGCTGGAGAAGTGCAAGTTCTACACTACCTCCGTACACTTCGTGGGTTATATTATTGACCAACACGGCATCCAGATGGACCAGAGGAATGTGGAAATTATTCTGAACTGGCCTCAACCAGCAACCGTCAAAGAACTACAACGCTTCCTGGGATTTACCAACTTCTACTGACGGTTTATCCACAAATACAGTCTGCTCAGTTCACCTCTCACCTCTCTACTCAAGGGCTGGCCCAAGTCTCTGTCCTGGAACCCATCTGCCTTAGAACCTTTCCTTCAACTCCAAGAAGCCTTCCAAACCGCCTGGTTCACCCAAATCCAGATCTCCCCTTCATCGTCAAGGTTGACGTCTCTTCCACCGTGGTTGGAGTGGTCCTCTCACAGCGGCAGGGTGATCCTCCACAACTCCATCCATGTGCCTTCTACTCATAGAAGCTGTCACCGGCGGAGCAGAACTATGATATCGGCACATCACACAGCTCCTAGCCATCAAGCTAGCTCTAAAGGAGAAGAGGAGGCTGGAGGGAGCGAATCATAATTTTGAGGTCATCACTGATCACAGGAATTTTGAATATCTTGAATCTATAATATGCAAAGAGACTGAACCCATGTCAAGCCCGGAGGGCTTTATTCTTCACCAGATTTGATTTCACTGTCTAATATCGACCTGGAGATCAGAACTGTAGGGCTGATGCCCTGTCATGCCTTCATCAACCTGATCCTGAAAATACTTTTCCAGAACCTATCCTCCCTCCATCCATGATTGTTAGCCTGATCCAATGGTTCATCGATGAGCAAATTACCCATGCTTATCACTCCGAACCTGCTCTGCCGGGAGATCCAGAAGGGATCCTTTATGTACCACCAACCTATCATCTGCCCCTCATGGACTCAGCTCATATGTCTCTGGGCTCTGGACACCCAGGTAGTCAACGTACCCTCTCGCTCTTACGTCATCACTACTGGTGACCCAGCAGATTGGGAGGTACCTGAGGTCCTACTGCCACCAGAACCAGGACAGCTGGAGCCAATTCCTTCCCTGGGCAGAGTACACTTAGAACTCCAGCAGACAATCCACCACAGGGTTCACCCCGTTCCAATGTATCCTTGGATACCAACCTCTGTTTTTCCCCTGGTCCGGTGAGCCCTCAGAGGTTCCAGCTGTCAACCACTGTCAGCCAGCAGCAGAGCGAGAGAGAATGGGACTCAGCTCATGTGCATCTCCAACAGGCAGTGCGGAGACACCAGAGACAAGCTGACACCTGAAGAACGCCGAATCCTCACTACCAACCAGGCCAGAAGGTGTGGCTCTCGACACAGGATATCTGTCTCCTGAGTCCCCAGTGCATAGGTCCATTTACAGTGCAGAGACAGCTTAACGAGGTTCCCTACAGGCTAAACCTTCCACCACACTACCGCATCAAGCCGTCTACCAGGTCCTGGCCATCCTAGACTCATGGTGACGGGGCCCCAGACTGGAATATCTTGTCGAATGGGAGGACTACAGTCCTGAGGAGCGATCTTGGTTTGCTCGTCATGACATCCTCGATCCAGCGCTACCCACACTGAACACCCAGATCGCTCAGTTCCCAAGGGTCAGGAGCAGCCTGTGGAGGAGGGGTACTATCACAGAGTCACAACCAACACGGCCAAATTACAACCCAATATCAGCAGATCAGCTCGCTCCACCCACTCGTTCACTCTCCTCAGAATTCTGATTCACTGCACCTGCACCTCATCATCAGCACTCACTATACAGAGACGCTACTCCTGCACTCCCTTGTCTAGTCTTGTCCGTACGAACTCTACAGACTCCTTACCTGATCCATTGGACTCCTTACCAGTCTTCTGTCATCTGTCTTCCATCGTCTTCCCTTCATCTGCTTCAGCTCCATTCACCAGCTAAGAGTATTCTTCACCAGCTAAGTCTACATCTCATCTACCTACTCTTAAGGACTCTTGACCAATATATTTGTCACCCAGTAGCTAAAGCTAGTTTGGTACTAGGTTGATTTCAATTTTTAATAAACCACAAATTAAGAAAGGATTGTATCCAGCATATACCATTAAAATTCCTGTCACAATTTTATTTTATTTTTGTGGTTTGCATGCAAAATCCTGGAGAGATATTATATATGATTTGTTTAAGATTTTGTTCAATTTAATTTTCAAGAAGAGCAATAGTATTATTCCAAACAAAACATAATATAAATTGCTGATGACGTCAAGCAGAGTGCTTTGAACGGTTTGGTGGTCATGACCACTTGTCCTTGTTTTGGCAGTGATATTAATCAGAGATGAATGTGTTGACAGCTTCATGCATCTGTTCTTCAGCCATTTTATAATGCCCCTATCAACGTTGTCTCACCTCTCATGCTGTCCTACAACATTTTCATGTCCTGAGGGCCTCTATTTCTTTTCTCCTATCTCACTTTCTCTTTTTGTTGTGACGTTACATAATAATCAAATTCCTCCATTCCTTTCACATAAAATAACCATCTGACTTTGATCAAGCAAACCACAAACTTTGAGTCAAACATAACTGAAATATCACATCAGCGTCTCTGGCACAAAATTTGAGTGTCGGTTTCTTTTTGTTGTTCCATCGTCATGACAACTGTGCCATCTGTCACAACAAGAAGTGGATTGGACAGAGATATTAAACTTCCTTCAGTTCTCATTAATATCTTATTAAGCAAATGTTCCTGGAGTGCTTTTGATTTAAGACATTTAAAAACCAGATGCTGATTTTTTGTGTGTGTGTGTTCAGTTAAAAAAAGTGCTTATGTGCTTATATGCTTATATATATATATATATATATATATATATATATATATATATATATATATATATATATATATATATACTGTATATATATTTGGGTCATGACTATTTGGTTGTACCACCTGACATAAAAACAGCCATAAAATTTATTTAAACACTTTGAAATGTTATTTAACAACCGAAACCTGTTTACACACATTGTTTGTGACTACAAAATACGCATTACATCAGTTTTGAAAAGATTTTTAAAAAACGCCTTTTTTCAATATTTATTTGTCAATACAATCCAAAGGTGCATTTTATGGCAACAGCATAACTGAAAAAAATTGCCTTTAAAGTTTATTGATTGAAATTTTATTGTTTTGATATAATGTTTTCTCTGAGATCATTACGGTAACAGACCCAATTTTAATCATAACTCAACTGACAAAATGTTTGTGTTTTCAAGTAGTAGTTTGTCTAAAGCATATAGTAGTTTTCACTATATATGACAACAGATTTGTGCCTCTAATGCTTTTAAAATTATGACACACCAAATTGTACTGAATTCCTGGAAAGTGCAGCTAACATTTTTGGAGCTGTGAGAATGTGTTTACCGAAACATCTCACACTTTGCAATATCAAATACTTTTCGGTTAATGATATTTCTATGTGAAGTGTCCAAACACCCTTGAGTCTATTTCTCATGAAAGCTGCTTTTGGTCATATTACTGCAACTCTTATCGTGTTTCTATCTCGCAGAGAGCTGCTTTGTACAAAGCTTCAGGTAACGGTGGACAGCAGACAGAATGGCTCCAAACAGCTTGTTAACCTTGAAGTCATACAGAACCAGAGAGTTGCAGGACTGCTATAATGAGCTCGAACCCGCGGACCCTCTAGACCGCGTTCACTCTATTTTCATTCCTCTGTATGTCCCAATGTCTACACTGAGCACAATGGGAAAACGATACCGGTCATACATTCTCCCCAGACCATAGCCTCTGTGTTCAGACGGCGATTTGATAATATCAAACCTGACATCATGGAGGGAAAGCAGACATAAGAAAAAACTTGGACTCCTAACAACTTTATCTCAGCTGTTTTAGTTGGAATTATGCTGGAGAAATAAAAATAGACACAAATGGCACAATTGTTGAGCTATTATAATTGTAAAGAACAACAAAATCAAGACTAGTGTGTTTTTGTTTTAAAATGCATAACTTTTGCTGCGGTTACGCCTGATATTTCGACCCTCGAAAACAGAGACTTTCATAAACGCTGCAGTGCCTGTATTAGTTTGAAAACACCAGGGTTGTTTCAGTGTAAACAGACAAAAACAGAGGCTTTTGAAAATGATGGGATGACTGCCCACATTCGCTCTGCGTATCCTTGATGACCGCGTAAACATTAACATGGAAACTGAACTGCAGTCTTTGCTGGCTTTGTTGTCATTTTTAACATCATTTTGCAGTTAAACTCTGCATTTTTTTAATACTGCAGCTGCCTACATGTGCAAGAGCCAACTGTTTGCATGGTAGCAATTTATTTTACAGTCCTGTTTCCCCTGTAAATACTATGTACTTATTACAGTAATTGCTATAAATGGGTAATAACCAGGTACTAACCCTGAACCTACCCCTACACCTAACCTTAACTCATATAGTTACCTTATATTACCCAGTACTTTCTTAGGTAAGTACACTGTAATTACATGAAGGTGCATGTACTGTAAAATAAAGTGGAACCGTTTACGAGCATGTTCAGTGTGAATGAACGGTCACGTGACATGCATTTTCGGTCATGTAATGTAGATGGAGATTGTTTCTGAAACGCTGTGGAAACGCCAGTGTAGATGAGGATCGTTTTCATTTGAAAACGCCGTTCTAAAATGAATACGCACCAGTGAAAACGTGGCCTTAGATGAGAAATGTTTGAGATACTGAAATTGAGGTTTTGCAATTGTGAGCCCAGTTTGAGACATTATTGAGATCTCCTCTGAAAGTGTGAGATGATTTCCATTTTCCCAAGTGGAAAAATTGACAAGCAAAAGTCTTGATTTACTCAAATCTATTTTTGTCTAAAGAAATTTAGATTTAAAAAATACTTGAATATTCTTTCAAGAATACATATTTCAGCAAAATAGAGGACAGAACAATCAGACTTCAAGACATGTTTTGCTATAGGACAACTGCTAAATTACTTCCAATAACAGTTTTTGTCATAATGGTCTTGACACAGCATTATGATTATGAATCATTGTAATCTTAGAGAATGTAGGGTCTATGGTTCTCATTACAATTTTCATTTGACAGTACTTTTCCTTTACACTTTTATCCCAGCGGTGTCCATATTCAGCCAAAGTGGTACAGCAGCAAAAGTCATGCTATTAAATTCCTCTCTGCCCTTATACTTTCCAGCTGCTCGAAAGACCATGCCTGCAAATTCATCTATGAAGATCTTATCAGCCTGACTGTTTACTTTACCATGCATTGCAGCTGCAAAAATCCACCACAACTGAAGTATGCATCAAAGCAGCTCAATCTGTCAAAACAAGCTGCGTTCCTCTTCGCACGATGACTGGAAACATCGTAAAATTATAAATGGGTTGGTGGTCTGGGATTCGAACAGAGGGATTATTATTTATTCATACTGGAAGTTGATTCGAGGACACTGTGCATGTGCCCAATTTTTATGGCATATATATTTTAGGCTATTACAAAATTGCGTTGGGTGAAAAATATACTTGTTTGCTCTCTCTTTCAGCCTTGCTAAACATTTTCGCTTTTTTAAGTCAAAATTTACCCCCCATGGCCTAAGAATCTTTCATCTATTCCCCAAATTGATCTTAGTTTTTTTTTAGCTCTTGCTTCCCACTGTCAAACCACAATACGGTTTGTGAACACACAGTGGATGTGTTTGAAAGAAGTGACATCTACTTTGTCACTGAAGACCCTGGTGACTCTGCAGAAGAAAAGTGAAACAGCAAGAGTTTGCGCCCCTCTTTCACTCACAAACAAGACATTGGCTGGAAATGCTGCTGGCATTGAACTTAAGACAAATGAGATATTGTGTCTGGCTATAAGCTATTGTCAGTGTGAAAGAGAAGCAAATTCAATGTGCATGTCAATCACTTGACTTCTAACCAGTGGGTCTCGCTTAATGTGGATTTGAGGGGATGACAACCAGATGGTCAATATTAAATCTAATTATGCCAAAGACTGTTCAAGTGGAGGATGAATTCAGTCTGGACTTGATTCAGGAGTCGGTTAGCAATGGAATTTACTTGGTTTAATTCAATATTTGCCAATTGTCCGTACTATTCCACAAATGTGATTTCGTGAAGAAACAAGCTACTGCAAGACATTTATTTCCTCTTAGGTTTTGTGTATTGCACGACTCTGCAATTGATTGATAGACACAGACCCCACTCTGAGTGCTTTTTCAAGCCTGTCTGAGACTTTTAAAGCATTGTTAACATTGGAAATAAAACCTGTTGATATTTCGGGGCGACGCAAATGGGGGGTTTGAAAGGGACAAAGACAAAAGGGTCTATTGCGTTTTTGTCTGGTAAACAAAACAGATCTTGGCAAATCTTTGGGTAAACAGCTGTAAAGTTAATGAACCACATGTCTAACTTTATGTTTGGGAATGAAAAGCAGTATGAAAACAACTGTACAGAGAAATAAATCCTTAAATAAATCCATTGTGTCGTGTGACCTATTTGCTCTAATTTGAGGTCATTCACACATGGATGTTAATTGCACTGGATGGCTAAATGATGACACTGTCTTGAATAAACTGTGGGGTAGCTGTTCCTTTTTAGAAACACTCTTATCAACATCTTGTCAGCTCTTTTTTAAAAAAAAGGTCTTTTGCCTTTTAGGGGAACAAGACTCACTGTTTGAATAAGTCTGAGTAAGACTGTCTGAGAATGTATTTTGGGCCTATGCTGGATCCCATATGATTCATCATCAACTGTAGTCTCTATACAAAAACAACAAGATGGAAAGTTGAGGATTGCTTCAGTCGGTCTACTACAGGATGTAGATATGCAAAGAGACAGACTGAGTCCCAGTTTTCATACTCAGACACTAAAAGTTCATCCAATAAATTGCATCTTGATGGCTTCTTTGTTGTAATATTGAATCATTTGGACACCTTTAACATACTTTTTTCAATGTATATGATTTGGAACACAGTCAACACATTCAATCTTGTATATTATTTAATCTTGATGATGATTTTTCTCTACCATATATATCCACAATATGAAGAAACCTTATGTTTGCAGACCAATAAGAAAACGTTGTCTTCATAGTGTCATTGTTTGTTCAGCTCTTCAAAGTACTTTAAGGGCCTTTTTTGATGTGTGAACTTTAAAATCTTGGTTCCTTCATGTAGAACCTCACATCTGTGCAAATAAAATCTTGTACATAACTCTTGTGATGCTCCACATAGAGTTAAATGGGAACAAAGTAGTCTTGCTTCTTAGTTCACTTTGATTGACTGCCTGAAAATATAACAGGGCCCATCCTGTATTTATTCACTCCATAAACTTCTTCATATGCCGGCGGTCTGTGTTCCATCGTTCGTGTTTAGTGGTGATGTCAGCACTCATGAACCGCCCCCATTTATATTAACCATACCGTATAATCGTTAATGGAAAATCATTTAACAGATAACCACTACTTTGCTTCATGAAAGAGGTTTTCCTACAAACTAATTATCTAAACTCATTCATACTGATAAAATATTATAGATTTCAACTCAGCTTGCTGAAAAGAAACTCAGCACTGTTCTCCCAGACAGGAAATGAAAGCAGCGTGAAATGAAAGGAGTTAAGGGCAGACAACTTTCCCCCCAGCTTCCGTCCCTGGCGGCTGCGTGTTTTCATAATGTTCTCTAATGATCGATTGCAAGAACATCGACTGGCCAGCCAGCTAGCCAGTGTCCCCAGCTGGTATAGTTTTCTTGGTTAACCGCAGAATTCACAGTACTTTATGGTGCTCAATTCAGGGGCAGAGTCTCTGTTAATCTCCATTATGAAGTCAGAGCTGTCATCATACGACGACCCTATAAAGAACAGTGCCTGACTTATAGCCTTATGGCAATAGTAAATTGTTTTAATTGTTCAATGAGTGGCCTTTTTAGTGATCTACTTCAATCTTGAGCTGTAGGCAATGGGGATGGTGGTGGTGGTGGGGGGTTAGATCGGCCCATAGAACTGTCATCAACACCAGTAGGTGATTTGTTTTTAATGCTGAGTTCAGTCTCCAGTGATGAACAGTCTGCAGTAATGCTATTGAATGTATTTAATGTATTTCAGCAAAAAGGAGTCTTATAAAGCACAAAACAACTACTCAAAAGATATGAACATCACTTCAACATGGACATCACTGAAAATAATGATAATATGTGGATCAGTAAGTGGTCCATTCGGTTCAAGGATTTGTTAGACTGATTAACGCCCATAAACTCGATTCTTTTTATACGATTCAATAACGTCATAGTATATTTTGGAGTACAACATTACCATCCAATCACATTAAGTCGTCAAAAAACTTGATGCATTATTGCGCAAAATAACACACACCAGAGGCGCCCACACACAGAAAGCCGCCTTTCTCAAAACGCTTGAATGGTCAAATACACACAGTTATGACAAAATGCCCAACATGTGGAGTATTTCTCGTAAATACAGTTGGTAATATTCCGTGTTACATTCACAACAGCCTTATAAACCTACTGCTGTCTGTAATGTAAATTAAACAAGAAAAAATGTACTGTACATACCAAGTTTTGTCATGAAATGACAAAAACTGATGGGTCCTTAACGCAACCTGACAATTACATTAACTGCAAACTGACTGGTTCTTGTTGTATCTGCAGTCAATGAGCTTGCTGCTCAATATTTAAATAGTCTGGTTCAGTGCTTGCTGAAGCAGTTCTTGAGTGCTTCACACTTCCTCTGAAGCCCTCCACCTTCCCCAGCACCACCTGTATAGATCTGCTATGGGTAATTTATATATATGATATTTGTGCAGCAGCAGTATATCTTACATGCTCACAGCAGCCTATGGGTATTACTCTGCAGCAATAATCAACAGCGGGTGACTATCCATTTTCCACTCTGAGAAATCTGGTCGCCCTTGTTCTAATAGAAAGACGATTCTTGCAAGGTACACAGTCTTTTTAGTGCACCACACACAATACAATGGGGGGTAGTCGTGGCCTAATGGTGAGGGAGTCTGGCTTTTAACCTGAAGGTTGCTGATTCGATTCCCATGCTGACAGGAATTGAAAGTGGGGATTGTGAATAAACAGCACTCTCTCCACCTTTTATACCATGACTAAGGTGCCCTTTAGCAAGGCACCTAACCCTAATTGCCTCACTTGTAAGTTGCTTTGGATAAAAGCATCTGCTAAATTTAAAATGTAAATGTATGCAGACTACAAATTCTGATTCGTAACTCAGGTAAAATATTTATAAAACATACTTCTTTTGCTGTGGTGTAGAAAACAGTAGTTTAGAGGATTCGTTCACATTCTTTCCAGATCGGAATTTGCACTTAGTTTATGGAGTTTGCTATCAGCCAGGAAAATCTGTAGGAGTCACTGCTCTTGCATTCAAAACAAAGGGGATTTTTTTTTAATTTGGCTAATGGCTTTCAGATCCACCCTAGCAAAAGACGCTGAGAATCTGATAAGGTTAAAGCGGTAATCTAACTCCCAGCATGCCTCTGTCATAGAATAGAAGAATGCTGGGTAGACTGCCCACAAGATCCTACTACATGCATCTAAGCTGCTGAAGCTCTGTTAGTTTATCCAACATAGGAAGGCAACTTCATATAATCCTCAAATAGTAGCTTACCTAGGCACCATATGGATTTGAAGTTCCAGTGTAAATTACACCTAATGCACCCTGGTGTGATAAATCTAATTACTTCATTGGGCTGTTTTTTTTTTTTTTTTTTTTTTTTTTTTAAATCTATTATAAATTAATATTACATATTAATATTTAATGTTATATATTACAAACTAAATAATATATAGTGGAATTAATAGATTATAACTATAATAAATAATAAAATATAAGTATAATAAATCAAATATAATTACAGATTATAGCAAAAGTCTAGTTTATCCTAGAAGTCTGTCTTACTCATGAAATCCATGCTGACCATAATTTCATCATAGGAAAATTCTAAGAACAGATTTATTTTGAGTCAAATGTTCAAATGCACAATCTTCCAAAACCAATTATCGTCCACTCTCAAGTGTTCAATTAGCGGTTGTTGTACTATATAACTTAGTATTCACAAATTTCCTTGTTTAAAATTCCATGATGCAAAGCCATAAAGCAAATCTTCAGTGTGTAATTAAAAGTGTGAGTGCTCCCTGCGGACGGAAGGTGTTACTGAGTCATTGTGCTCTCAGTGCGGAATAAACCTACGCACTCTTGCCAACCTTGGGGACGACGAGGTCATCACTGATGTGTTTTGCTGTTTGCAAGTGAGTGAGCATGCCTTGTGAAATCATAATCTGTGCGGAGAGCCCTCCACATTTCCAATTTCTTCTCTCTATGACTGTCAGCACTCTATTACGGATGAGGTTGCTATGGTGATGCTGTAGTGCTTTCTGACAGCATTCAAAAAAAAGGCTGTAAAGTGTGTATTTTCAGTTCTGTATTTCCACTGATAAAATGCAGGCCTGCAGATAGTGTCACTGGATGCACATGCAGTAATCTGCCCCTTCTAAAACCCGAGAGGGTGTATGGCACATTCATTGAGTCTCTTCTTAAAGGAGTAATGACCTTGCAAGAGGGTCTGTGCTAAAAGTAACACATGTTCTTACTCAGTTTACAGTGGTATATAAATACAAACACATAGACAAACACTAACATAAAGAGCAGTGGTTATCAACTGGTTTGGCTGACAGGGAACCATGGGACCCAGATTTTCCATGGTCATTAAGCTGTATAATTTAATATAAGTTTTATGGGTTAAATATATATATACTGTGTGTGTGCGTGTGTGTGTATATATATATATATAGCCTAATAATTATATTAAATGTAAGCAAATGTATTTCACAAAAATGTTTGACACACACAAGTAGCATCCCACTTCACTTAACATACACATAAATTAGAATATTACTAATACTGATGAATAAACAGTATAAGGTAAGGCTATTAAATAGCCCCAAACTAGTTTTTGTTAATACAATAAAGTTAGTAAGTTGGTATGAGCCACCATAGTCATTTAAAAATATACAAAATAACACAAAGTGAAAATAAAGTGGTATTTTGGGGTTAAGGAAGCAACAGTTACCATGGTAAATACACTAACATGACTGTTAATGAAACATGGACACTGCTCGTGATGAATAGATTTCCACCTGCATGCAAAATCCTTCCCAGCTAACTTACGAAGTACAAGTTATGTAATTTATTGGTACTTTTTGGTCATTTCATGACTTACTATTTGACATAACTACGCCGTTGCATGGTCGTAATACAATTTCCATTTTTCAAAATGGACACGCTTTATTTAAACATCGTCTGACAGAAGTGTCAACAGCTGTCACGCATATCTTTTAAAATAAAAGTCTCGAATCAGGAAAAACAGGATTACGTTTGTTGTTTCTTTGACTGCACTCTCCGCGACCCACTCAAAACGGTCTTGCTACCCACTTTTGGGTCGTGACCCACCAGTTAAGAAACACTAATATAGTACACAGTTGCCATTACTCGATATTTCTATGACTTAGAGGTAGGAATATATGACATTTTTTATTTTTTAAAATATTGCTAAAAATATTTTAAATTAATTATTGTGACAATATTGTGGTTTTATATTACCAGACAATCCACATATATTTTTTATTTCATGCTTCATCCTCTTGGAACTCCTCCTCAAGGGGGATGATTTCATTACAATATTAATAACTGCATATGAATCATTCGTTCCAGGCTAAATGTTCCATGTGTGCGTCGCCTTAGGGGAAAAAGGAGTTGACACTGATACGAATGCTACACACACAGATACTCCTACACAAACACATGCTCCCCAGAGCAGGACCCTGTCACCACCGCAGTGCAGGGACGTCTCTTTGTCACCATGTGGTCAAGGCTCACTGGATCTGCACCGCATGTCTTAATCTAACAGATCAGAGCGCTCAGGCAAGCTCTGAAGCCTGAACATTTGGGTGCCTTTTCAGTTTGGGGATTAGGGTTCATTTTTAGGACACCCTTTATTGTATTGAAAATGACATTTCCCAAGACAATAGGGGTTGAGTGGAAACCATGTCAACACGGCCGACCCTAATACGATTCATGTACCCTCACTAGTTCCATTGTATTGACAAGCAGCTTTGATGGAATATGTTAACTGAGGTCATAAATTAAGCAAAAAAATATGTTGAAATGAGTGACTAATATTGCTCTAATGATGCAACTAATAATTGCCGAATTTAACTAGGCTAGATTTGTACATTTTCATATTCGAACTTAAGTTCAGCAAGTACCTTTTCTCATTGTTTCACATGGTAAACATGGTCAAATTTCCAAACTACAAAATGACCTTTAGAGTAAAAAATATGAAGCACTAATTGTTCAACCACCTTTAACCCGCTGTGTCTTTTCTTAGTGTAGCATAACAAAGACATGGGCAGCCAATGCTAGGGGTTTTGTAGTAAAAGGCAGATAACAGGCTATCTCGGAGTCTCAGTTCCTTGACTGGCATCCCATTCACCATCAGTGACATGAGTCAGCCTCCTTGGTTTATCCATGAAAGACATCTGCGCACCGGTCAGCTTGATTGACCGCTCTCTCTCTATCTCTCTGTGCGTATGTGCATGCATGTGCATATGTGAGAAAAAGAGGGGGAGTTTGGGCTGAGACGGTGTGAGGTTGCATTAAATATGCTGTCTCTTGTCCTCTACCCTGCGGCAGGTTGGATTCAACCTACTCAGCTAATGTTTTGCTCCTGTGAACCCTGTTGCTGATGTCTGCCTGGAATGACATTGGCATAAATGTAGCCTTTTAATTGGCTCACCCAATTCTCTGAGCATCTAAAATGATTATGATTACAGCATAGGCATGCGGTGGGTTCTCAACAGAGCGTCTCTGTTGTCTGGTTTTGGGGCTACAAATGTTTGCATTAATTTAATCTCACAGTTTAAATCCCCACTGCAGCCCTTGAATGTAGACACAGTTGGATGTCTTGATTGCCTCTCCATTGTTTTTGTTTGACAGCTTGTTAGCTTTGTTTTTGTCTGTTGATGCATGAGTGTTTGCTCTTCACTTGCATAGCAGTGAAGCTCATTAGTGAGACTTAACTGTAGTCTCCAGCCAAGAACTATGTTGATTACAGTATTGAATATGCAATCAAGTGTTACATATTTACTGTATGTGGTTAATGAGGGCAACTATTTTCATGCAATCTTAATGAAAGCAATTTAGATTATAATGAAGTACAAAATACACGATTAATGCAAGGGACTGTTTTCTCACTCTCATGATGTTCCAAACCCATTTGCTGCATTTTTTTCATCAACCTCTTTCATAGTGAATGTCTGTCAAGTTCCAAAATTGAGATAAAACAATGTAAAAGTAAGCAACAAGTGTGGTCTATTCCTCACACAAAGCTATCATATGGCTTCAGAAGACTTGGAATATGATGCTTTATTGTGTTTTTTGAATAGACGTGGTTGCTGTGAAGTGTCATTGAATTAGAAAAAGCTGCATAAAGATTGTTCATATTTTCTCTTTCTACTATATGTTCCACTGAGAGAACAATAGCATTTGGCCTTGGGTGAGTAAATGAACTGTCATATTTGTATGAACTATTTCTTTAAAGAATTCTTCTAACAATGAATGCAATTAACGTTTTACTAAAAGCATGTTTTATACCCTAAAAGTCTCTTCAAATACTTCCAGTTTAGTTCTATTGAAATTAGTTTTGCAGGATTCAAGGACATAAATATCTCAAGTGCTCCTGAAGGATAGACCTTGAGGATTGAAGCATTCCATTATGAAGGAGTGAACAAAAATGCCATCACCATCATATGATGCAGAAGTAAGTGCTAGCACATGATTTTGATGACATTTCACTCAACATTCCCAGAGCTTCTGCAGAGCTAGTTTGTCACTGTCAAGTATTTGACCTTAACATGTTTCATGACCTTGTAACATTCTAGAAATGTATTTTATCTGTCAATTCTCAAATTCTCAATTTTTCACTGAGGGTTTTTTTTGTCAGATCCTTCTGTTTAGTGTCTCACCCACCATACTAAAAAGGTGCAACTCTCATTAGTACACACATTTTCATGGAAGATCAAGTATGGAGCTTTATATCCAGCAATATCCTACTTTTCTCTCCAAAGTCGAAACTGCTGCTTTGGGTCTGGTACACTGCTGATCATGCATAAAGGGTAAATAAATTGTGCGTCATAGTGGTTTTAAGGTGACTGGTCAGCAAATGAAAAACGCAGAATAGGTTCCAGCCCATGGAAGGCCTGATTGCCATTGCTGATGAGAGAACCGTCTGCCCTTAGAATGCGTTCACCTTTGGTTTGGTTTCTCAGTTGCAACGATCATTTGCCATTATCATGTGGGTTCCCTTCGTGCCGCAGAGACGCTCTGTCTGCTTCTGTCATTAAACGTTGAGCTTCCAACAGGAACATAGAGTAGCCAAGCATTAGATTGAACGTCGTGTTTAGTTAAGCCCTTCCAGCCATCTCTGAAGGAGAAATAAACCAACCCTTTTTATCATTCCAGTCTTGGAAACAAGCTTAAAACTAATTTCTTTCAACATTAATTCACTTGACAATCTTTTTACATCATCAAAAGCAAATGAACTTACTTTAAATTCATAAACTACATCTGTGTGATCAAAGATTTGTGCAATGTTTGTGTTCTGGTTTCTGCTTTTCTATTTTTTGCTGTTGAATCTTAATGACTGTTTGTGAGTCAAAAATACTATTTTTTCCCCCACCCATGCACACTATTGTTAAAAAATTGGCACAGATAAAAGTTTTAAATGTTTTTGAAAGTCTCTTATGCTCACTGTGGCGACTTTGATCAAAAATACAGTAAAACTGTAATATTGTGAAATTTTATTTCTACAAATAATAATAACAGTTTTTAATATATTTTATCAAGTGAAATTAATTCCTGCCATAGCAAAACTCCAGTCTTCAGTGTCACATGATCATTAAATCATTCTAATATGCTGATTTGCTGCTCAAGAAACATTTCTTATTATTATCAATGTTGAAAAGGGCATTCATTTGCTAGAACATTCTAGCTGATTGTTTGTGTGTTGCTCGATGGTTGTGTTTTGGGTGATTATCTAATGGCCTAAGCCAAAAGAGCCCACAACCTGGTTTCTTGATATGCCTGTTTTATCATCCATTAGGCAAAAAGTTGCAATTCTGACTACCTAAAAAAGTAATAGCACACCTGATCTGAACAAGCCACGTGATTTGAGTTACAATATCTGAAGCAAAAATCATGTGGGAACAAGACTACAGGCCTCTGGGGTAGTGGAGTCGGAGATTGGGAGCACACTTGGTGACTGTGGGGATACTCATATCCCATAAATTACCTTCCAGCAAAACAAACAGCAATTCCAATGTACAGCAAAGAGAGGAAGAGTGAATGTTACATTTATGAGGCCAGCTACACTAATAAAAATAAAGAACTTTTAGCATCCATGGAAACTTTCCAATTCACAAAAGGTTCTTTATAGAGAGAAAAAAAGTCTTTAGAATATTTAAATGTTCTTTACACTAAGAAAAAATGGTTCTTTTAAGAACTGTTCACTGAAATATTCTTTGGGGAACCAAAAATTGTTCTTCTGTGGTATCTCTGTGAAAACCCCTTTTTGGAATCTTTATTTTTAAGAGTGTACGTGTATACAAGGAGGTTTTTGTGCAGTTGTGGTGGGGGTAGAACAGACCTGAAGAGGTTCATAATTTAGATATGAGATCCAGAATAAGAAAACGGAGTGATTGTTTTTGTTTTGATTCTGCTGGGACAGATAAGTGAACTCACGCACAAAACAATTAGATGCTGCTTGTTATGCTTTTTTATGTTTGGACATGGCGAAATAGTTCAGATAATCAAACAAGCCTAAACAAACATGCCATCTTTACGCTAGTGCTCGGGAAGATGCTAATAGGAAATTCCAATAACGCTAGTGTTCAGTAGGGGGTATTTTTGAAGAATGTTCTACAAAAAAAGAATTTGTACACAGAGGGCTGCATCTTTTCTATATGAAAAATATTCACATTCTCTGAGTCTGAATATTTTCTGTTTTCACAACAGCAGTGATACCGTCCAAAAATATACAGTAAAGCGTTCCTAGATTACACTAAACACATTCGCAGACAATTCTTCATAACGGCTCTACCAGATCCCACCGGATCCAGTTACACAGACTTCATAAACAGTGTGAAATTCTAAAATGTTTTGATAAAGGCAGGTGCTGATAATCTTGATGATGTAATCATTTGCATTTAAAATATTGGATTTCAACATATAATCAACAGAACAAAAGAGGGGAATTAAGGAAAGACATTAATGAAAGACATTGGTCTATATCTGAGAAATCCATCATTAACTTTTCTTCAGATGTTTGCTAAATATTTTACACTCCGAACAATTGAATGAAGATAAACATCCACATTGAGAATTATACTTGGATTTATGTTTATTAGGTCCCTAGACTTCTTATCAAGCTGAATCAATGGTCAATATTGGTCAACTCACATTTGACCCATCACCTCTATTAACTAGTATGACCTCTGAAACCTACAGATTCATGTTCCACCACTGCTTGAAAGTCTTTGGTTGACCCCTAGTGTTAATAAAACAGATTTCAAGCTGCTTATGAACATTTACCTGTTGCAAAGCATTTGTCGTAGGTGTCAATGAACCTTTATGTAAAAATCTACACTGTATAATATAGGATAGATCAGATTTCCTGTTAACATCTTGATTAAATATACAGAAAATTTGTGCAAGTTGTAAGAGCATTCCCGGAAAAACAAGAGCGGTGTAAGTTTTGATCATGAACATTAGCTTTTGTTTGATTTGTATTCATGCCAAATTAAGGCGTTTAAGGCTGTCTGGAATACAAGGCTTTAAACACTTCCACACATTAATCTCACTTCACTGGCACTTTTGTGCGAAGAGTAAACACACCATCTAGTGGTTGTGCGGAGCATGACTCTTTCAAATACTGTACTGAATAGAAATTGAATGAAGTTAAATGATAATTAAATTCTTACCAATTCCTATGAAGACTTTTCCCTCCAGTGGATATACTGGAGTCAATTTATAATCCAAAATATGATATTATACTGTGGTTCCATATCATTTCTACCCTCTAAAATATTTCCAAGATCCTCAGTAATGTCATTTTTAATGTTCAATATAATAACATGTTAATTCGACTGCCCTTTTAGCTAGTGGAATTATATGAATATTTTAAATTAAATATATATAGTATTTATAAAACAATTCATATAAAGTATCTTAAATTGTAAATTTGCATAAATATAATATTAATATAAATAAATTTAAAGATAAAAATGTTTCTTTATATCACAAAGATATTCATGATCTTTCCCTCTCTCAGTGTTCCTTGCATAATACTTAACATTTATAATTGATTCAAGCATTATTTGATTATAACAGAATAGCCTGACAAACCTTCAATAAATATTTAATGTTAAATTTAATATGTATGTTTATAATTTCACAGTTCACTAATGAAGAACTGAAGATGTGTATTTGTAGAAACAAATTGTGCCCAGTGTGATTTAGAGAATATATTAGTCTTGTAAATACACATTTTTACTTTCAGTACAAGGTGACTAAACATTACATCAACATTACCATTCTAACATGAATCACTGACATTCACACTACTTACACTACTCGTCAAATGTCTGGATACACTTGACAAAATGTTCCTCTTGAACTTCAAATCCGATTTAAAGGCATCAGCTTGAAATTAGTTTTTGTAGGTGAATATAAATTGTGTCTATGTATGAATTTGTTTACACAATTATTATAATTATTAGGCATTCCTGCTGTCACGGTGGGGTGTAGAGGAGAGCAACGAAAGGAGTATTAAACAAAAATAGTCTTTTTTAAATCCAGAAGGGAAAACTCAGGAGATCGTAGAAGTAAACAAACACAACCACTTTTAACTTAGACGATACCTGAGATAGGAACTAAGGAAACACAGGGCTTAAATACATGAGGAGCATAATCAGTGTCAAATGGAACAGGTGTGATAACTAATTAATAAACAGGAAATTAACTATGAAACACATACAGGTAGACAGGAAAACAGGAAAAATAACCTTACAGTACGCCCCCCATGACAAAAACCAGGGTGGACAAAGATGGAGCTGATGGGAACACACGACACAGATGGCTTTGGAGACTGACGCGGATCCGCAGCGACGAGCGCCCCAGGTAGGATTCAGGGTGCCAGAAGACTGAGGCGAAGCCAGTGTGACTCAGGACCAAGGCAGAGCCCGATAGAGCCGAAGGGGTAGAGGGACGAAGCACAGGTGAAGGCCCATAAGTTCATGACTCAGGACTGACCAAGGTGAAGCCGTAGGGACGAGGGAGCCTGGTAGAGCTGTAAGGACAATGGTCCCAGGTGGGGACAAGGGAGGGAGGAGCCAGGGTGATGCAAACAGGTCGAGAGCCAAGGTGGAGTAATGGGCTCGGTGGCTGGAGGTGGAGCCAAGGTATCCTCTTGACTAGGCGGAGCTGGAGACTGTTAGACCCAAGGCAAATCCACACAGTACAGTGGTGTCAGAAGAGGACCCGGGGGGCTGAAGGGAACCAGTGGTGGACGGACTTGCTGAATTTGGAAGAGGAGGTGGAGAGGGAGAGGCTGAGTGGGAACTCTGGAGACACAGGGGACTTTGAGCTGGGTGGAAGCAGCTGGAACACGGTAAACTTAGAGCTGGGCAGAACCAGCTGAGACGAGGGAGACTTTGAGTTGGGTGGAACTATCGAAGACAAAGGAGACTTTGAGTTGGATGGGAGCAGCGAGGACGGGAGACTTTGGTAAACATCCTCTTTCAAGTTATTACAAAACACAGAGACCAGCAGCAGCTCACCCTCAGTGGTGGGAGTGTGGGCAAGGTCATCCTCCAATCTCTCAGACTCCACTAGTAATCCCACCGTGATACATGATGTTGCCAGCTTACACACCTGGTCAGACATCACCTGGACATCACCTGGAGCGATGGTGGGCACGATCTCCTTGTCTGGCTCATTCATTTCGACAGGTTTGGGCTCTCCGTCTATGGTGGGCTCTGGCATTTGTTCCGTGCAAGGCATGGGAGGCGACTGGCAGGGCTCTGGGTCCAGAGTGGGGCTGGTGATGTCCTCTGCTGTGCAGATGTTGTACACTGATCCATTACTAGTCTTTATCAAATCCACAAGGGAAAACTCAGGAGCTTGTAAGAGTAAAAGTAAAAAGGCACCCCTTTTAACTTAGACAATACCTGAGAAAGGATCTAGGGAAACACTGGGCTTAAATACATAAGTTGCATAATCAGTGTCAAATGGAACAGGTGTGAGAACTACTTAATAACCAGGGAAACTAACTAGGGAACACAGGCAGGCAGACAGGCAAACAGAGGAGCCAAAATAGTAAAACAGAACTAAACAACCCTTACACCTGCGACAATACATAGCACAAGCGGTTTGGAGAATGGATGGATATATAGATCATTATTACTGTTATTATTTTAAATCTGATGAGCTGGACGACCATATATTGAAGCAAGAGCACTTTAAAAGTGTCCAGCAATCATAGGAACACCTTCAATCACGTATAAAAAGCCTCCCATGATGCACTGCATGAAGCTGGTTAATATGTGTGAGCAGAGCTAGAATATAGTAAAGGGTGGTAAACTTAAACAGGCTAAAATATTGTCTAGTTCTTATTTGTGTAATGATTTTGGTCACAATCCTGTTCCAATATTGCCATTTGTGTTATTTCATAGCTTTTGATCATTTCACTACAATTCTAAAATGTGGAAAACAGTAAAAATAATGATTAAATAGGCGTGTCCACGGTATATAAACAACCATGTAATGTCAGTTACTATGCAACGCTGCATATGTTTTGAGCTAGGAACAGCTCTTTAAATCCTTACCTAGTTGCCAAGGCAACGCTTGGCTTTTGTTCTTTATTTTGTCCAAAAAAAAGGAAGGAAAAGAAAAGGAAAAAGAACTGGAATGCTCCCTATTACACCCATCCTTAAAACACATGGGTTTATGAGGTTATGCACCTCAGATAAACTACATAACCTTCAGCCAATATTGACTGAATCAGATAAGAATGTTTCAGCATACATATTAAAAGATTATTCATAGTTTCTCCTCATATTTCCCTATGAAAATCAGGCCGTGTGTTTGTATTCTGTGTGGGTGTGGCCTCTTCTCAGAAGTATTGGGGAGGGTTTTCAAGGGCGTGAGAGTGTATTTATGAACTCCACCCGGAATTCCGGCCTGTCTACTTACTGCCTCCACAGAACAGCTCCTGTTTGCTATCAGGAACACAAAACAGGTATATGCATTCCTTTAGTTTCTTTTCTCTTTTTCAAAGCTTTGTCAGCATCTTCAAGGGTAAAAGATTTAAGTTGGTGTATGTGTTAGCATAGTGATAATCAAATTGTGTAAATAAAATCTATTTATGTGGCTGATGAGTTTTGCCTAATACTAACAGTAGGCAGCACTGCCATGTTGACATGAAAGGCATCTTGAGAGTTTCAAATAACTAGACACTTTTGAAGGAAATATAGAGTTTACTTTGACTTTTAATTTTAAGCACATACCTTCATGTGATTCACAGGCCCGGTGAAACCCACAGGCCTGCTGTTGACAAGTCACAGCTTGCAGTGTTCAAGTTGCACTTACTTCGTTTGAGTGCAGTTTGTATAATAATAAATTGTTCTTGAGGGAAACGTTTAGACTGATCTATAGTTGTACAGATGTATGCTCATGTGCATTCTAACTTCTAACAAAAGCCAAAACATGTATGAAGTAAAGGTTATAATGCACCCAAAGCTAATTCATAGGAACTTTAGTTAATTTAACATACACGTCTGTAGAAGAAGACCGTGCATTCATCACTCTTCACATACAGCTATTGTTATCAATATTATATTATCTGCTATTGAAATCATCTTGCATCCCCTCCGGCTCACCATTCACACAGTGCAATGGGTGTGGTGGGTGGTTTCATGGATCAGTGAGTCATCAACTCATGGGAGAATGTAATGTACTCTAGGGAATCAATAATATCATTAAAACAAACATTGACCAAATTTTTTGGTGTTTTCAAAGAGAAGCTGCTTTACCTTTTATCAACTGCATCCATGAAGACCGATTATTTTTATATTAATTATTAATATTAGTATTTCATAATAGTTTATACAGTATGTTAGAGACTATCGCTGTGTCTGAAATCACAAACTCTCTGAGAAGAAATTTGAATTTACTTTGCAACAGTCTAAAAGTACATTCTATATGAATGAATATGGGTAGTATGAATGAAATTCGGACATACTACATGTTGTTACTGTCACGTGACCTACAAGTCTCAATCGCGTCGCTTCACTGTTGTTCATAAATCCCCTCCCGTGGCCTCATGGGATGGTAAAGTGCCCATAAAACACACACTTCTGAATATTAGCAGAAGTAGTAGGCCATTTAGTAGGTATTTCTCAACCAATGTTTTTCACTGTTTACTATTAATTCCGACATACTACTCTTTTGGTGTACGGTTTTTCACATACTATAGAGGCGAAGTATTTGGACGATCTTCTAACAGAAGAATTGAAGTTTGTGCATTCAAAATTGTGAATTTGCTTAATAATAATTAAAATTAACAATGTATTCTCTTTGTTTGGATTTCAGATATCATGGATGTAAGTACATTTTAGCTCCTCAATAATTATATAAAATAAAATAATTATATTAAATAAAAAAATAATAATCTAGTTTAGCACAACAAGTGTCATGCTATAAGTTCTATCATTCTTTTTCAGCTTTCAGATGCCCTCGATTTTCCACAGCAAAACAACCAGCAGGCAGGAGGCCCAGTATGGCCTGGCCAACCAGCCATCCCCACGTGGCCTGGGCAGCCAAACCAACCTGCCTGGCCTGGGCAGCCAGGGCAGCCAAACCAACCTGCCTGGCCTGGGCAACCAAACCAACCAACATGGCCTGGACAGCCTGGACAGCCCGGGCAGCCTACAGCTCCTGGGTGGCCTGGACCTGCACCACAAACTGGCCCTTATGGTGCTCCTATGCAAGCTCCTCAAGCACTAGTGAGATGCTTTCATTCTTCCTGGATTTGTACAACCTTCAGAGAGTTTGTTCCATAGAACACATTTTAAATACCAAGGGCTAGTGAACGTCTAAATATATGAATGTTGTTAAAATGAACAGTTTGTGTCAAATAGAGTACAAAGGGGCTACAAAAGGCACACCTTAATGTGTTTTTACAACTCCCATAGTGTATGACTGCAGAAAAAATATTGAACATTGATGGATCAACACATTTTGTGGGAAAATAATCCATAAAGTGGTTTGTTTTGCTTAGAAATTAATTTATGTTTTTTAAATGAAAGATTCTGAAAGCTTTGGAGACCCCACAAAAATGTACAGTAACAGTTATTATGATATTTTATTATCTTATGATTAATATTGTTTTATATATGAAGGTTTTATTACATGGCAATTATCTCTTAGGTCGACACCCAACTTAATAAATGATATTAAACGTATGTCAATCAGCCAGAGATTTATTATCATCATGTTATTTATTACGCCTTTAGCCCCAACAGCAGGGGAACCTTTTACCCCAAATACCATAATTTTTACATATCTTCAGGTATTAAAAAACTGTTGATTTAATTACTTTGGACTAAACTGAAAATAATTAACAAGACTGCTGTCTCAAAACATTCAATTCTCAGTCTCTACTGAAATTGATAACATTTAAAAAGAAAAAACAAAAACAAACAAACATTACATTTAGGCCTGGTTTCACAGACAGGGTTAAGATTAAGCCAGGCTTTTGTATATGTGGCATTTAAGTAGCTTTTATATATGTGCCTTAGGAAAAAAAAAACATTACTGGTGTGCATCTTTAGACCAAACAATGGCACTGGCATATAAAATATATCAGTCCAAGTTCATTTCAGTCAAGACAGCTCAAAAATGCATTTTAGTCTGGGAATAGGCTTAAGCCTTGTCTGTGAAACCAGACACATATATTAGATCAATTTAGCTCAGAATCAACTTTTCACTTGTGTCGTGAAGCGAATGTTTTGGAAAGTGCTGCGGCAAGGTTATGTTCCATCTAGTGGTTCAGAAGAGAATAAAATAAAATGCTCCTTTTACCCTGGTGTGCTTTTAGCCCCGTTGTACCCTACAATGGTTCTTGGTTTGTACCACTTTACTATATATTTACTCTTCTTCCTCTTTTTTTCAATTTTATTTATTTATTTATTTTTTGCAAGCCTGTGCCTTTTGACCTCCCACTACAAAGTGGAGCTTTTAACAAGATGCTCATCACCATTACTGGAGCGGTCAAACCCAACGCTAAAAGGTAAAAACAACAACAACAACACACACACACACACACACACACACACACACACACATTAAATAAACTAATCTGTCTTTGTTTCATATTTAAAAAAGACAGATTAGTACATACAGTCCATACACTCAAAAAGTATTAAGACTTAAATTTAAAGGGATAGTTAACCCCAAAATTAATTCTGTCATAATTTATTCACCTTTTGACAAGACTTGTTCAATTTCGGAACACAAATGAAGATCTTTTTAATGAAATCTGTGAGTTCTCTCCCTACATAGACAGCTGCACAGCTACCACTTTGATGCTTCAAAAGGTTCAGAGATAGTAAAACTAATCCATATGAACTGAGTGGTTTAGCCCAAATTTTCTGAAGAGACTCGATCACTTTATATGATGAAAAGGCTTTTATTCACCAAAGTCATAATAATCATAAATTCTGTTTTACCACTAATTTTTGGTAAAAGATTACAAAATCAAACATTTTCTTGTAAATAATGTGCACTGATGAATGGTTCACAATAATATTGTAATGAGGAGACAGCAGGATGGGATCCAAATGCAGGCTTTATTAAGCAACGTGGTCAAACAGGTAAAAGTCAAAACAATGGCAAACAGGTATGGAGGACGATAGGCAGAATCGTAGTCACAGAACAGGCAGAGATCAGGGCAGGTAACGATCGTATAATCCAGAGTCCAGACAAACAGGTCAAAAAGGCAGGCAGCAAAGGGTCATAAGCGATATATCCAACGGATCAGAAACAGAAAGGCAAACACAGGGAATAAAACTCAGAAGTGACAACGAAAAGTATATCAAGACCTCGCAGTTTGTGTTGTGTGAAAATGGTGTTTAAATATGGTGTGGGTGATGAGGTGCAGCTGGACGGTAATCAGTGACTGGGTACAGGACTTCTGGGAAATGTAGTCTAGGTGTAATAAAATGTAGTCTAGGTATAGTCCAAAGTGAAGTGCCCTCTAGAAGTTGTCCTGGGCACTTCAGCTGACTATCGTTACAAATATATATATATATATATATATATATATATATATATATATATATATATATATATATATATTAACTTAAGTTAAATTATGGTTATCATTGTCTAACAATTGTGACAATCTCCTTATTTGTGATGTCCCTGTGTATTTCATGTGTGTAATCTTATTTTTTCTCCTCCAATTAGTATCACAATTAATATAAACAGAGGCAACGACATTGCGTTTCATTTAAACCCCCGCTTCAATGAAAGCGGAAAGCAAGTGATTGTGCGAAACAGCATGATTGGAAACAATTGGGGTAAAGAAGAGCGAGAGCTCCCCTCCTTCCCTTTTGTCCCAGGACAGCCTTTTGAGGTGAGCATGGCATCAGACAATTTTGTTTCGTATTCATCTCAATGTCTTTGTTTTGATTAAACAAATGTCTTAAATATTCTGTCACTGTTAGGCCATCATTGTGTTTAAAGATATTAGAGAATAGATATCAGATCTATTCTAGTGTGGAACAGCAGAAAAAGAGGTTCTGAAATAGCATGTCTAAAAATACTGCAGCAAAACAGACAAAACTCTTTTGCAAGATTATGCATTTGTCTCCTGCCATGTTTGGTCAAAACTATTCCATGCTCGCTCAATTGCGCCTGATTAAAATTTTTCTAATTTCAGATGAAGATCTTATGTACTGACACTGAATTCAAAGTGGCAGTGAACAAGTCACACCTTCTGGAGTTCAAACATCGGGTCCGTGAGCTCAACCAGATCAGAGGTCTTAGTATCTTCAATGATGTCACCCTAAATGCTGTAAACGTGGAGACACTGCAGTGAGACAATATCTGATTTTGCAATAATTTAATGTCTTTTGACAATGACATGTGCGACTTGTTCAACCACATTTGCAAGTTATTTTACCTCCAGTAGTCATTTAAAAAAATAAAAAAAATACTATGCTGTAGTTAGCATTGGTACCTCTAGTGGGCATATTATTATCTAGGGAGGATTGGGTTGTCATAAGGTTCAATGAAAGGGTTAAAGGGAAGAAATATTTTACATGAACATTGCGTTTTGTATTGATGTATGTTAGATGTGATATTGAAGTACCATTGTTGATATGCTTACAAAATCTGCTACATATATGATGATGATAAGGATAATGGAGGAGGTCATAGTAGGGAATTTGATAGTGGCCAATCAAAATGCATAATTAATGTGAAATTAGACCTGGAATAAAATAGGACTTTATGATTCTGTATTACCTTGAACTGTAACCAATGCCAAAGATTGTTCTTCTTAAAGATCCTATGATTAAAGAAACAACAACTGATGTAAACATTGAGTGGTGGGCATGTGATTACAATCCTCTGTGAGATCTGTGTCGTACACATTTACTGCCAGCTCCTAATATAAATAAAATAACAGCAGTGTAAACTGAAGTCAAGGCGGTGTTACATTTTTAATCATGGAAACAGTCTGTCAGAGTTGTTGTCAGAGACACCCTGAGAGAAATCTAATAGAACTGACCTCAATTATGCAGAGGTCTATTTATGCCTGAAGCACCTGATGACTTCAACCCACAGATGAAACCTCCAACATTGTATAATTAATGTGCGCATATTTTAAAAATGTTTCTTTGTATTGTGAATATACCTCATTCTGTACTTTTCAGACTCGGGGATGCTTGGGTGTAGAAGTAAACAAGAAGATACAAACTGTGATATGAATGTTTATATAAGTGATTTCTGGAGGCTATGTTTATTTTCAATGATCCTACAAGTACAATTAAACCATCAAAATATGAGGAAAACATTCTACTTTGTTCTGCAAAAAAATAAATAAATAAAAGAAAGGAAGAAAAGAAAACAGGAAAAAGCGTACAATGACTGAAACATAAGCAGTTATTAATATTTTGTTGGTTCCCTTCTGTTTTTGCATGTTGACAATTTCTTTGTATGACAGCCTGGCACAATTTGGCATGTTTCATTGCATTATCACAAACAATTGATCCTAAGCACAACTATGCAATATGCTTACAAGATCTTTGACAATTTTTACATTGCCATGTCAATTTTCCTAAGCTGGACGTCACTTTTGGACACTCCTGTATGTATGTATTTTCTTTTTAGTTTTATCACAAAATAGTGAAATGGTATAAAGTGCAAGAATTTGTATGCCTCAGTAGTTTGTTTTATTGGGTTATTATATTAAAACGTATTATATATTCCTCTCTATCCTTGAAAATCAGAATGATTACAAAAATCTTTAAAATCATCCTATTGGACTGAAAAGTTACTGGCAATAAGCAAATATGCTATTTACTGATACCGCAGTAGAATGTAAAAATGTATGTAGGCCTACATTGTTGTGCCCATCCCATCCCAAGCAGGGTGGGTGCGTGCACGCCCGCTAGCGTGTCTTCATGCGCGTGCTCGTAATATATGAGGCAGTGCCCGCTGCGCGCTCACCTGATCTGATCACATAGAGACGTGAAGCGTTGAGTCCTGAAGGACACACGACTTAAAATTATGACAAGATGAGATGAATTCACCCCAGTAAAGACAGAAGAACAAGGCGGCGAAGAGTTTCCCCCTCAGCAAGTGAATTCACCTCTCCATTTCGACTTTTATTCAGGTCAGTTTTTATTCCTTTTATTTCCCCATGTTTGGCTTATTTCTCCTACGTGTCAGTCATAAATAGCTTTATCTTTGGCATTACCAGAGTTTAAATGGATTCATTTTGTAACTGAAGTGTTTTAAATGTAGCATTTATTCTGTGTTTTTCTCTGTTGACTCGGTTTGGCATATGCTGAGCGGAACTAGCATTTAAACACCCCCAAAACAGGACACATATCCTCAATATAATCTAAATGACTTATTTTTGATCATTTACCGATTATGTGTGTGTATTTAAATGCATATAATAGTGTAAGTGTCCCTGTTTTTCTTTCTTTTAGAGTGCAGATGTATGTGATGGCGTTTCTGTCAGTTAGCTTTAGTGCTAATGAGCAAAGACGCAGTAATATCACTTTTATTATTATGTTATGTTTCTATTTATGTTTAACGAGTTAAATGTACTTATTTGTCAATGTCGTCTTTTTAAAAGAGTGTAAATAAGTGCAAAGTACTCGTGTTTATCTCGTGGTCCCTGATGAATAACTTTGTTGACGACTTTTTTGGTGCAGTGGCAAGTTCCTAGTGTAAGTGGGTCTGTTTTCTATATTGTTTATTTTAATTTAACTTTAAGGCTTTTTATTAAATTAATAAAGTGTATCTTTCGTTGTAGAGGCTTAAGCTAATTCAGATGTAAAGAATTATACTTGTTTTTGGTGGTTTTCATTCAGTCACCTTTGGAATGACTTTCTGACTCTTGAAGTCTTTCAGATGTCATGCAAATGAGGATTAAGGCAAACATACTGAATTAGCCCTGTTATGAGAGTATAGTCACAACAACATGCTAATTGTGAAGATATGATTCTATGACTTTTGTAGAGATCCTTCTCATCTACTTGCTGTCATTTAACCCAAACACAGACATCATGGTGTCCATGTGCATTAGTTGACCTGAGAAAACATGGTAACTTATTGGATGCGAAGCAGCAAAGAACATATAATGTTTAACTACTTAATTCTCTCCCTGAACTTTGCCCCTGTGGAAGGTGTTGAGACAAGCATCTCGGTCTTACCTGATGCAGAAATTGTTTAATCAATTTTATCAGATATATTAAATTGGTTGTTTTATAATTTAGTTGGTGTGTTTATTAAATGCATTGTTTGTCTAAAAAGTAAAAGTTACTTAGAATTTTTTATATGTAGGCGCTGGTTATCAGAAACAATCTTTAATGAAACTGGTAAAACAAAAATAATTTCCGTCTCAATTATTATTTGTTGTTTTTTGTAGTTGGTCCATGTCTGCTTTCCTGAAGACATGCTTGTAGCCAAATTTTGATCTGAAGCCTGGCCTGTTTTTAACAGGTCAGTTGTTCCCAACATTGGGCTGATCTGCAAGCCTTGTTTTTCCATAATGGGGGAGGTGGAATGAGCATTTTGAAGCTCTACAGTTTTGGTAATTGCAGATCAGGAGTGCAAAGAGTGGCTTTTATCTTTTGCTGGTCAGCTGTTATGTGGCATGTCAAAACCAGGCCATACATCCCGTTATAGACGTGATAAATGTCCTCGCACGGTGGGGTAGTTTTGTTTGTGGTCGCAGCAATTTCGTGCTATCCTTTTGTTATCTGGTAGATGGTGTTTTTCAGATTCACATGCATTTGCTTTTTCAGGTTATTTTATTTTAGACTGGTCAGTGAGGTCAAGGTGTCACCAGTGTTTTATCTTCTAGAAGGTTTTTAAATCTAGATTTCAGCCATATCTAAGAGAAAGACTCGAGTTGCAGAATACCAATTGAAGTTGTTGTAAAGCAAACATACATTTTGCTATACACAACCCAGAAAGTCCGACACCAACCTGACCTAAATGACTCTGACACGTTGGTTTGTTGCAAAGCGTACCATAATTGTATAGTGATGACATGCAAATTAAGTTTTTAGTGTTTTGTCCAGTTATTTTTGTCATGCCACAGAAATCTAGCATATAGTCTCAGACCACGTCTAATGAGTAGTTGAAACGATTCCCATTATCAGACCAATCAAGAGGTTGATTTATTTGGCAAGTAAAAGTATTGATTTAAGCAACTGGTGTCATGTTGAAACGTGCAGAATTGCAGCAGTAGTCCTCTGGTGTTTTTCTGTCTGCCTAATGCAATGCAGTGAGAATATACATAGTTAAGTGAACACTTCATAAAGCACAATTGAGCACGGCCACCTGTTTGAACGCAATGAGCCCTGTGGCACTTGCAAGGGAAGTCTGACAACTGGACTGCTTACACAGCTTAAGAACCTGTTTGGTCACTTGGTCTGGAGTCATGTGACATGCTAAAGGGAAGTGTGAAGTTGAAAGGTGTACTTTACTTTACTCTGCTAACCAATGAAAGCTTTTATACGAACCTCTCACAGGGAAGAAATACTCAGCAGGTTGGGACAAGCTTTTGTTTTGAACATGGGCAGGTCTGCAGAATAGTATGTGGTCGGGATTGCATTGCTTTCTTTCGAACTGGGGGTTAGTGTGTTTTTCATCAAGCGTGAAATGCTTTGAAGTATTTGTGTGGCAAAATTTTGAGCCTCGGCCGACACACTCTGCATTATTCAGGTGGCACGTGAAATCGAGAGCCTTTGTTTTTCACAATTAATAATGCAGTCTTAATGCATGTAGTTTTCCTGTCTATCTCTGACTAAGTCTTTTTGTTCTTGCTTGACATGAATGTCAAGTATATGTTTATGGCAGAAATGAACAATAGCGATGTATTGAATGTATGCATACATACAGACATAGGTACTATTAAAATTCAGTTAGTATGTGGCTTGCCTGAATGACTAATGTACTGAATAATTGGGCAAAGGAAAAAGTCCACTTAAACAAGCTGACCTCACTTGGTTAGTCTTGTAATGGATAATGTTGCATTAGTCATTCAAAATGTATTGGACAGTCACTAGAGTTAGAATTTATATCAGATTAAAATATGTGTATGTTGATATATTATCATTGAAAAGTTTGTGGCTTTTTTAAAATAAATTAATACTTTTATTCCAAAAGGACACATCAAATTGGCAGTAAAGATTGTTCATTTGAATTTTCTATTCATCAATGAATGCTGAGAAAAATGTATCACGTTTCCGCAAAACATTTGATAATAATCAGAAATGTTTCTTGAGCAGCAAATCAGCATATTAGAATGATTTCTGGAGGATCATGTGACACTGAAGACGCTGAATAATGATGCTGAAAATCAGCTTTGCCATCACAGGCATAAATTACATTTTAAAATGTATTAAAAATAGAAAAGTGTTTGTTAATTGAAATAATATTTCACAGTATTACTGTTTGTACTGCATTTTGATCAAGTAAAAATGCACCCTCATTGAACCTGAGAGACTATGGTTTTGTAAAAATGGTCTTATAGAGTTGTCATGTTTGACTCATCTGTCATACACAAGCTCACATCAGTACTTTTTGTGAATGTTAAACTCGCGTTTCCATTTCACAGGGAGTGACTCAATGCAGATGGTCTGTCGATTTCCACTAAGAACATTAGCGTAGCTGGCACACCTTCTTAATGAGATCATACGGCTGTGTTCACATGTCTGCTCATTACACACGTTTATGACTGATTTAATAGGAGAGCGAGACAGAAGACAGATAGCAGTTATAACGACAACAGATTTGTTTTGGAAGGCCGATTGCTCAAGGTGTGCTCAACCTATCAGGTTTCAGCTGGCGAAGAGTTCAAAGGCCTGGTTTTGTCTGAGGTCATGTAATGGACCTTGTGTATATTGGTGCTGTATTTTTATGCTGATTGTGCTTGATGGTTGCGTTGGGTTGGGCTGTTGATATGCTTGTTGACCTGACCTAACTATTCCTAGTATGGTGTCAGAATAGCAGCGTAGTATTTGGCAACAGGACACTTCCACATGCACACACCCTTATTGTGGACAGTCCCTCAAAGTGCCGCAGAAGCAATTACAGAGCATGTGTGAAATTCAGAGCTGGGGCTGTTGGCAAATCGGACTTTGGGGCAGATTGATTTGTCTTTTTTTTGTTGTTGTTGTTTTTTGCTAGCTAGCTAAAGAGTAGATTCAGTATCTTAGTTATATTTCTAAGTATATTGACTATTGAATTTGGACATGCATGTCTGATTATTGACTTATAACCTAATCATTTATTGAATTCAAACCTCAGCACGTATTTCAACCATGTATCTGGATCGGCAGTGAAAACAACAGGGGACCGAGAGGGCAAAGATAATCACAAGCTTGTTTGTGACCCTACAACGTGCAGGAAGGCAACTTGAGAAGGAGGCAAATCATTGCACAATAGCACCACAAGCCATCTGCAACTCGGTTATGGGAAAGAAAACTCCCTAGTGCTTTGATTTGAAAGGGAACCAAATAAAATATTAAAGCAGATTCTGTCCATATGCCAAGTGCATTAAAATATACATTGACTCCCTTTGCTGGATTTGAAATAGAAAACCACAGTTACTTCAATGTTTTTGAAGAAGGGAAGTTGAAGAACTAGTGGGAAGTGAACCTCAGTCGGCTGAAAGCGAAGTATTTAGATGTGTTCAATTTTAGGAGAACATTAATGCACTTCTGTGCTGTCAAAAATATTGATTTTTCAATACGAATTGATACTGAAATATCTGAAACTTTAGGGAATGTCTTTTTACTGTTTTATTATATTTAAACTGTGCAAATTCCTTTTTTTTGCAAAAACCATACATTTGACAGTTTTACTGTAAAATTACATGTGTAATTAAACTGTTTATACACGGTTTATACACTTTTCATACACTCTATATTTTACAGTGTAGTTTTAAGTCCTTGAACTTTTTTTATCAGTGATTTTATTAGAAAGGGTTTTGAGAGTGCAGAAAGAGTAGTATTTTTTTCAATTCATATATATATATTTTTTATTTGAATATGATTTTATTTTGATTATGATACTTTTTACAGCACTAGTAGTACAACACTATACTTACTACTTTTGTATGCGTGAAATACTGTATCCCTCAGCGCTCAACTTGACTTATTTGTTATTGTTATTTATGTGTGATGAATGCACTGGAACTATTATTAACTGGAGTTAAATCTCTCTTCATTTGAATTGTTTAAACTGCAAAATATTTGTAATTGTATTTGGAAATGAAAAATGATTAAATCACTAATTTAAGCACTCACTGTAGTGAGGTCATGTGACACCAGTGTAACATGCTTTGGTTTGAAATGTTCAATGTTGCGTAATACATACTGTTTTGCATATCTTTTTTGAAAAATATTTGGCTCTATACTTTGTATGCTTTGCTGTGTGTAGTATTTTAGAGCTGACATGACTATATCATGTACCTTTTATCCCTTTTTAGTTTGGATTTAATGCTCCAAGACACTCAAAGGCTCCTCTGTTCAAGAGGGCAGTCGAAAATTCTTGGGTTCGTACCATGAGAGGTGCATGGTTCTTTGATTTATGTTCTTACGTTTTTACAGCGTCCGAGATCTGGAAAGATCTATGAAAGCTATTGTAGCAGCTGGTCTGTTTTAGACGGTCTGGAAAAGGCATTGTGTAAGCTTAGCAGCCGCCCCACCTCTCCTTTTGAATGAGAGCCATTGTTTTTGGAAAAGCTCGAGCAAGTTCAGGTAAAGGAAGTGTGATATGAGAAGTTCTCGGGCCTTTAAAGGACATTGTATGTGCGTTGTGCAGTTATGTGTGTATTTTATTTTACTGACTGTTTGTCTTGCATTTTGTTTTGCTTGCATCACTGCTTGTAAAGTTTGTGAGGTGTTCACACAGGTTCTGTGCTCAGTCCCCAATCTTCAGCGAGGGTCCAAAAGTATTGATTATCTTTGCCATTTATAGGCATGCAGGGATCTTGAATAGCCCATTGGCTCCTTATCAGACCTGCGTTTATTTCCTCCGGCAGGCGCACACGTGCTTGTAAGCGGAGCCCTCCTGTCCTGGCCAATCACAGCTGCTTAGATGAAATTCTGGAGGGTGTCAGTCAGACCAATAAAACCACGTGCTGTGCTGAAGACTGTGTACATACTGTCCTCTGTAATGGAAATAAGTGCAAATGTCGGGCCGGAGGAATTTACAATGTATTGACTTGCCCGATAGCTTGGATGAATGTGAGTAAACTTTTTTTTTTTTTTTTTTTTTTTTGTTATTAAGAGAAAGACTTCTAGCTATCTGTTAGGCAGTTTAACATTTGTGGATCCGCCTCAGGAGCTGCATGAACATGAGTACTCGGAACACACGGATAGAAAGAGGAAATGAAGTTATCTCTGCTTTCGTTTGGTTTTTCCATTGAGACCATGTAATCTTGTCCACTGGTGAGCTCAGCCAGTGTGCGTTTTATTAGCTAGCGTTTCGTTGAGGACTTGTGTTATGAGTATGGGACATGGGGATACTGTTTTTCCAGGATTATCTGCTCTTCATGGGTGAAGTATCTCTTTGAAAACAAACTGCTTGGCTGCTTTTCTAGCCCCTGGAGAGAGAATGGGCACAAGAGATGCAGAGCCATGTGTTCTCTTCAGCATGTTCACATTCACGTTTCTATGCTGTTTTATTTCTGTTTCTAGATGAGATTGTTCATCATAATCATTAGAGCATACTATTATAGGTTTTCTGCAGCATATATAGATATTAGATATTATATATAGATATTATAATTTATACAAAATGGTGCTGTGCCTGTGACCCACTTTGTTACCAATTCAGGTTATTAAAGCTGCTTCCCATCAATTTTCCCTGTCTCTTATGTAGGTTTCTGTGTCTCTTTATGATAGCCTGGTTATTTTGGAATCTCAGAAGTAGTTACTGCACACTGATAGGCTATTTAACCCCTTAGCATTCCTGTAAAATTTGCCTAAAACGTCCAAAAAAAGGCATACCCAAAGTAAATTGCATGCTGTTCTTGAACCATTTGGAGTATATGCATGGTTTAGGTCTCTTTTGAAAGGTGTGTGTACCACGGGCGGTATAGTGGAACACTAATGGGTTCAGGTAAAATGTGGCCACACTACGCTTTGAGGATGCACAATTACTTCACATAGTCAACTGAGATGCTCTGATGTAGCTATGTCACGGTACCAACGTTTTAGTAGTCAGATACCAAAAGCAGTCAAATTTCACAGTTCCCTGCACCATAGCAAAAACTATTGTAACCATTTCATTATAATATTAATATTAATTTTAATATGCCGGTCTGTACAGGAACGGTCCCTATACTAGACATAGCACTTAATGCGATGTGAGTATTGAGGATGCGCACATCGTAATATCGATGCAAAAAACGATACATCGTGCAGCACTAGCATGTAGCCTTCAAATATTGCTCAGACTTAATACACCTATTTTAAACATCAATTTTTTTTTGTACCGTCTGTTGTCAAACAAATTTAATCCCCTATTTTAATAGGGTTGTCACTCTTGAAACTTTACAATGTGTACTTAGTAGCGTGAAAAATAAAACTATGAATAATTTAAATTATGAAGGGGTTTTATATAGTAACTGAGCAAGAACACTCCCTTTAAAATCACTGAAGCTGATATCACTTCAATTCAGCTGCAAAAAATCTGCCCATACTGCACAATAAATGTCTTATTTACAACATCTTCATACTTTGGTTATAACAAAATTATTTGAGAGTGTGCAGAGCTCACTCTGGCATATTTGAGCGGATTCTTTCGTACTAACTTAAATGCCTCTGATTGGCCATTGCGCTCATGCACTCAACAAATGTCTGATTGGATACAATGCGCAACGCTGCAGAAACGCATTGTATATGGAAACCTTTGATGCTCTTCACAGCACTCGCACAAATACACACAGGAGCATTTGAAAGCAGCTGGCTATCAGCGGGTACCAGATAGACCTGATATTTAATGCCATGCGTTACTACAGAACGGCTGGTATCATTACTTAATTATAATATATAATTAGAATTTAATTATTGATTTTGTACTGAAGTACCGGTACTTTTGACAACCCTACATGTTTGTGCAAATTCACTGGTCATGCACCAAACTTGAACTTTAGTATGCAGTGGAAGACAACTTTCTGGCCATCTGTGACTGTGGCTAAATGCTTTTTGACATTTAAATACTCTATAATTGGCTTAAGGCCCCATAATACATCACAGCCATAACCACTCATCTCATTGGAATGTATGTTTCATGATCTGTTGAGGCACAATATTTGTAGCCATTGCAAATGGTTAGAATTACCACTACAAAATGGTACTAGAGAATATATAGGGCATGTTTTGTTGACCACTAACCAGTGTGCAGAACCTTTTTAAAACGAAAGTGGTCATGTAATGTTTACATGTAAAGCATATTGTTGCTAACTATCTAAAATCAGCTCATAAAAACCACATTATGAAAGAAAATGTGTCCGATTTTAAAATCGTCAATGTTTTCTCCGATATTGGCATTAAAATGGGCAATAAACCAGCCAGGTTTCCATTACAGATTTGTGCGAAACTTTTGTGATATTTTTTCAATTCATTCCATTCTTAATTGTAGGTAATGGAAACAAAAGTTGTGACATAAATCAATGTATGCAGATTGGGTTTTGCTTGAGCTGTTTATAGGACCTACACAGTTATTAAGAATAATCAGTGCATGCATATTATGCATATAAACATACTCCGTTGCAACTATATTTCACTTTTTTTTTTTTTTAAGCAGATGCTAAAGAAGTGACTTGCAAATTAGGAATACTACAACAGGAGCTTTACAAACCTTTACAAAAAGGTTCCAGAACTGCTTAGAGTCCCAAATATGAGCTAGTGCAGAGATGTACACAAGACACTGTGAGACCACAGAAAAATAACTGACAGGGGTTAACAGTGTTTTTTTTTTTTTTAAATTGTTAACAATGAGTCATGTGCTCACAGAAGATTCTTTAGAAGCTTCCTGGTAGAGAGTGCTTAAGCTGTTCTAATGGATGTTTTTACTACTGATAGAACTGGACAAACTAATAAAAAATATCTGCAATAAATTAACTATGCTATAAAAAAAACATAGTTGGTAGTAAGTTTATACTACAAGGGTCTTATGTTTCAAAATGGTCCTTATATACTCTGTAAATGTGTTTTCAGGTTGGAAAGACAGCCTGTTCTCAATTTTGTCCATCATTGTTGTTTTGCAGTGAGACTGAAGTCCTGAGCTCTTCTGTTGGGAGACATCGCTCGTACTGGAGGGAGGAGCCTAATGCCTCAAAAATGTGAAACAATCAGTTACTGCAACCCCACCCCTTACCGGGAACCACGATTACGAGCCTCCAATCCACCATCAGTCTGGAGGTAATTAGTAGTTACTGCACTCAAGTCTATACATGACATCACACATTTTGAGGATAATTTGATGGTAATTCACTCACTTACATTTGTTTAGATAAGTTGAATCCACTTTGGTTTCTGCTGTTCATTTCCAGAAAAACAACATAAACTCTTTCATCTTTTCATCATCATCACGGATGTCGACCTCCATCAGGGGCGTTTTTCATTATTTTGTTTGGACACGACAGCCAACATCAGCACTCAGCGCCATGTTTTCATAACCAAAACTTTAAAGACGTTTAGAACATGTAGATTGAATTTTGTGCTGAGCAGTGGCAGAACTGTTGGTGCACATTGAGCCATGGTTCTCATGGTTACAATTTCCCATCCCATTCCGCTTTCTTCTCATCTGTCTCACTATGGCAAACAACCGTTGCTTTTATCATATTGTGCTATCCAGAGGGTGATAAAAACAAGTTGCTCAGTATGCATTTATCTTCACAAAAAAAGTGAGATCCTGTTCGCATCTCGCCTATAGTTACCCCTCTGTTGTCTTGTCTCACCAAGTTACGACTACATGAGCTACAGACTGCGGCAACACATGTGGTGAAGTGTGCAGACCCAGATGCTCAGCCTTTTCCTTGGGAAGAACACAGTGTTACAGCATAATTGGAGCAAAGTAGTCTTCATAATTGTGACCTCATCCTTGTTCACTTTTTTCCCCTCAATCAGTTCAGAACAGGTCCTCTGGCAGGCCCATTATAAAGGAAGTCATGAGCGTTTACAAGAAGAGGGGAGCAAACAAATCTCCTGTTAACTGAAGCAGTGTGCTTATTCTAGTATGAGCTCACATCATGCTTTACATTACTCATTCTGATGTTTTGCTTTTCACTTGTGGGTGTTTGTTTTCTTTTTACATAATGCTGTTGTGCTTTTTTGCCCTTAAATTATCATTAGCTCACACATGTGTTTTGGCCCATGGTCTTAAGGAAACTCTGAGTTGTGAGTGCGTTGAGGGCAAGGACTGGGCGGCAGCTGTATGTTGTTGCCAGGTTGTGTAATGAATAAAAATCAGCATCGAGCGCCAGATAGGACCTGGCGTGCCTCCAGGGTAATCATACTCCTGTCCAGCAATGGTGCTGCAGTGCGTTTCATTGCAAACTGGGAGGTTCTTTAGAGACTTTGAAGTAATCAGTATAGTGCTATAGTCTCTTATGTTTTTTTTTTTCATCCATCAATGCAAAAGTCAAATTGGTTGTTTAACCTTTTGTTTATCATTTCATGAACAAAGGGGGGAGGCTAGCTAAATAAATCTATTAGCTTTGTATTTCAATGGGAACATTTTAATCAAACTACCTTGTCTTTTTATGTCTGGTCAGATTTCCAACTGTTGAATTTATATACCTCTAAAGTGATTCTACCTTGATTGAGCTTTGCTATCACAAAAAAAAAAAAAATGTTAAGAACAGGAAATCCGAGGCTGGGTTGTACCAGGAAATGTGAGTGTCCCCATATCCATGGACAATCAAAGCCACTGTTGACTTGCCTTTTGTGTTCTCCCACTTTTTATCCAATACACCAGTTCAACCACACGATCCTGGTCTTTCAGATTGGCCTCTCCTGCTGTTTTCCACAAAGGAAGGTTGGCACGCGAGGAGATGTGCTGAGCTATGCAAGCTTTCCAAGGACACACCAAATGGTATTCTCTCTTCTCAATGGACATGGCCCTTTCCATGTTTGCCATCCAGTAAATGGCTGCAAGCCTGCCACCTCCCACTCTCACTTTGGCTCTGAAATAACTGTCCACGCTGTCCGAATGCCATCCCATGTTGTCACGTGAGAATCCCTAGTACCGCTTTATCAGGTCTAAATCTGCAGTGGAAGAATGCCTTATATGCACTTGTCTTTGAGAGTTTAGTCCTCCCACACATAGATACTGCTATTGGTGGTGCTGCAGGCTTGTTTGTAGGACAGCTGTGTCTGTGTCAGCTGAGAGCTTGTGTTAGAGCCCAGCTGTGTCTGGACCTGGGTGGCTCTGCTCCCATTATGTCAGCCTAAGGGTCAGCGGGAACAGCTAGTCCTTGTGCACATTGTGATACTACTTCTGCTGGGAAGTTATTTGCCATTTAGTATGTGTTTTACACAAACGGGATTATCTGACACAAACGCATAAGAACCTTCTGCACTAACTTTTGAACAATTTCCATTTTCATTTCTTTCTTTGCATTATTTTAATATTTTAGAGCTAATGTGTTTGAACTGTTGACTGTTATGTATGAACTGTTGTAATGTTGATGATAATAATGAATAGGGCACATTAAAAAAATACTTTTTGGTATTGAGTTTGTTTCATTGACTAGAGACATGCATCTTAAAGAAATAATTCAATGGTTCCCAACCCTGGACCTGGAATACCCCCAGCACTACACATTTTGGATGTCTTCCTAATCAAACACACTTGATTATACTTATCAGCTCATTAGTAAAGACTCAAAGACCTTAGATGGGTGTGTCATAAGAGAGAAATCAAAAATGTGCAGTGTTGGGGGTACTCCATGACCAGGGTTGGAAACCACTAAAATAGTTCACTTGAAAATGAAAATTAGCACTTTACTCTCTCTCTCATATCTTTAGCAGAATGTTTTTTGGTTTTTTTTGTCCATGCAAAAAAAACATATAGTGACCCTACACTGTCAAGCTGCAAAATGTACTTTTTTTGTAGTAGTCTCTTAAGCTTGGTCTGTGTCTGAAGCCATACAATAACTTTTTGTAGTTCGTATGAAAGGACTGAAGTTCTACTGAACAGAAATATTAATTTTAAGATGAATGTGCTTCCTTGAAATAGTAAATGTAGTTTTTGCCTTTTCTAAAAAAAAAAAAAAAAAAAAAAAAATTTCTTGCCATTTCTCTTATCAGCCATTTAATAGAACACTGGATTTGTTTTGAAATTCTTTTTTTTTTATCCTTTTTGTTTAGGTTTACCACTATGCACCTCAAGCCATATCCCAAACCACAAGATAAAGAGATACGTCGGGAATCTGTGCACGATGGAACAAGAGGCCTCCATGCCGACCAGCAGGGAGTGCTCAGGAAAGAGTGGGGCGTTCGCCAGTCGTGTGGCCTCATGGGCTCATCTGGCAACGGCACAGCCAACCGGTGTCCCCTCAGTGTCATCTCCCCCAACAGCCACCGATGTAACACCAACAGTGGGAGCAATGCGCCAACTAGAGTTAGTGGAGCCCGCAAAAGCAGAGCATCCTCTGCCACAACATTTACTAGTTCTTTAGTTCTGCTCTCATCTTCGACTGGTTTGGAGAATGAAGGCTCCCTTAGGATCTACCAAGGAGAGGATGCAGAGGGATCTTTGGATATATGGGCTGTCATTAAACCTGGGAACACAAAAGAGAAAATTGCCATTTTTGCAGCACAGAAGTGTGGCAATAATGTTATTGACAACACCTCAACACCTCAAGAAACAGAAGCCATTGCTCCAGAGCTACGGACTGTCTCAGTGAAAAACAAGGGCTGTTGGGATGGTGACTGGTCTGTGGCTAAGCGTAGGAGGAGATCTGGAAACCCGGACAAATTGAAAAGTGTTGAACCTCCTTTACCAAAACCTGAAATACAGAAAGTATCTCAACAAGAGGCCCTGAATGAGAACATCAATCCATGCCAAGAAGTTGCAGAGGAGGTTGTCAGGATGGAGGGAGAAGAGGATGAAAAGATTCTCTCTGTGGTGGAGATGGTGGCATACTTGGAGCAAAGAGCCAGCGACCAACAGGTTAGCTCCAAACCGCCATCCTTACGAAGCACCAGCAGCATCACTTTGTCCAAGGTTGGAACCATCCCTCAACCTGCAGAGCAGCAGTCCAAGATTTCAGAACAGCTGGAGGTCCAGGAGGAGGAAGGTGAGTCTGTTCGAGTTCTGGATATGGTGGCCAAGTTGGAGTCGCAGTGCCTGAGCAGACATAGCCTCCGGGAAGGAGGAGACCTCTCTCGAAGCAACAGCTTACAGAGGAAGGTGGGACGTGTGCTTCTAGCAGGGTCGGAACCTTACCCGCTGCAATCACAGCAAGCATCACCTACTGTCCCTCATGACTGTAGAGCTGAGACTGTCCCACAGGAATTGGGTAGTGATTTAGACGGTCTGCATTCCCCATCTAAGACCCTTGAGTCTACAGAAACCTTGCAGGGTGGGCTTGATAACTCTGCCCTCAAGGAGGAAGAAAGTTCTTGTATTGCAAGAGAGGAAACTAGCACAGCGATTGAGATGGTAAATAACCTGCAGTCCTTGCTAAAGTGCAATGAGGAACCGCTACCAGGCATGTTGTTTTTTGCCAAATCTTCTCCTCAGCCTCTGAAGGAGCAGAACCTAGCCTCTTCATCAAAGAGCAGATCTCAGAACAAACAGCCTTCTCACATCAAGGACCTTGAGCCTTCTGTGGACACCTCAGTGTCTTTCAGAGAGGAGAGTAAAGATGGATTTGTGGGTGAGCATAATCAAAACTTTGAGGAGACAAAGGGAGTAGAGACTTGCATAGTTAGTCAGGAGCCTGTGCCTTTTCCATCACGCCGCCTAGTGTCTCACGATTTCCTAGAAACTCGCTTCAAGATCCAGCTACTTTTGGAGCCTCAGCAGTACATGGCTTTCCTGCCTCACCACATCATTGTAAAGATCTTTTGCTTGCTGCCTACCGAGAGCTTGGCTGCCCTCAAGTGCACCTGCCATTACTTTAAATTTATCATTGAGAGTTATGGCGTACGGCCGGCAGACTCTCGTTGGGTTAGTGATCCACGCTACAAAGACGATCCCTGCAAACAGTGCAAGAAGCGGTATGACCGCGGTGATGTTTCGCTCTGCCGTTGGCATCATAAGCCCTACTGCCAGGCGCTACCATATGGCCCCGGCTACTGGATGTGCTGCCGTAGATCTCACAAAGACACACCTGGATGCAATGTGGGACTTCATGACAACCGCTGGGTCCCTGCCTTTCATAGCATCAACATGCCAATTTACAAGAAAAACAAGGACACTGACGAGGACTCATAGTGTGCCAAATACATAGGCAATGTGCATTTATGTGAGTAACTAGTTTGAATGGGCTATGTTTTCTGTGCCTGCGTGTTGCCAATGAGCATGTGTGCTTTTGATGTATAGTGCTTACAACCAGGTTGCTGAAACTAACAAGAAATTGCTGGGTCGCTGTACTTCTACTCTGCCAACCAATCAGCAGTTCCCTTGTCAAACCCTCCTCAGGTCTTTAATGTTAGTCTGCACTTTAACCTTTTAAGATTGAATTTTGCAGAGTTCTATCTGGGTACTGCTTGATGATTTTTAATTCAAGTAAGCATTAATGACTAACTTATTTTCTCAATCCACCCACCATTCTTTTTCTGTTCTTCGACACTCTGGCACTTCCTGCACTGATGTTGACGTAGCCTTGCAATATTAAAATAAATTGAGCATTAGTTCTGTTTATCTCCCAGTGTACTTGCAACCATGAACTCATTGGCCAGTAGAGAAACTTTCAGCGACGTCACAATGAGTAATTGATATTTGCTCCATTTTCCCATCTTCCATTATCATCTCTTAGCATCTCTTACAAGTCTTGGGAAATTAGGTGGCGCAATGGCTTCATGACTTAATGGGATTGACTTTTTGAGATTGTTCTGAGCCCATATGTTTACATTGTACATAGCACAGAATCCTATATATCATAACAGTGATGAATGATGGCACGAGTGTGACGAAATGCATTTAATCTTAATAAGGGGTAAAACGCCTTGTTCTTTTTATGCTAACTTTATGTATATAGATATCTTTGTGAAATTGTCACTCTTGTTCTGCAGTGGGACTCTTCTGATAAACCCCTGTGAACGGGTAGTGCATATTCTTCTCAATTTTTAAGTATTGATATGTATGATGTATTGTTTCTTGACTGGAAACATTTGAATGTGGGAAGAGAGTTTCTCCATCTTGAAAGTAACTAACTGAACACCATCTGAAAAAAGAAAAAATGAATAGCAGTATACTGTTTTCCAAAGTGTGTCAGATTTTTAAAACTTATTAACGACATTGCTGTGCTCTGCCTGTCAAGGCATTTTACTTCAATAAAGTATATCTTGAATTTGTAACCAGTGTTCTGCTCTTTTTTTTTTTACTTGTATGTTTGAATCCACAGAAAACTACCTTACACAGTATGCTTGTATCAGCCAGTGAATTTATGGCTTGCTTTTAGATTAGTGTAACCCAAATTTTGTACATTTAAATGAACTATAAAAATGCTCATCAATTTAATTTTCAACACTTTTGAATCTATTCTTCACAGCTTTTTGCTTTCATTTTTGGATTCTTATGTTTCAAGCAGTTTTGACTTCAAATGCCTATTTGTGATTGAAAGATACTGGGAAATAAAAAAACCCTGCAGTTTTGTTGGTTTGGAGAAAAGGTTGGATAAACCTTGTACTGTATAGCTGGCAGTAAATTAACTTAACCTTTGTTTTTATAAACAATTAATTTAACTAAAATTGCTAATGTGGTCTGAATTGATAATGATGGCATTTTTAGTTTTAAGTGACCCTACTAATGCATATTGGTAATTTAAGCATTACACTAAAATGTAACCAATGCCATATATAACGTCTATGCCCAGATGTACTTCTCAGCCATGGTCTTGTGTGGTTGCATTGCTGGTCTCAATACAGTTGCCACTATGAGGGGCATTTATTAATGGAATAAAACATCTGACATGACTCACGTGTTCTTTTGTGAATGTCCATCATGCTTGGCATAGTCAAAAATATTAATTTCTGTAGCATTTGGTGCATCCTATCTCATTTTTAAATGTGTAGAAAGTGTAGATCATTGAAACTATTCAAGGTTATGGTTGTAAGGTGAAAAGGTTTGGAATGCACTCAGAGATACTCTTTGCATGTCTCAAAGAAGAGGAAATATAACTGCACTTACCAAGTACTACATATGTTAACGTGTATTTAAGGTGAATTCATTTTTCAAAACCGTAAACCAGAATAATGCTTCATAACTATTGTATTTCAGAGAGGTATTCAGTTTAATAATTGAGGGCATCTGCTAATACAAATAAAACATTTCTAAAGTGAAACTGTGTAAATATGCTTCTTTTTAACAAGATGGTGAAAAAATAATCCTGTACATAAATCCTAAGATCAAAATAGACAGCCAGCCTCTCCTCTCCTCCACTAGGTAACGATGCAAGATTTATGCCCAATGCAGCTTGAGGGAATTTAAAGGGGGAAAAAAGCTTGTTATTTCATAAAATACAATTCCTCTTGTAAATAATAAAACGACACCAACAATATTTGCCACTCTCTCAGACAAGTCCAACAACATTTATACAGTAAGGTTCTTTGAAGAGCTGGTGAGAAGGTGCAATGCATCATTTAAACAAAGCAGTCAGGCCTGTCCAATGATGCTTTGAAAGTACAATCTTTTGCACCGATTCACAAAAATATTTGGCAATGTACACTGGATAAAGTTGAGTCATGTATACAGTATGTGAGCTACAAAAAGATCAAAAATGTAAAAGTAGTTTACTACACTCTTCCATCCAGCAATAAAACCACACAAAAAAGGTCGGAACACATGCTTCACTCTGGTTTCTACCACACGCTTATTATGAGCGGTCAGATGAAATCTTCCCTTTATTTCCCGTAACAGGCAAGTTGACAAATGAGGGTGACCGTAATGGGGTGTTTGCATAGTTACAGCCCAGTCCAACCACCCCATATCCACCAGATCTCAGCGCTGCCCGGTGTAGGTGCGGAACCAGGATGTGACGGAGGCGGCCGCAGAGGAGATCATGCCCCCTGCATTTCCAACTGGCTGGGATGCCTGCATGCCACTCTGCGAAAGATCCATAGGCTGAGAGGGGATGTCACAGAAGCGAGGGCTTGGAACGGTCTCCCAGTCAGTGCCCAAGTCCGTTTCTTCATCGGTCACTGCCTCGTCTCCGCTCTCCTCCACAGGTCCAGCCTCCTCTGGTTCCACAAACTCCATAGAGTCTTCCAAGTCAGCACTCACCTCAAACGGCCCAGTTCTATGCAGTGAACAAGAGTTAGAAAAGCTGACATACACTACCATATTCCTTTTTTATTCCTGTGATGGCAAAGCTCAGAAATTAACTTATCGCATGAAACATTTGAGAATAAAGCAGTGTTTCCATCCCATGTGTTCAAGAGAACTAAATCGGCACTTCCTGGGAAATTGGTGAAAAATTTCTGTAATAAAAATAGAAGTTGCTGCAATCGGGAAACTAGCTTTTTTTCCCCTCCATCATACATGACTTGCGCCTCAGAGGGAGCAGATGAAATGCAACATATGTTGTCAAGTTATCTTGTGTTTGGGAATGAAATCATGCGAGATACTTTTGCGAGGTCATTACACCAAATCATTCTAATGACCAACTCTGACTCAGGCGTTTCAGAATGATCAAACAACCTTTGAGATGTTGTGATTGGTCTGCTGGTTAGATCAGTTATCCAATCACATCGTCTGTTGGGGAAAATCACGTGAGGTTTTTCTTGCGCATCGAAGGATTTATTCACTAAATGTGTTTCCATCTTAGTTTATGAGCATGTGTTCTCAGCAGACAATTTTTTTTTTATCTACCTCCTAAACCTTTCAAATTTATTAGAAAAAAAAAAATTGACCCCAAATTTTTAAACAACATTTTTTTTCAACAACAACAGAAAAACATTCAGCAGCAAATAAATAGTGTGGGACCTGATTTTTTTCTATTACAATTTAATCATGACATGAATTGTGGGCAATAACATACATTTTAAATACATTGTTCTCGCTAAGAAAGAGGCAAATGTAATTTCTCACCTGCCGAGGTTCTTGTTTGTTGGAGACACTAGAAACATGATATTCCTCAAAGTGTGGTGAGGATGAAGCAGCTCGCTGTCAACATGCTGAGAAGAGAGTATAAACATGAGGTTTGTGCAGAATGTGACTTCTCAGATCAGTGTTCTCAGCATTGAGAAGAATTTACCTGCGAGAAGCAGAGGTGCAGGATGTTGGTGTTGAGTTTGTTTACGGCACGGTTGAATCGGTATCGAGTCAGATTATCGCCACAGAACTCACTGCAGACAAAACAAAACAGAATACAGGACTCATCAGATGTCTCTGAACTGAACAACCCTAAAAAGAAAACTTAAATACTGAAGATTTTCCCGTCACATTCTTGTATAAAAATACAGGTTTGACAATAAACATGCAGCTGTAACCTGTTGCACAACTTTTTCGGAAGGTTGACATCCAGAATATGAGACAGGATATTGACGAGCTGTGTAGAGTAACAGAGGGCGGCACTGATGGTGTGTGCCGGGTTGATGTGGTCCAGCTCTTCACACAAAGACAAAAAAAAGGTAAAACTTTACAATAAAGGTTTCATTCGTTAACATTAGTTACATGATCTGTGAATTCTGTACCTGGTCCCTGGTTTCCACTCTTCTCCTCCACCCAGCTGTAATAGGCTGAGCAGTCTCCATTACTAGGAAGTGTGACGTGTGGCCCAGTGATACTGATGCTCGTCTCTCCGTTCTGGTCGTCCCAGATCCAGCGGCCTGAGTGATAGGTGGTACGCCTCGCCTCTGCGAGTTCACTGACTGTGCTGGAGGTCAGAGCTAGGTCATACTCAGCCACGACTGGATCTGCAGGGTCCCTGAAGGATACAAACACTTGAGATGATGACGTATTCAAAAACTGGCCGAACATGTTTAGTTCATGATCATTCATCAATATCAAGTGATAGTTCCAGGAACACTGAAATTAGCTTACTGAGTGAAAAAAGTGTCCAACTCAAAGGACACATTCAAAAGTGAGAAGTCAGTATAATTATTTGAGGTCATGATGTAAAAAATATACTGTTCAAAAGTTTAGGGTCAGTAAGATTTTTTTTTAATGTTTTTCTTAAGTATCCTGTGCTCACCAAGACTGCATATATTTGATCAAAAATAAAGTAAAAACAGTAATATTGTGAAATATTATTACAATTTAAAATGTTCTATTTAAATGTTTAAAACTGTATTTTATTCCTGTGATGTCAAAGCTGAATTTTCAGCATTATTACTCCACAAATGATAAAAAAAAATCCAAAAAATCATTCAAAACCATTTTTTTTTAATCGCATATTTTACAAGATAAGATATTCACATGCAGGATATGTTGTGCACCAAATCCTCCACCATTGTCTTGTCAGTCATCTCTCTCTTCACATTATAAATGAAATCTGACTCCTGCTGCGACTCTGCAGCTCATGCTGTTACAGACGATTTACATTTTACATTTATTCATTTGGCTGATGCTTTTATCCAAAGCAAATTACAAGGGGAGCAATTAGGGGTTAGGTGTCTTGCTCAAGGGCGCCTTATTCATGGTATCGAAGGTGGAGAGAGTGCTGTTCATTCACAATCCCCATATTCAATTCCTGCCGGCGTGGGAATCAAACCAGTAACCTTCAGGTTACAAGCCCGACTTCCTCACCATTAGGCCACGACTACCCACACACATTTCAGTTTATAATTGTAGGGTCTAGGGCTGCTCTCGACTAAAGATTTTTCAAGTAGTTCACCGAGACCGAGATGGCAGATATCGCATCCTTAATGTTTTAGTTATTTTACAAAAGCACATTGTTTTGCTGTTATTGTGAGTTTACAGAAATAAAAGTAGACCCTTTATAGTTTGCATTACTCTCATCTTGACCAAAATGGAGTAAACGGGCTATCCACACACTTATAATAGTGCACATTTATCAGGACTAGGCTAACATTAGAGCGAGCGGACTTGTAAAGTTGCTACAACGAACAAGTTTCAAGTGATAAGCCATATTTGAGGTCGATGAATGATAGGCAAATGTTTGGATTGGGATTTTTTTTTCTGCGACTAACCCACTAATAAAATCTTGGTCGACCAAGCCTCGACTATTAGGGTCCGTAGTCCAACTGAACTAAATGGTTTTTATTTCTATAAAAAAGCAAAATCACTGTAGGGGCATTGCCATGGTGGCCAACTAATGCAAAATGTAACACCCCTAACCATTCCAGATTGCATTTCAAAAAGCTCAGCTAAAATATTCTTGCATATGTATGAGTTATATGTTTTGTTTATGCATATTTTGATGTTCATTTGAGTATATTTGTGCTCATTTGATCTGCTCTGACCTGCTGCCCTGCTTCTCTTCCTGGATGTTGAAGATGTGAGTGGTGAGCTCCAGGATGTGCTCTCTCCGCACCTCAGCCAGGGCTTCCAGCCTACCCTGCATCTCTTTGGATCTCTTATCCAGGAGCTCGCCCAGACGTTGGTTGTGTCGCTTAATTTTGTCCCTCTTTTCCTGATGTCGGCTGGCTCTGCGCTGCAGTCGCTGGCCTTCCTCCTGGGAACGCAACAACAGCTCCCTGCCTAAAGTGAAGAAAAAGAAACGGCAATGACATCAAACAACAGACTGCTATTTGTTATTTTAAACTGTTCAGCTTTTTACTATTTGAAAGACAATCAAGAGAGAACTCCGATACGAGTACCACAGCTCAATGTGATTCAGGCATGTTTACACACTTCTGTCATGGGAACATTTTAGTTGTGTTACTCACCACTCTTGACTTCTTCATTGCTAGTGCAGATGGCCTCTTTGAGTTGTTGGATTTTCATCTTGCATGACATGATTTTCCATCTCTGTTAAACAAAATACACAGCCATGATGGTGAGAAATATCTTAAAAACATATCTATTATGGTTTACATCTTTTATCATCTTTTAAAACATGAACAAAAATACTTACAAGTTGGTCTGCCTCGACTTTCTTGTCCATGGCTTTGATGACTCTGAAACAAAAGGAAAATTTAGTATTAACAATGCGCAATGTGGGATTGTGCATCATATGATGCTGCTCATATAATACCTCTGTTGAAGATTCTCCTTTTCATTTTTGAGCTTCTGGAGTCTTTCAAGCTTTTCTGAATACCTGTTGGAAATAAAAGAAATACAGTGAGAACTAGAGAAAATATACAGAATATGCCACAACAGGAATGTTAAATATATATATATATATCAAAATATAAAACTTAATGATATCGTCAGATTTGGTAACATGACTCAGCTAAAATTAATCCTAGGTCAACACGTTTGGCATGTCAAATAATGCCAAAAAACTTCTATAAGCCATGACAACACTTTTAATTATGGGTTTAGAACATTTAAATAGCCACGCCATTGACTTGAAATGAAAGAGACGGCTGAAACGTGAACCTCTTTGTTCTCTGATAGTTTGTTTACAAAATTAGCAGTTAGCATGTTAGCAAACCAGGGCCATAAATTTGCAAAACACTCTCACAAGTGTCTTCATAGAACTCATATTAACCCCGAAAGCACTTACAATTAGGGGGAAACCTGTGCTTAAATGAAATCTTAAAAAAAATGCGAAACGGATGATAGTGAAAATGCTAGCATGCTATTAGCAGAAAGCAGAAAGAAAAAAATAAAATTAAAACAAACCTCTCCGGATTTCTCCCGTCATAATACACGAAATCCCCGCTCTGAATGCAACGGGCGCAGGTCAGTCTGCGTCTGGCGGTGTTGCAGAGCGGACATCTCTCCACGGCAACAAAGAGCCCCTCTGCATCATCCAGCGCCTCCACCATCACCGCGGCAGCAGCGTTAGCGCACGCCGGATGAAGGTGCTGCTGAGGCGGATGGAGTCGGGCGGGAGCCCGGGCCTCTCCAGACTCTGGATACTCTTCACCAGGCCCCGAAGGCCGGGGTTCGCCTGTTAAGGGACAAGCCATGATGATACAGGCTCTATGAAGAATAAAAGCCTCTTAGAAACTACCACTGTGAGATTTACATGGTTTGTGATTAAAAAAATATTTAAATAAAACCAGTAGTTCTGGTCCAGAGGTCTCTATGACCAACTGTGCGTGATGGCGGTCTGCCCTCGCACCACGTGACGTATGTTTGCGTTTGTGCGGTGACGCTTGGTGGTGGGTTTCCTTAGAAAGATTTACCATGGTAACCATAACTAAAATGTTTGAGCACCAAAGAAACATATTAGAATTATTTCTGAAGGATTGTTTGACTGAAGACTGGAGAAAAGAAAAAAAAATCAGCTTTGTCATCACAAGAATATTTACAATTTAAAATAAATGAATATAAAAAAGAGCCATTTTAAATTGTAATATTTCACAATATTACTATTTTTACTGTATTTTTGATCAAATAAATGCAGCCTCAGTGAGCATTAGATACTCTTTCAAAAATACTAAAACGCACACATGCATAGTATGCAAAAGAGAAGAGTTCAAAGTTTATTTACCTGCTTCAGCAAGTAGTATTTCAACATGTACAAGAGGGACAAAACATAGCCATAACTGAAGTGGATACTTAGTGTCTCCATTCAAGAGTCACATCTGAATATTTCAACAAAACATTTACGGTTCACAGGACACTTTAGGACGCTTTGTTATCTCAGCAACCCTCACTAATGCAGCCATTACAAAGTAAACAAAGAGTTAAACAAAAGTTTGATTAAATTATTGCATTCAAACCTTTCAAGCACCACTAACACATGGATACGAAGCACACCATAACAGACAAATATTCACATGCAGCAAGTTTCTGCATAAGTGCAGTGTTTCTACTGCTTCCTGAACCCTTTCAGGATGGGGTAAATATTTTCAAAGGCTTCATAGATCTCTGACCGCTCTTTTGCACCTAAAATCATAACATAAATTACAGAATTTCAATGCATGGCAGCCAAATGTTTTTACGACTGCACAAAGTTGGGTTATACTAGAGAATACATCAACTATACCTGTGAGCACAACTTTTCCAGATACAAAAATCAGCAGCACGATACGTGGCTTCACCATGCGATATATCAAACCAGGAAACAACTCTGGCTCGTAGCTGGAGGGGTAAAATGGTTGACAGTGGTTAAAGACAGATGTTACGAAATTGTTAAGTCATATAATATTGTGGACCAGTAACCATGAAAGTCATTTATGCAAGACAGATGCCTGTCCAGACCTGCTGAACTGCTGGTGAGTGAGGACCAGGCCTTCTAAGCGTATAGGAAAGCAGACATCACAACTTCCAACCATGTTTTGGATTTTGAAGTCAAGGAATTTGGCAGGAAAACCGAGTTTCTGTACCACCCGGGCATATTTCCGTGCAGCAAGGCGAGATTGCTCCTCACTGCTTGGAAAGATAAACAAAGGAAAAGGCAAATATAGAGCAAAAGACACATGTAAGACTATTTCTGTGCTAAGTTTATCTGTTTTACAGTCGTGCTACCCTAATGCATCATAGTTAAGAGTTTAAAATATATATATATATTATGTATACCTCTTGGCTCCAGTGCACACCATTTTTCCAGAGCTGAAAATGAGAGCAGTAGTTCTTGGTTCACGGATCCTCATTATAACTGCAGCAAAACGCTATACATAAGAGAAATTTGGAGTTTTGACAGTTTACCTTAAATAAATAATTCACCCAAAAATGAAAATTCTGTCATTTGTTTTTTACCCATCATTATGTCAACATATTAAACAATGACAGAATTTACAGGAACTATTCCTTTAAGAAAGTTATAATGTTGGTCTATGATTTCAACACAGTGTTGTATAACCTTCTAAAGGAAAGTACCTTTGGGTTGTATTCAGCGTTTCGAGCTTGAAGTGCGATGGATTTGAGATCCAGAGGACAAGCAAGATTCACTGTTGACACAATATTCCTGTGTATAATCAAAAACAGGTTTGGAAATATAGACTGGCATGGTCAACAGATGCATTTCTCACTAAAAACTACGATCCAGTGGCTGTTTTTTTCAAAAGTGATCACTCTTTACTTGTGCAAAGGATTCTCTTCAAAAAGGTACAGACAATTATTTTGGTGAAATTATGCAGTCAAAATAATTTACAGCCTTTTCTGTGGAAAAAGCTCTAGACCTATATGATGATGTTGTTAAAAAGAGTCTCAGATACACACTCCATATTTTCCCTATAAAATGTCTTACTGTAATTGTGGGATGATGCCTGAACTCTCTGTCACTGGGGTCATGGGGGTCATAGGAGTCATGGGAGTCATCGGGAGACTGAACTGTGAGGTGTTTTTGGCAGAATTACTGGCGTCAATATCTGCCTCTGTTGACTCTCTCGGTGGACAGTCGGTGTAAATGCCGCTGTCCTCATTCCTGCTAATATTCTCAGCCTGCGGCGGCTCATCTTGAGTGCTCAGTTCATCAGGTAAGAAGCTCAGGTCCAAGTCCTCAGTAAGATCTTTCTCCTGAGAAGTTATAGAGGACAGGAAAGTGGAATCCTGGATCTGTGGAGCTGGACCCTGTAGGCCCAGATCCCCCTCAAAGATGTAATCAGATGAACCCTTAGGAGAACAAAAATAAGTGGCAAGAAATATATATATATATATATATACAATCAATTCAATTTAACAGACCTTATATTGTTAGAGAGGACCAACATTCCAAAGCAAAAAAAGAGACAAAGATAGATGTTTTCATCAGGTAAATTGCATTTATTAAAACAACATATTAATTGCTCATCTTAAATGTTTGCCTAACATAGCAATATTTAGCTTGTTCATTTCTGTAGCAACATATCAGATGTATTTCTTATTGTATTTTTTCTATATTTCTTTATAAATGTTTTTTTTTCCTTATTCATATTTACTTCATTTATGTAACAAGAACGCGTGCATTATAATAGACTAGAGTGTACCTCTATAGTATTATGTTTTCAGCTACCAAAGACTCACCTTACACAATCATTTCAGCATTTCATTTTACAACTTACAGCAATAGTTTGGTCAAAGTAATTTTCGAGGGCATCCATGTTCCTTATGGTCCATTGGAAGACAGCGGATTTACATAAAGTGAAGTTTCCCAGTCTGTTTCTGTGCCTGTGGATGTGATCTAATTGGCATCAAGTGTGAAGCTACTCAGAGGCGTGACACATCATGTCACCAAAACTAAGGAGTTAATTCTCGCCAGAATGCTAAAATTAAATATTTTTGTAATAAACAACAATCAAAAAACTTATTTGTTGGCCTTTTTCGCAAACAAAATATAACAAGCTGAAAATAAAAAGATTTTCATGCAATGCAGTCTCCGGACAGTAGAGGGAGACAGACACAACGGTGTAAACAGTCAGTTGTGCGCATGAGCGGAAGACGAATGTTATGATTTTAACAACTGTGAGACATGTGAAGTGTGCACGAGCTGTCACAAATCCCTTCAAACCATTAATAGTTCAATGTGTAGATACTTTGGCATACATGGAAGGAAAGTATATAATGAGTATTTTAAGCTGACGGAGGCTTGTGAAAAATCGACAGTTAATCCACTGGTTCCATAGAAACATGTGGATAGGGTTATGGATGCAGTTAAAGAATGCTTGAGGGATTTTCCTAAAGAAGCTCGGGGTGAGTTCATTGGCTGTCTGTTGACATCTGGACGCATTCATTATTTAGCATTTTCAATGCCCCGGACCCCCAAAATACATCATTTGCATGAGGGACCCCCATCCTAAAATTTTAAAGACGCCTATATATTTCTCATGTAAAAAGACCCAATTAATGCTGTGAATTTTTATATATATATATATATATATATATATAAATGTGTAAACTATTTCTATAAACCATCATTGCTTTTTTTTTTATTTTTTTACTTTTTTTATACTCGCTGTAAGTTGCAGATGTAAGTTAGATGTATTTTATTAATGTATTTATTTTTATTAATATATACATTTATTTATTTAAATCCTATTTCCTTTATTTTAAGCAGTTTTTATTTTAATCTATTTACCAACTTTAATCTCTTTTATTTGATTTTCTTATTTTTATTTATTTAAATTAAATTTTATTTATTTTAATTTATTGATTTACTTTAATCAAATGTTTTGTAGTTATTTATATTTTGTTGAAATTAAGTTTTATTTAAATTTATTTTAATCAAATATATTAATTAATTTATTTAAATCAAGTTTTATTTAATTTATTTTAATCTAATGTTTCTAATGTCAAATTTTATGTATATGTATTAAAATATAATATAATTTACAAACATACATGTGTGTGTGTGTGTGTGTATATATATATATATATATATATATATATATATATATATATATATATATATATATACACATATCATGAAAATTGGAATTGTTATGAAAACAATGTTACAAGTTTCTTTTTCATGCAAAATCAGTTTTTAACCCAGAATAATCAGAATCATAAGTAATAGGCCTAGTTTTTTTTTTTGTTGTTGTTGTTGAAAGCCTTGTAATGACTTCAAATCGTTATGTCTTTTCTCCGTTAGAGCTTTATCTTAACGATGCAGTGCCATACCTTGATGGGCCCCTCTCTCCACTTCAGTTTTATCGTGACTGGATTGGCCCAAACAAGCCCTGCATCGTTCGCAATGCCTTCAGTGATTGGCCAGCTTTGTCTAAATGGAACCCCACATATCTGAGGTGAGCTAATCAGTTGATCAGATCTAACATTTAAACAATATGCCCTCAAAATGTTTCCTTTCTTTTCATATTCGTGCAGAGAGAAAGTGGGCTCCAAAGTCATAAGTGTGGCCGTCACTCCAAACGGATATGCAGATGCTGTAAACGGGAATCGCTTTGTGATGCCAGAGGAGCGTCAGATGTCCTTCACCTCTCTGCTGGATATCGTAGAGGGGAAGGTGAAGAGCAATGGTGTGTTTTACGTTCAGAAGCAATGCTCAAATCTGACTGAGGAGTTACCGGAGCTGACGGGAGACGTAAAGACTCACATTCCCTGGATGAGTGAAGCTCTTGGTGTGTCCACACATTTTACATTATGTTTTTTCCTGGAGAATGGTTGGAGAATGACAAAATATTGAAACTTGGATTCTGAAATTATTATTGTTGGTTTTTTTTTTTTTTTTTTTTTTTTTTCAGGAAAAAAGCCTGATGCTGTAAATTTCTGGCTCGGGGAAGAAAGTGCTGTCACATCAAGTGATTTTGTCTTCACTTGTTCATAAACATAAAATATTGTAAACTTTAAACCAGTGGTTCTCAACCAGGAGGCGTCAGCAACCTTCTAAACGAGCCTCAGGATGAAATAATTTATATAGTTTTAAAATAAGATAAACATTTTAAACATTTAAAATAAAACACATCTTTTTTTTCTTTAAAGAACCAAGATTTCCACAGTTTTGAAAATCCTGGATATACTAATTTTGAAAGTTTTTTTTCTAGACCTAGAAAAGTCATGTAAATTAATAAGATCTTAAAATGCCATTGGCATTTTAATAATAAGCTCTAAAATATATTTAGATTTTATTTTAAGAAATTCTAATCCTTAATCCTTATCCAATAAATCAGAAAATGACTAGAAAAGTCATGCAAACTCCTTAAAAAAACCTTAAAACTTCTGGAATATGGAAAAAAAAAATCTAGAAAAGCCTTCGAATATTGTTGTAGACAGTAATCTTAGAATCAAAAAGGTTGAGAAACCACTGCTTTAACACCCAATTTATGTACCCATTTTTGTTAGTGAACATAGTTTTGTTTTATCTGTAGTGCATAAAGATCATTATGAGAATCTATACTGCGTGATCTCTGGGCAGAAAGAGTTTATTTTACTTCCTCCGACTGATAGACCTTTCATACCGTATGGTAAGAAGTCTCTAAGTCTTTTCTCTATCCCAATCTTTTATTTCGCTTGCTTAGCTTAACATTTCCTTAACATATGCTTTAAGGAAATGGCCTCATGGCTCTGCCTCTGTCTTTTGGCATTGTTTTATTTTTTCCTCATAGAGCTCTACCAGTCAGCATCATACAGACAGAAAGAAGATGGCACCTTTGAAATAGTGGATGAGGAAGATTCAACCAAAGTATTTAAGTTCATTAAAATTAAACTATTAAAATTGAATTCTATATATTTCTATTTAATTTTTATAATTAAAAATGAATATATTTTGCAGTATTTTTCCATTATATCTCTTTCAGGTGCCCTGGATCCCTCTAGACCCCTTGAACCCAGATTACGAGCGATATCCCTCCTACAGGATGGCTAAACCTCTGCACTGCACAGTGAAAGCTGGAGAAATGCTGTACCTGCCCTCCCTGTGGTTCCACCATGTGCGTCAGTCTCACGGCTGCATAGCAGGTTGGTGATGTGACTACTAACAAGATTGCTAACAATGCTAACTTGTAGAGATGCACCGAAATTAAAATTCTGGTCCGAAACCAAAAATTCAGGATGCATTTAGCCCAAAACTGAAAATGAAGAATCAAAAAATGAATCAAACTTGTTTCATAATCAATACTCAAATAGCTTTGAAGAAATAGCTTTAGAATGGTTCCTACTCCAGTTTATTGCTGAAATATTAACATTTAAACTACAATAAACTGTAATAACTTGTTTTCATATAGTACTATGTAGTACTGAATTGTGAAGTTAGACCATTAAACAGTTTTTAAACAATTCTGTGTTCAGGATTCTTTGGGCGGGGCTAAAACAGTGGCTCGATGACGCACTGGAGCCACTGAGCAGGCCCCTCCCCTAACACTTCAATAACTAAAGACATTATTATGTCTACGATAATAACTGACAATGACGCACTGGAGACACCGAGCATGGCCCCTCCCCTAACACTACAATAACTAAAGACATTATTATGTCTACGATAATAACTGACAATGACGCACTGGAGCCACCGAGCATGGCCCCTCCCCTAATACTACAATAACTTCAGAGTATTAGCATCAGTGGCTCGCCCGTAAGTTACTGTAATTACCGTTAGTTATACAGCCTACAATTTTGCTAGTTACATATGGCTTCGTCACGCAAATGCATATTACCTGGTGTGATAATATACAAAACAGCTTGATCTCCTTATTTAAATTTCCTAAAAACGATGATATGAAGAAGAGGTGGATTAATTTTGTGAAGAGCCGTCTTGACGGAGAGCTGACGATCACCACCAACACATGCCTTTGCAGTGAACATTTTACACCTGATAGTTTTACAAACTACGTGCCCACCAATGAGTGCAAGTTGCCTTGTGTGCTTATGTTATAATTAGTAGGTAGTGCACAGTAACTACAAAATTCTACAACTCTCTAACATGATTCTTTTGTTTATATGGATCAGTATGTTGGACTCATTAGACAAGTAAGTTGAGAGAGACGGCAACTCGTGAGTAGGTGTGGTTTTAACGCCTAAAGCATACATGCCCCCAGCGTTTGAGAGCAGAAAATGGAGATGACAGGAAAGAGAAGAAATTGTTGAATAAAGTCGTTATTTGTGTTTTGTTTTTATGCATAAAATGTATTCTCGTCGCTTCATTACATTAAGGTTAAACCACTGTAGTCACATGGACTATTTTAACGATTTTGTAACACAGTTCGTAGGTATGGGAAGAACGAGGCAGGAACTGGCGAACATTAAACATACTTTAATAAACTCAAAATAAATAAACAGCAAAACGAAAGTAAATGGCGGCAGTCCCTCAAGGCGACTGCTACACACACAAACATAATAAAACAACATAAAATCCAGGCTTGATCCTCTCTCATCCTTCACTGTCGTCGATCCCCTTTTATGCTTCTGGAGCTCCTCTGTGAGAGATACAAGACCGGTGCAGCGCACAGCTCGCACCGTTCCCTCACGGCTCTCGCCCCGCCCTGCTTGTCACAGATGTCATGACATGATATTAGGAGGTCAGAAAGCTCTTGGATTTCATCAAACATATCTTCATTTGTGTTATGAAGATGAACGAAGGTCTTACAGGTTTGGAATGACATGAGGGTGAGTAATTAAAGACAGAAATTAAATTTTTAGGTGAACTAATGTTAAGTAAAAATATAATGAACATGTAATGCAGTGCAATTAGATTAAATTAGAATGGAAAAGGGAAAAGTTTATTTCAGTAATTCAAATCAAATTGTGAAATTTGTGTATTAAGTAAATTCAATGCACACAGGCTGAAGTAGTTTAAGTCTTTGGTTCTTTTAATTCCGATGATTTTAGCTCACATTTAACAAAAACCCACCAATTCACAATCTCAATAAATTAGAATACTTCATAAGACCAATTAAAAAACATTTTTAGGGAATTGTTGGCCTTCTGGAAAATCTGTTCATTTATTGTATATGTACTCAATACTTGGCAGGGGCTCCTTTTGCTTTAAATACTGCCTCAATTCGACGTGTAGTGGAGGTGATCAGTTTGTGAAATGCTGAGGTGGTATGGAAGCCCAGATTTCTTTGACAGTGGCCTTCAGCTCATCTGCATTTTTTGGTCGCTTGTTTCTCATTTCCTTCTTGACAATACCCCATAGATTCTCTGTGGGGTTCAGGTCTGGTGAGTTTGCTGGCCAGCCAAGCACACCAACACCATGGTCATTTAACCAACTTTTGGTGCTTTTGGCAGTGTGGGCAGGTGCCAAATCCTGCTGGAAAATGAAATCAGCTTCAAAAAGCTGGTCAGTAGAAGGAAGCATGAAGTGCTCCAAAATTTCTTGGTAAACGGGTGCAGTGACTTTGGTTTTCAAAAAACACAATGGACCAACACCAGCAGATGACATTGCACCCCAAATGATCACAGACTGTGGAAACTTAACACTGGACTTCAAGCAACTTGGGCTATGAGCTTCTCCACCCTTCCTCCAGACTCTAGGTCCTTGGTTTCCAAATGAAATACAAAACTTGCTCTCATCTGAAAAGACGACTTTGAACCAGTCTAGTTCTTCTTCTCCTTAGCCCAGGTAAGACGCCCCTGATGTTGTCTGTGCAGTGGCTAAGCAGTGGCTTAACAAGAGGACTACGACAACTGTAGCCAAATTTCTTGACACGTCTGTGTGTGGTGGCTCTTGACCCCAGCCTCAGTCCATTCCTTTTGAAGTTCACCCAAGTTCTTGAATCGATTTTGCTTGGTTGTTCATCTTTTTTTCTACACGTTTTCCTTCCACTCAGCTTTCTTGTTAACATGCTTGGATACAGCACTCTGTGAACAGCCAGCTTCTTTGGCAATGAATGTTTATGGCTTACCCTCCTTGTGAAAGGTGTCAATGATTGTCTTCTGGACAACTGTCAGATTAGCAGTCTATGATTGTGTAGCCTAGTGATGAACCAAACTGAGAGACCATTTTGAAGGCTCAGGAAACCTTTGCAGGTGTTTTGAGTTGATTAGCTGATTGGCATGTCACCATATTCTAATTTGTTGAGATAATGAATTTGTGGTTTTTTTGTTAAATGTGAGCCAAAATAATCACAATTAAAAGAACGAAAGACTTAAACTACTTCAGTCTGTATGCATTGAATTAATTCAATACACAAGTTTAACAATTTGAGTTGAATTACTGAAATAAATGAACTTTTCCACGACATTCTAATTTATTGAGATGCACCTGTATAAAGTGCTATTCTCTATAGTTTTTTTTCTTGCTAACTAATGACTTTATGGACATTGAATAGTTTTACTGAGGTAAATGTAACATTAAATGACATAGCTTGTATAGAATACGAGCTGCTTTATTGATGTCTTTCCCTGGTTGAAACACTGATTGAGCAATTACACGAGACAGGATTCATTTCTGTAAGTTGTACTTTATCTTTTAACAATCCTTCTGATGTTCATTCATGCTTATTTGGTTCTGTAATTAGTAGTAAAGAATAAGAGATGATCGGTTCACGTGCCACTTGAACCGAGGTCCCAATCTTCCATGCAGTATTAAATAGCGCCAAAATTTCATTTATTGTTTGAATTTTGAAATAAATTGACCGAATTTTAAAGTAGAGACTTTGCCTCATATTAAAAGTAACAAAGCACAAAGATTTCTACGATTATTGGATGGCAGGCGGACTAAATGTTTGGTAAAGTTTTGTTCATTAAGACTGTAACCCTGGTTCCCTGAGATGGAGAACGAGACACAGCATCATGGAGTTGACCCTATGGGGATGCCCTCAGTGTCACCGGTGTCTGAACACATGTAACAAACACGGCAATGTGTTAAATGCAGGCCCAAATATCTTCCACAGGAGTTTACTGTGGTCATGATAATTGTGGTGTATATTCCACCTGATGCTAATCCTAACTCGGCCCTGGGATATTTCTATGAGACGATTAGCAGCCTTCCTGAGCTTAACTTCTCTAATACCCAGAGAAGTTGTTTCCACTTTCATGCTATCCAAGGAAGTAGCTCGCCTACAACCTCAGATCTACCACTACTTCTAAGGTGGGGAATATAACCCTCACTTCATCTAAAAGCATGCAAAAACACCAGGTGGAGAGGTATATGAGGTACATGAGAGGTATATGAATTGTCCAATGACAGCAATTTATCCACCACTTTCAATGTCTAGAACGGTACTAAAGACAATTACTTTTTGTGCACCAAAACAAACAACAACTTAATTCAACAATATCTTCTCTTCGGGGTCATTCTTATATGCCATTTACGTTCAGCGCTTCCAGGTTCTATGTCAGAACGTGGGCTCAGTATTGGCAGAGGCTCTTCACATGACCAGCACTATGTATTTGTGTGATTCTGAAGCAGCAGCTGGGCAATAATGAGTCGGCATTCTAGCATAGAACCTGGAAGCACTGAACGTAAACAGCATATGAGAATGACACACAACAAAAGACATTGTTAAATAAAGTTGTTTATTTTTCATCTGTTTTTGCACACAAAAAGTATTATGAAGTTGCCTCATAAAATTTTTAACAATGTCTTTAGTACCTTTCTGGACCTTGAATGTGGTGGTTCAATTGCTGTCTATGAACAAGTAATATAGCTCTTGAATTTCATCAAAAAAATATCTTAATTTGTGTTCCGAGGATGAACGAAGGTCTTACGGACATGAGGCTGAGTAATTAATGACAGAATTTTCATTTTTCTGTAAACTAACCCTTTAAAGTGCAGCCCTAACTAGAAGGCCACAAGGCTGATTTCCCCTACTTTTCCAGGTTCTCATGCTCATAGATCATTTCAGTTTGTACGATACCAGCTATAGAGGAGTGTAAATGCTTATTTTAAGATCCAAGCATAGTTGGGGAAGAATAAATTGAATCAGGGGAATTGCAATTTCTCTATTCATCACATTTATCCTGCTCTGCCTCAAAGAATATCCTGAGAGCAGCATAAGATAGAAAGCATGTTTCAAGTACTCAAACCCTTAGTGCTTAGCGCCTTTAAGGCTAACTATATAGCTGCTTTTCCAGGGAGGAGCCCCTCTTATCCGAGGAAATAAAGCCAACATTCTTTAACATTGTGCCCAGTAATGTTATTTCACTGACTCTAGACCCCAAGGAAGGTCAAGCCCTAGTTAAAAATCCCAATGCCATTGGAGGAGAGCAGCTCATACCCTGTCAAATTTTAAAAAAGGTACTGTACTCAAACCGTGCAATTACTAGCAATCCATCTGAAATAGCTTCCTTTTGGATAAGGGCTCTATTTCCATACTTCAAAACACAGCAATTATCTGAGGAGGAGGTAGATTATCTTAGTGCCCTTCGTAAACTTGTCCACCTTGCTCTACCCTAATGGATAATTGAGCAGCTTTTGAAAGGAAGACTGCAAAGAACTGAAACCTTTGTATGCTACCAACGTTCATTGCTGCTGCCCTTCCAAACGGGAGCCAAATCCTTACTCCTACACCGGGAGAAGGGAGAACCTCCTTTTTCTCAATTTATGCTTTGAATGTGTAGAAACATGCCTTTAGCATTACAGTAGCATCCTGTTAGCAGGGGAGTGTCCTCCTAGTGACTGCGCTCAACCCAATAAACCACTGTGTCTAGCAGCACAATCAGCCCTGGTGACAGACGTCATTAGCCCTTCTACTTGGCCACAAAAAAGGTCAATGTCCTCAGACATGCAGCAAATTAGCCAAAAGAATGTTTGCACCAACCAATACCATTAGATGGTAGAATCAATGCAATAAATAGTTAACTTTCATTGCTCAGTCTCTATTACTGAAAGGTGCTTTACATACTTACAGGAGACTAACAACTTTGGGCAAGAGAAGCCATACAGCCACATTAATCTTCATTAATCTGTCTCCAAGAACCTCCTGGAGATGGGTCAGAAGGCTTGGAGGAGGCCGAGGGTCTGGACTCAACCTTATAAATCTCCTGAAAGCAGCGGACTGTGTCCTCACCTCCTTGAATCTCTCCACCACAAGAGACCAGAAGACAAGATTGAGGCATCCAAAAGGAAAGACTTGTATTTCTTCTTAATCCCCGAGAAATGTTACCACTGGTGTCTCTCCATCACCACCATGGTCACCATAGAATGCCCAATGGCATCTGCTTGGTTGCCCGGAGAGCTAGGTCTGTGGTAGAGCGCAGGTCCTTGGGAGACAAACCTTGTCCCTTGTCCAAGTCCTTAAGCAGGTCGGCCTGGTATGCTTCCATCATCGCACGGCTCTTCAAACACATCCAGTAACTTAGAACTGGATGACGCGAGCAACATGCTTTCTGGGTTAGGGTTAGCATGCTTCTAAATCAAGCAGATCTCTTGAACTAGCCTGACGAGATAATAGTCACTGTTTCACTGATTCCTTGGCCAGCTCAACTTGCGACTCCCAAGAGTGTAGAGCTGCCGCACTGCCTCAGCAGCCACAGGGCTCAAAATGCAAGACTTAAGCGATTGTCCCTCTCCCCTTGAATAAAGAGACAAATGTAATCGGAGCTTCCTTATGACACTTTTCCACTGCAAGGCATGGCTCAGTACAGGTCACTTTTGAGAGGGTTTCACTGTGTACATTACTTTTTTTTATTAGTACCTCCTCGGTTGAGGTTCCAAGTGAACCATACAAATACTATAATGTAACGTGTAAACACTGATAGGTCAGAGAGAATCGTCTATACCGGGGTCATTGGACTTGCGACACGAGACATCAAATCCGCTAGATTTAAATAGTCAGCAAAGGCAACCACTGTATAATTTGTTTCCATGACTTTTTTAAACAACTTCCAAACGACCATTGCACGCAATTTGAAAAAAAGAAATGATTGCATCGTGGTCAATAGACAAGGTGTCGGTGCAACTATAACGATCAGTCTATAATCCCACCTACTTTTGAAGTGGTACTAAATTGCAGTGGAAAAGCAAACTGAGCAAAAGTAAAGCTAGCTGAGCTGAGTCGTACCACGCAGTGGAAAAGCTCCTTTACTGCGAACTTGTCACAGTAAACACATCCGGCTTCCTTGAGAGCTGCAGATTACAAAGAGTTTTTGCGAGTCCTCAGGTGTAAAGCAATGTCTACAAGGAGGAACACACTGCCAAAAACTCTTGATACCACACACCTTTTTTTTGTCCTTGCACTCAAAACAAACGGCTCCTGAAGACAAAAAAGCTAATGATGTATTTTGCAGGCGCCCTCTTATACTTGCAGGTGCTCTGATTGTGATGTCATGGACTGCTGTCAGCCAATAAGATTGCTGTAAGCAAGGAATGCAAAAGAAGTGCTGCACTGGATATGAATTCCTCGTCTCTGTGCCCTTTGGGTGTAAGGGATAGCTCAACTCTCAAAAATAATGATGGTCTAAGGCACTCGAATCTTATTGAAGAGGTTGTGAAAAAGTTTTAAAAAGCCTTTATTTCATCATGGCTATAAATTAAAAAAAAAAACGGTGACAAGTGCACACCTACACGTTGCGGCTATTTTGCCTTCGTCAGATGTTGCCCTCTTATACTTGACATCATGGACTGCTGTCAGCCAGTAAGATTGCTGTTTCAGTCACTGATTTTGGCCCTACAATACCAATTTTTTCGGTAGCCATACATCATTAGAATTTCGGTACATCCCTACTTGAATATACTGTTGTGTACTTTTCTTATGCTCATTAATGTAAATAATCATGAACGACAATGTTTAACATGCTTTTTGTGTCTTGGCAGTTAATTTCTGGTATGACATGGAATATGATATCAAGTACAATTATTTCCAGCTGGTGGAATCCCTGACCAACACCGTGGGATCACTATGAGACCGTTATCACATAATATGTCCTGTTCAAAGGTGAAGATTTGGTAAATATATTCGGATATCAACAGCTGCTGGCTTTACATGTGAAGATTCAGAGACTTCATGAGATGTGCAAGTATATTTTTTTAGTGATGTGGAATAAATATCGCAATAAACAATGCAGTTTCCCATGTAATAAATACAGTTTTATTTGTTTGACCTCTTTGAGAAAAAGATTTCAGATGATAGATTGTATAAACACTGAGAATAGAAACACTTGACTTCAGTTTGGAGCAAAAGGTAAGACAAAGTCACAAGTTTCCAAAAAGAAACGGTCTTAGAAACTACTGGTCCATCTGTAATCCTAGACTACATCTTGATCAATTGGCCATATGTTACATGAAAGCAGAGCTGGTCACCACAAAGATAGTGCTAAAAGCTGAAGGTTTGCATGATTGTTCATGAGCAGCAGGCCAAGCATGCAACCATGCGAGGCAATCCTAAATTCTGCCCTAAAAACCCATTCTTCATGCATATGTAGTGTATTCATGCTGATTCTCACATAGTGCTTACTGATGCAGTCCTACTATATGGTTTTCACTTCTGCTATATCACTGAAACCCTCTAGCTAGCTAAATCAAGTCTGTTTGGGCTTGCGTTATATATAATTTTTGTCATGCATTTTCAGTCTCTCTTAAAACCAGAGCACTTTTTATGAGATGCGTTTGTTGCATACCAAATGGGTTTTAATGAATCTATTTTACTACAAGACTGCCAGTGAAATAGGGTGTATATCCCTTTTTTCTTGGGCTACAATGAGTAAAAAAATTTGCATCTTTCATTGTTAATAAATTTGTACCGACAATCCCCAAAAGAATGTGAGAGGGGTGGAACTAAGCAAGTCAATAAATAGAATTTATGCATCTCAGACACTAGGCAAGTAGCAGCTGTACTGAACTAGTTGCAATGTTGATTTAAGCTGTGTGTACACGGTGCAATTTTATTTATTTTGTTTCATCAGAGCATACAGTATGACCCCAGTAAAATCCTGTATAAAAGGCAATGGTGACTGTGACATCACCTGTATCTAATGTCATGCTGTATGATATGCATCTTTGGTCACGACTGATGGCATTGACTGGGTGTTTACATTATCAATCGTGTCACATTCTGACATTATCATTCACAAAGAGCATGTCATGCTAATTGATCATATGTTCAGTTTTGCTCTTCGATAAAAATAATCTTTTAAGATCCCAAAACCGTACAGTGTGCACCTAGCTTTTGTGTGCAATTTTTATCAGTAGAACAGCTGGACACAATAAAATATGTGCTGGTCCATCTATAGAAGTTACAGTACACTTAACATTACAATGCCATTATTTGAATTAAGCTTAATAAAAAAGTGCTTTAATGTACATTATCAATATTATGAAAATGAAGAATTGATTCTACCATAGGTAAGAGAGGCAATACCTCAAGCTAGTTAGCAAGGGATTGTGGATTACAATTTTGATTAAATCTTGGGGGAAATGAGAGCACATCACATGACAATAAAAAAAACTTTTAAGAAGTCATCACCGGAAAGCAATATGTAAAAATGCATTTCATTTTTAGGACAAGGATATTTTCAAAACCAAACCTATGGAAAATATGTAAACCTTTCTCATAATTTGTGCACAAAAGTACTTGGCTATTGCATCTCCATCAGTGTCACCAGAATCAATTCAGTTCAGTGTTTTTATGGCAGTTTTGTTTCCGTTACCTTTTGCAACCTAGATTTAATCAATCACTGATCATTTTGATATATAACCTGCTTGAATTACAAATGCCGGATTTATTCCTTGAAAGAAATTGCTGGTCAAGATTAAGGCACCCGTATCCATGAGAAAGTTACCATTCAAGTACAAAAAAGTCCTGCAAATAATACAAAATCATCCTTCAAATTTCCTTACATTTTTCCTCTGGCACCCAACTGACTCTCCTGGGTATCAGGACATTGACACTGTACAACGAACACACGTTGAAGAGCCTCTGCAACTCATTGACCTATCACATGAGAATAATAAATATGCACCCCAAAGTCCCAATTCAACTTTAGAGTATCAGCACAAACACAAAATACAGTATAAAAATCATTCCATAATAAAAGGTAAAAGTGACAAATCTGCATTGCTAAGACTTCCAGGGATACCGGTCCCTTTGAAGTAGAGCATTGAGAATTTTAAAATATTAAGCACAATGTTCAAATACATGATGCTTGCCGGAATTTCCTCTCAACAACAACAGTTCATTTTCTCTGTAACTGTTTTAGTTTAAAATATGACAGAAAATTGTATCCATATAAAACTGCTTATTTGTCTTTAAGACAGTGACCTAATTGCTGTACCATGCAGCCATTCAACCATTTAATCATTTACTCTCCTTGATGACGTGTAGGTCTTTCGAAAGTTACCATGGCATCCGGATATGTTTTTAGTAGTAGGACACAAAGAGGTGAGAAAAATCAGGGGAGTGTTCCTGCCATAGTAGCATGCTAAACAGGGAGGTAGGATAGTGGCATTTCTTCTCAATCTCTTTATTAAAAGCTCCCACTATCTAAAAGAGTCTGCTGTGCAGTCTCATGGCTTGGTATCCTGTTGCAGCCACGGCGCACAGAGTAGTCAGATTTTGTTGTCCATCCTCTTCTCTACTGCACTGAGCAGCAATTTGGAGTACTGCTCAAGAAGGGCTAATGTCCTGTCGTCACCCAATGTTGCATTACTGTTAGCCAACATGGGCACTGTGCAAGTGCTAGGTGGTCTCGGAGGAGTGCATGGTGGCAGGCAATTCAGCTCATCTCTCATTGCCTGAAATGCTTCGGCCAGTACACGTGTCATTTCCTGCTGCTCCTCACTGGAGTTGGTGGAGTTGCTTAGCTACAGGAGCACACACACATATGCAAAGATAGAGTCAAGTCAGCCGCACAAAACAGTTTAGGCAAACGTGTGGGCTGAAGTGCAGCCTACTCTACAATTAAATGTGAATGTGACCTAATGATAACCTACCATTTTGTAGAGGTGGGAGGCTCTTTTAAAACTGCTCTGCAATTCATTGGCAACCAGCCTACAAGAATCCACACTGAGAGATGTGTCTGCAGAAGAGAAACCGAACTCTGTTAGGTACTGTTTCTTAACATGAGCCTTGCAACAAAACCATCCAATTTTGACTGAGCATACAAAAAAGTGAAACTGAGAAGTATAAAGCAGTGATAAGGATTTAGAGAAGTGGTACTCAGCACAAAATGATTTACAGAAGTATGACATCGATTAACATCATTTGATTTTCCTGAAACAATATTCAAATTATTAGCCAAGAACAGCCCTAACCCTAACATTAAAACTGGAGGAAAATTATTGATTTTAAGAAAATTGTTGCAGGACCGTATCCTAAAGATGATCCAGAGGTTAATGATTGGTTGGTAGGTATGTTTTTCCAGGAACAATATTTCGCTAGGAGGGTCACTTTCTTGCAACGTTTAACTCCAACTCCAACCGTAATTCTAAAGACCTTGATTAACAGGTTATGGTGTTTTTAACTAGGGTTGTAGTTAAACACTAAAGGAAGGTAGACCACCAGGAGTAGGATTGGACACTCTTGACCTATCCCAAGGATGCCCAATCCTGCTCCTAGAGGGCCACTTTCCAACAGAATTTAGGTCTAGCCCTAATTAAACACACCTGAAACAGCTAATCAAAGTCTTCAAGATCCTGAAATGTCCAGGCAGGTTTAATAGAGGTAAACTTTGAAGAAAAGTGGCCTTCCAGGAGAATGGATAAACTCTTGTCCTAACCTAATCCTAATTCTACTTTAAAATCAGAGGACAATGATCAGTTGATAGGGATGTTGTTCCTGGCCATAAATATAAAATCAGCGGGCAATAATTTTTTGGTAGGAATGTTCTTGCATCAAAGGATGTTGGTCCAAAAACACCTTTACACTATGAGTTACAGGATCATCCATGTATTTGGTATAATAAAGAATGTTTTAGCAAGTAAAATAAATGTGTTAACTTGGAAAATAAACTGGTTGAGTACCACTGGTTTAGAAGATGGATGTTAAAGCAAGTGTTAGTAAGGGCATGCCTCACCCTGCAGGTGGTATTGATTAATGGATGGAGAAGGTGAAGAGGAGATGAAAGAAGTGATGGAGGAGGAGGAGGATGAGAGAGGCCAGAGCCCTTTGGTAAACAAGTGTTTAGACAGCCCAAGCCGTAGCAGAATGGAAGATGGAACGAGGGAAGACTGATGTCCCAGCAAACCTGAGTCTTGGGCTCCTGAGGAAGACTGAAGAAGACTTGGGTTGCACTGGCTCATGGGAGAGCACTCAGCCTCTGGGGTATCCTCTTTTCTTGGCTCTGTGTGCGAGTGAAGTTCAGCCTCTGCTAAATTCTTAGTCTGGCTGGGAATAAGTACCATATTGAGCTCAATCTGTTCTGGGTTTTCAGATGGGCTCAAACAAACAGCTGTGACCGGCTGTACGATGGTATTGGGCAGGTGAACTGCTCCAGGAAGTGAAGAGAGAGTTGTTGGGGTTCTACTCAAGGACTCCTTTTCCTTTTGTACAAGCTTGGGGCTCTTACTGCTTGGCGAGAGGGAAGATAAGAAGGGTTTATCTGGTAGAGGATTGGGAATGTCTATATGGAGCAGGGGTCGAGCACTGCCAGTTAGTTTGACCTGGAGACCTTTAGAGGAAGAGTTTCCAGTTGGGCCAGCACTCAGTGTGGGTATGACTACTGCATGGGGTGTGAAGGGGCCTGGAAGTGGGGACGTTAAAGTATTAAAGGAAGACACCTGGGTAACAGGAGTGGTGGGCTTGCTCTGTGAGGAGCTCCGAGGGTTGGAAGAGTCAGAACCTGAGCCCCGGCGAGGGTCTGAAGATCCTGTGTCTTCTCCTAGTTCCACCACATTCAAGTTGTCACCCATGGAAACAGAGCGGGAAATCTTGGCCATGGAGCTAGTGGTAGGACTCATGTAGGAACGGGATTTGGACTTGGTAGGCGAAGTGATGTCCCTGGGCAGGGTAGTGGTGGGGCTGGTGAGTGAGACAGTGGGAAGGGAACGCCGTGGTCTTTCAGAGGTCTGGGGCTGTGGGAGGACTTCCTTAGAAGGACGACTGGATGTCTGGACAATGTCAGCTGATCAGAAGAGGGAGGGTACAGGTGATTAATGTGAGAAAAGAAGAATCTCCAAGTTATTTTTCATTTAGCAGACACTTGAAAAATTATAGCAGTTTCAACTTAAGGCTGGAAAACACTACAAGACTTTTAAAATCTGAATAGATTTTAACACACTAGGCAACATATATACATGGTGTACATCTTGAGACAAAACAATGGAACTGACATATTTTAAGATATGTCAGTGCAAGTTGCTTTCAGTTAAAACAGCTCAAACCTGCATTTTAGTCTGGGACTAGGCTTAAACTGGCACAGGTGTTCTAAAATTGGCTCAAAATAATGCCCATCATACACTATGAGATTTTCTGCAAAATCTGTCAACTCAGACCGGAAGTGTTTACTCATCCGACTGCAAATAAGGGCAAAAATCTTGCAGGGTTTTCCAGCTTTTAGGGTTACACACTCTTCTCAAGGGCACAATGATAGTATGAATATTAGTACTCATTTTTGGTCTCTCTAATAATTTGTTACAAAATACATTTAAAAACTTTTTTTGGAAATAATTATTAAGATGTTTGTCACTTATAATAAAGTAAACTGAAATTTTCCAAAGAGTGTTTCTAAGACCTGGACATACAGGTCTTACAACTAGATATTTCTTTTTCTTTTTTGAGTATACTCTTATGTCACTAACTCATGAATCACTCAACTAGATTATCTTTAACCACTAAACAACTTCTTTTAGTAAGCATAATACAAAGCAACTTTCAGTACACTTTTACAGGGACAGGTCCCCCGGAGCAACTAATACAAAACAATATTCTATAATTGTTTCAAGTTCATGGATGCTTTACCCTCTGAGGAGATGTTGTGGATAGATTGAGCTTTCCTCATGCCAGCAGAACTGTTGTGACTTGCAGCAGCTTTTGCTACGGGGCTGATCAATCTGCGGGAGTCCATGATCGGTGTGCGTTTCTTCTGGATTAAACGCTGACCTGTTGTCCTCTCAGAGCCCTGGGATTCCAGCTGTTTGCCTTGACTCTTATCCTCCATGAGGGGCCGTACCTCAGAGATAAGGGGCCGCACCACTCCACTGGTGGTTTTACTGTCACTGCTTTTGTTTGAGGGGAATGAGAATCCAGTTCTAGTAAAAAAAAAAATTTAAAAAATGGAAGTGCAATGTCAAGTTTTTCCTCTCAGAAGTCCAAATGTCATTGGGAATAGAAGGTTAGAAGGGATTTGTTCTCATGGTGGCTGTCTTACCTGCTAGTGGAGTTCTGAGAAAGGAACTTTGATGACATGCTGTCAGAGATATTTGGAATTACTCTGGCTGGACTTTCTGCCAAAAAAATAAAAAATAGGAGAATTCATACTTACAATAAAGAAAAGTGTGTTAAGCAAATTGTGAACATGACAAACACCCTACCAGGGTTGTTGAGGTCTGACAGGTTTACAAAATGCCTCTTTAGAAAGGCCTCCTGGTCTGGGGTCTGGGGTACAGGAGTCTGAACCTCATTCTTCCTTAAGCTATCCTCCTCTTCCTCATCAAGATCTTCCATATCCAGTTCTGAAGAGTTTCCATCTATACTCAGAGGCTCAGTGGGCTCAGAGTCTACAATAAACACAAAAATATCCGCTCATTTTTCTTATCAAAGACCCATTGCATCTACTGCATTTACAAATTGACTGTGCAAGTGTTTTTGTTTAGTTTTTTTTCTACCTTCTCCAGGGTGCTCGGGGCTAGAGAGATGACTGCTGGAATACTCCATAGAGCAGGCACTGTCAGGACTCTGCTTCTCAGGACAAGAGTTCACTTTAGCACATCTCACTCCATGGGGCAACTTTTTCACCTGATACTCACTATGTACAAATAAAGAGAAGGGAGTGGACAGACATTTGAGGATCATCTCAACAAGGTGTTTTATATCATCGTAACTTCTTACAGATAAACTGATAAAACTGAAATTACTGACAATCAGTTTGGTTCTCTTTCTTCAAATATTCATGACTGTGCCAAAAGTCATTTTTCATTCCAACCTGAGTTTTGACAAGCAGGTTAGTGCAATTGCAAAAAGCAGTTTCTTCTAAGATCTATTACTAAAATAGACAATGCTCTCTAAGAAAGACCTTGAAACTGTTATTCATGCTTTTATTACTTCAAAATTGGAGTACTGTAATTTTCTCTATACCTGGGTTTGCATAATTCAACTGTCAATTGACTGCAAATGGTTCAAAACGCGGCAGCCAGGCAACTGACTGGCACTAAAAAGCATCAACACATTACTCCTGTGCTTGCCTCTCTCTATTGGTTACCGGTTAAGTCACGGATTGATTTTAAGATTTTGTTCTTTGTTTTTAAAGCTTTACGTGGACTTGCTCCTCAGTATATCAGTGATCTTCTTGTCCAGTACAATGCTTCAAGATCCTTATTGATCCTTATTATCCTTATAAAATCCAAAAAATTATTTGTATTCTTTATGTTTTTATTGAGGGTGTGAATTTTTTGTTTGTCCTCAAGGTTTTGATCCAGTGTTAATTCTGTTTTAATTTTCTTGTACAGCACTTTGGTTGCAACTTCTGTTGTACTCATAAAATATGTTGGTGAGAAGTTAGTTTGTTTTTTTAAACTGACCTGCCGGCAAGACTGATTTGATCTTCACATCCCTCAGGATACAGCACCTCTGTATCTGCAGTTTGAGGAGACAGCTGAATGTAATGAGGACGTGTTTGTCCTCCTGGTCCATTCTCTTCAGGTACCTACAGAAAATATACACAAGTCAAAAAGGTACAGAATAGACAAACAGCTCTGCATTGATAAGCGCATAAATAAATGGTTTATGGCATTGATTTCAGAGCTGTTTTGACTCTCATTTGACTTCATAGTCTTCAGAGACTATGGCATTATTCAAGTAGAGTTTCTACTTTGGTGCATGCAAAAAGTGAACTGTTTTTGGTCAGTTCAAATGTCGCAGTCGAGTATATTTATGCTGATTATGCTGATCTTGAAGTCTGGCTCTGTGAGACTATATTGGACATTATGTCACATTACATATTAAAGACACAAGTCTGTATGTTTTGTTTATTTTCATATAAAGCTATAGCTAAGCTATTCTTTGAAGACTTCAGCCTCTCACCCATGCAGCTATGGTCTGAAGACTGATGGTGCTGCCCAATTCCTGGTTCCTAGGGTTTTGGGGATCTTTATGAACATCACGGGTTTTGCTGGGGAAGAGGGGCATGGCAAAAGACTCCAGCTGCCTCAGGTCCAGCATGGACTTCACCTTCAAATCCATACTGCCCATTCGCCTGGACCAGCGCCGCCTTGGCCGCGGACCTGAACCCTCATGTTCACAGCTGTTGGATTGCTGAGAAGAGAGAAAAAAAAAGTGTGTTAAAGAGCAGCATGGAGAAGAATTAAACCAAATGAGACAATCAAAGTAAAAAATGATGTGAACTTGTCATAGATTTTCTTACCTTCTTCATGTGGGAATTGAGAGTATTGCGCTTTTCTTCAGATGATCCTTGTAACAGAAACAAACAGTAATATTAGAAGCTCACAAAGGTTAAAATAAACATTTGGAAGAAGTCTCGCCCACTAAAAATCACACAACGTGATCCAACCCAACCCAAAAGAGCCGGATATAATGTAACTAGCCAAACCAGTTTAGTAAGACTGCTGGAGAATGTCAGATGCATTACCCGTCTCTTCACCAGTACTGCTACCCGATGACATGTGAGGGAACATCTCATCTTCATCCTCAATGCCCTCCTCTTCCTCCACGTCTTTGTCACTGTCAGATGACATGGTGCCAATGACTGGGGCACTGTGGATTTCTTTCCTTGTGCTGACACAAAAAAACACATTAAAAATCACAGTTTTGAGTTGTGTAATTGCAAAAACAACTATTGAGTGTGATTTGGTTCCTACCTAAGTGTGTGTTGTTTATTTGGAGGGGTCTTCTGAACAGGTCTGCTATTCTGTTTCAGATCTGAAAGCCGTTGTCTCATTTTGATGGTCAACTCAGGACAGAGCCGCCACACAAAGATGCAGCTGAACACACACACCAGCAAACATATGTAACATTGTAATACGGTGAACAAAATACAGTCAAAATATGAATTCAGAAATGGATTCTTCGTATGAGAAACACTTACCTGTCTCCAGACACAGATATCAGATGTTTACAGTCATTAGTAAACTTCATTCCTGTTACAATCTCTAAAAGAGGACAACAAACACACTTGATTTCAGTATAAACGTAATTCTAAAAAGTTTAAAACATTTTAGTTGCATAATCTCACATGCAGCACTTTTGAAGGATCTTACCAGAGTGGCCAAACATGGTGGCTACACATTCTCCTGTGTAGAAGTCGAAGATGCTGATGTTTTTGTCTGAGCAGCTTGTGGCCACATAGAGACCAGAGGGATCCGTCTGAACCTAATAAACACATTCAGATGGATCAATAACTGTAAGCAGTATCTGAACTAATATTAAGGCTAATCTCTTAATTCAGGGTCTGGCTACCTTGATAAGAGTCCCATCCTCCCCCTGGGATCCCTTGTAGACCTTCTTCTGTTTGCCATTGCAGATGTTAAAGATCCTGCAAATAAAGGATCATCAGAACCCTTCATGACTGCAAAAAATCACCCGAGGGTCAGAGAGAGGGTAAAATGTAAAAGTATTGGTTATCAAGGAAAGCTAACTATTCAAAAGTTTGGGATCAGGGAAATTTGGGAAATTAATTTTTTGGCCGTTTGTATTTATTATTAGATAAAAACTATTGAGAGAGAGGAGAACGAGATCGAGAAAGGACCTTGAGCTGCCTGAAGTGTTACTGCGCTGCATGTTGGAACGTTGTCCACAAGCATTAAAAGTGATGGTAAAAACATGTATAGCAAAAGATTTCTATTTCAAATAAATTCTGTTCTTTTAAACCTTCTATTCATCAAAGAATCAAAGAAAATGTCATGGTTTCCCAAAATATGAAGCAGCAACTGTTTTCAATATTGGTAATAATAAAAAATGTTTCTTGTGCAGCAAATCAGCATGATTTCTGAAGGATCATGTGACACTGAAGACTGAAGTAATGATTCTGAAAATTCAGCTTTAATCACAGGAATAAATTACATTCTTAATAAATGAACAAAAAAACATTTTTTTTAAAACTGTAATAATATTTCACCATATTACTGTTTAAACTATTTTTGATCAAATAAATCTAGCCTTGGTGAGCAGAAGAGACCTCTGTCAAAAACAGAATTTCAAAAATCTAACTGACCCCAAGCTTTTGAATGGTAGTATAAATAATGATTGGTTTGGTTGAGAAAGCTTTTCTTTTCCCCCCTTTCTTTCTCAGCCACCTGGAGGCGCTATTGCGTCATGCCACCTACTGTCATTTCTTACAGCAGGTCAAACAAGGCACTGCCAGCTTTGGGAGGAGCAGAACCAATGAAACCATCAGGCTTCACATGACTTACACGAGGAGGAAAAAAAAAAAAAAGAAAAAAAAAGTTTGTGCCCATTAGAGGCATTGAAAACCCAGTATGAGCTCCAGTACACGGGCCTGCAGCACTGACTATTGACTCGATTGACATATTGGTAACACTTTACAATAAGGTTCATTAGTTACATTATTCTAACATACTAGTTACATTAGTTAACATGAACTAATAATGAACTGCACTTCTACAGCATTTATTAATATTTGTTAATGTTAATTTCAACATTTACTAATACATTATTAGAATCTTGTTAACATTAGTTAATGCTGTGTGAACTAACATGAACAACTGTATTTTCATCAACTAACGTTAACGAAGATTAGTAAATACAGTAAGAAATGTATTGCACATGGTTAGTTCATGTTAGTTAATACATTAACTAATGTTTAACTAATGAACCTTATTGTAAAGTGTAACCAATATATAGGCCACTGCACCAAACAGCATAGAAAAGATGCTGCTTCCAGTGAGAATGAGACAAAGGCACTAAATGGTCAGCTATATTAGACACGACATTCCTGGCATTTTTCTTGCCCACAGTGCAGAATGAATTTGCAACCGTAGTTTGAATGAACAAAAGAAAACAGTTGCAAGTCATGCGCTATGCTGGTTCCTTCCTAATGTTGCCCTTTTGTGTGGGACAGCAAAGTGAGACTTACAAAACACAATGAGGAACAGAGAGCCAATGCTGAAGAATAAATTGCAAAACTTGGAAATGATTAAGTCAGAAGTAGGGAAATCTCACAAAACTGGCAAGAGCATGTCCGGGTTATTTGCATACACGGACAAACACATACGAACAGGTTTGTTTTGCTATCTTAGTGAGGACATTCCATAGATGTAATGATTTTTATACTGTACAAACTGTACATTCTATCTCCCTACACTAACACTAACCCTAAACCCACCCATCCCAGAAAACATTCTGCATTTTTGCATTTTTAAAAAAACATTGTTTTTAAAGCGATTTTAAATATGAGGACTCATTAAATGTCCTCATATTTCATGTTTACGTCATAATACCAGTGTAACACACAAACACACAAATAATGATTATATTTATGAATGTCTCATATATAAATGCAATTTTTTAAAGTGTTTTAATATATTTTAAAATGTCATTTATATCTGTAATGGTAAATCAGCCATTACTCCAGTCTTCAGGGTCACATGATTCAAAAATGCTGATATACAAATATAATGTACAAAGATAAAAGGTATATTATTATATTATAAATACATTTATACATTATGATAGTATTTATGGTATATTTGTTGTACCTGTGACATACAAGCAATACGAATTTAATGAGATTATCACAGAATAATAAAAAAGAATCAATAATAAAATAGCAAAAAAGCAGCCTTCATGTTTTAATATGCAAAATATCATTTTAGTTTTCTCTTTAGGCTGACATATGACCAGAACATGTTTTTGTGACAGTCACCCACACAAAAAAAAATAATCACAGGATGAGACAATCAGATTGAGTCTAATGATTTTGGCTGGTCATGTGTCTCAGACAGTACAGACAGGCTGACTCAGTGTGTGTTTGTGTGAGTGTGTGTCTGCATGTGTGTGTGCGCATGGTCAACAACATGCTAAATGTGACTGGATTAACCAGTCGAGCCTCTAATTCCATCCTACTGTACAAACACCTGAGTGATAATCTGCTAATGCTGTGTGCCTGGCTACAGATGACTCCAACACCCTGTCAAATGAGGTCCATACATACATCACACCTGTCTATACAATCATACCGTCATAAATGAGTCAAAACACTGCGAAAAAACAGGAATCAAAACACATTCATGTATATATAGATACAAAAACACATGGGTGCAGTGATACAAACACATTAGCAGAATAATAGCCTGGAATTTCTTGAGAAGACAGACTACTGCTACTGCTACTGGTGTATTATTACAACAGCTACTACTAATATTCAAATTATAGCAAAAATCAGGAACAGAAAAACAAGAAAACAAACCTGATGCTGCGATCCTGACAGCCAACAACAGTATACTTCCTTGTGGGGTCGATGTCCATGTCATACAGAGTAGTCTTCCTCACTATGTGATGAGTACGTGTGAACGCTGTTCCCTCCTCTGTCTGTTTTGGGGTGTTTAACAATTAGTTCAGCAAGGAAAACTGATATAAGTGCTACATATCAAAATTCAGTTGTGTATAATTTTTTTTTTTTTTTTTTTTTTAACACTTTAGAATACTGTTCCGTCATTAATGAATAACTACACAGGAACAAATGAGTAACACAACATTAACATTCTACTAAACATTATTAACTAACAAGAATTTTATGAAATTAGTAAGCAAAATTGCTCACTTGAATGAGGTAGTTCACTATTAGCTAATTAGTAACTTTTTTTTTCATAGCTCTCAGAAGACTACTAAAAACTACTATATACAGGTTCATGATAAATGTGAATAATGCATATAAATAATTCTAAAGTGAAGATCATGGTAATGACATAAATGTTACTACATTCTTCTAAAGGAATTACTAATTATTTGTAACAGTATTATAAAGTGAAAAACGTGATAACTCTCTATTAATGACAGAAACCATTGTAAACTTTTGTTTTTGTAGGGTTTGGATCTAATTTATAAAACTATTATTTCATCTTCTCAGCCATTTTGACGTTTATATCACTTCTAACTGGGCAATATTTATTTAATTATGTCCATGTTTTTACAAATTAATCTCTCTTAATTCTTATACATAATTCTTATTTTTCATTCAGAAACATGCTGGGGCTCTTCTTGGTGTTCATCTTAGACTTCAGAATAAAGTGCTTGTTTCTGTTTCGCACTTAATCACTGGCTGCTGGTGTCTCATTTTCAGCAGGGTGTTAAGTGCGTGTGTCTATTTTAAATCAGGTGTTCTTTGAAACGCTGGCACAATTTTCTTTAGGCCTGAGGAATCTGACAACTCTGACTCAGGACCTTGATTCGTCCTCACTGAAAGATCGGATAAGAGCAAAACTTGAACGGAATCGAGCTGAATAATGACATTACAGTTTTCAGTAGAGCAGCTTATAGTTGGAAGGAACTAGTTTTATAATGAATGAACTTTACACGGTTATTGAACTGAATTGAATCAACACTGGATTGATCTGAGTAATGGCACTATTGTCTTTCTATTGCTGCTTTACAGCAGAATTTGTCTCATATTTGATGAAGTTTACATCATTGATTCTGTTGCATTCCTGTTAGTATTGTGAAATTGCTTTGAAACAACTTCTATTGGAAAATAAAGATGACTTCTGACCAATGAGGAAAATGCTACCTTTTTAATATTAGAGAAGGCCAATAAAAATAGTAGAATATCTGTAAAAAATAGACATCTAAATACGACCAAATGACTTTGGATCTCACCTTCTGTGCCGTGCGGAAGTAGATGCTCTTATCGGCACCACAACTGATCATTCTGACTTTCCCTTCGTTAGCTAAAAAACAAGCAAAGATGTCACACATGAACACTTCCAGCGTTTGTTGTCAAATACAATTTGGCTAGGCCATCGCGTTCTCACCAGCGAATCGGACAGCAGTGATAGAGGAAGAGTGTTCATCCAGTGTTTGCAGGAGGCCGTATTCCTGATCCGCATCCAGAACGTGGATCAGCCTGTCTCTGCTGGCGGTGGCCAACAGCTTCAGCCCTAAAGACACATAACAAGAGAGTAAAAGATATAAAAACATGGTATTTTTTAAAAAAAAATTTAAAAGTTCTTCCTTGCAGTATCATGTAAACACCATTGTACACTACTGTTCAAAAGTTTAGTATTTTTTTTTTAAAGAAATTAATCCTTTGATTCAGTAAGGATGTAATAAATTGATTAAAAGTGACAATAAAACATTTATACTGTCACAAAAGACTTCATTCCATTTCAAATAAATTATGTTTTACTAACTTACTATTCATCAGAAAATTCCTGAAAAAAGTGCGTGACTGTTTCCGCAAAAATATGAAGCAGCACAACTGCTTTCATCACTGATAACAATAATAAAAAAATGTTTCTTGAGCAGCAAATCAGCATATTAGAATGTTTTCTGAAGGATCATGTGACACTGAAGACTGGAGTACTGGAGAAATAATAAAATATAGTACAAATAGTAAACAGGTATATTAAATTGTAATAATATTTCACAATATTCCAGTTTTTACTGTATTTTTAATCACATAAATGCAGTCTTAGTGAGCATAAGAGATTTTTTTTTTAAACATTGAAAAAATGAATATGGTGTACATTTAGCCATTGTATTATCATCTGACACCATCATCGGCATTCCCTCAGTACATTTCTGTAAGGATATACCGGCAGAACCGCAATTCTGAAATAGTGTTAAAAAGTTTGATATCCAGTGAGCCGTGTCTCAAGAGGAACACTTGATCCTGCGCTTCTGGGTTTGTTCTCACACTTATCACACCACAAGCTGATTCACTGACACAGTGTGTTCATGTGTGACTTCACACAGAAAAGAATGCAAATGCCTCCCAAAGTGTGAGAACAGAACATAATATGTTTCTGCAATGCTAAGCAGAACAAATGAGCCAGATCATGTCGAAAAGAGCGTTCATCTCCATCAAGAGATTCTCCGTCTGAAAGCTCTTAATATTCTAACGGCATCAAAGCAGAAACACAAATGATAATCTAATGTTTTTCACATCAAAATGTAACTTGTGAAGACTCCTGATCCTAACAGACCATTTAGAACAGAGCTGCAATTGCTCACCATGTTGAACAGCAGAGCAAATTTACAGAAGATACTGCATCTGGAATGCAGATTAGGCCATTTATAAGTATCCTGAAATAACAATGCCAATGTTTAGCGCTTTTTCACAATATAAGGTTTCAAATATGGTCTAATATTTGGGACCACACAGATTTCGGCAGTATTCAAGCAATATTCAATCTATTTGAATGTCCTAATCATAATTGCATGTATGGGATTTTTAACAAAAATTACAATAAAAAGGTACAATCCAAGAATGTTTTGCTATTTAAACACTACCAATAAAGGCATGCTTCTGTCTTTTAAGTGACAACATACTGTATATGGAAAATGAATGAGTTTAGTACACTCTGATCATTTGAGCATAGCCTTTTTAATACATTCCACACAATTCAGTGCGGAAAATGTTGAAATACTGTGAAGATTATGTGTAGCCATTTTTGGCTTGTTATAGTGGGTGGGATCAATGGACCATTAAACTGAGAGATCCCTACCAGCGTCAAGAGAGAGCAGGAGAAGAAAGAAAGCAAGAAGGCGAGATTGTGTACCTCTATGTGTGTTCTAGCAGATGTTCTGTTTCTCATCGAGCTGTACTCATTGTCTGGCCTTGAGCCTGATATAAACCACCAGCTAAGGCAACACATGCTCAGCACAACTTCACACTGAACTGCACTTAACTGAGCATGATAATAACTCTAAACCCCCGGCCCTGAAATAGAGCCTGAAGAGCTTTAAGGAACCAGAGAGAATTACACTATTCTAGTTAGTGGTGGTTAGAGGCAAGATTTTTAACATAACAGACAAATAGTAGGTAAGGGCGGACAATTTCCCATCGACTTACATTAAAGGAGGGATTAAAGCATTGTTAACTAAAACTAAAGCTATTATTTATTGAAATATAGCTAAAAATAAACTAACTGAAGTAAAATAAGTTTTAGTCAAAGCACTAAAATTACTAAAACTATGAAATAATATTTTTAAATTAAAATATTTAAAAAAACAACAAAATTGCTACAATTAAAAAAAATCTAAATATTATATTAATAAATACTATTATAAATACATTATCACAATAGTAATACCATGGTATTCTATTTATACCATATCACTGTACCATGGTACTACTACATTTTTTTGTAAGTGCTGACAGTTTCCAAAATATAGTTTTCTTGCTGTTTTGGATCAACTATTGTTTAGTCAACTATTACTGGTATGTCCGTTTCCGCTAACCATGTGACATCAGCATCTACTCTCTTGAAAGGACACCCGTTTTTAATTCCTTAGAAATTTTCTGGAAAGGAATATGAAACTGAAGCATTATCAAGTCATCTGTGGCATGCTGTCGATTACCACAGAAAATAGTAGCATTGATATTTGCATATTTTAAATGTTTATGCACTGTACTGTTTCCTTGTACAGTGCACACTAAAATGCATGTTTTTGTTGTTTATACCAACTGAAGCATGAGAATTTATTTTCTCTGGTAACCGACAGCATGTCACAGATTTTGTGTCATTCCTCTTAGTGGTTGCTTAGTAACATGATTATGAATTTTTTCAATTCGGAACAATTCGGATTTAAAGGGTTAAAGACTGACAAAGCTTAAAGCAGATTTCTGCGTCACTAGCATCACCACAGAAATCAACCCAACAAAAGGCTTGCTTTTTGTTGTCACTGCACATTAAGTTGGGACAGGAGATGGTATATTAACATAGAATATATAACTTCAAGGTTACATTTCGAGATGTAAAGCTTAAACTGTAAACACTATCTGTAAACTGCTGGTGGCATTTGTATGAAGTGGTGACTCCAAGGTTACGAAGCATATGTTGAGCATCTGAGCTGGATCAGCACTTCCTGTTTACTGGGGCATTAAGCGGCACCTCAGTGCAGGATTTAATCAGCTACAGATCTACAAAGAAAACACCCTCTGCGTTCTCAGCACTCACCGGTCTCAGGTTTGGAGTACTCCAGACACAGGATCTCAGAGTCATGGGCCTGAACATCCAGAATTTCCTCCATGCTCTCCAAATCATGGATTCTGGAAAACAAAAGTAGTTAAAGAAGCATCTGATTGGCAAAAACTTTTTCTGAAGCAAAATATAATGCATATACTTTGCAAATATTTTTTAATGCATTATATATAGTCTTCATAGAAAGTGTAACATTTTTCCCACATGCATGGGCACAAACACACATTGTCCTTTCCATTCAAATCTCAGAGCATCAATTAACTAAAATCAATTAGTGTAGAAGTGTTAAGTTGACATGTTTATAACAGACCTCAGTGTTCCATTGCGGTCCCCTGATGCCAGGTGCAACCCGTCTGGGCTCACGCACATGGTCCTAATGCCCGTCCGGTTCTCTGAGGTTTGTGGGTCAGCCTTCTCAGAGTTACTGGAGATTGTACAGTCCGTGTCCAGCAGGGTTGATGTGTTGCTGTCCATATAAATGACCTTCTGGAGGTCCTTTTGTGGCAGAAGATTAATAATCTGTGACTTGTTCATTTCATTTATACAGTTACAGAAACTTAAAGGGATAGTTCACCCAAAAATGAAAATTCTGCCATCATTCACTCACCCTCAAGCTGTTCCAAACCTGTATGAGTTTCTTTCTTCTGTTCAAGGCAAAAGAAGATATTTTGAAGAATGTTGGAAACCAGACAGTAGCCATTGACTTCTATAGTATTTTTTTTCCTACTATGGAAGTCAATGGCTTCTGTCAACTGTTTAATTACAAACATTCTTCAAAATATCTTCTTTTGTATTCAACAGAACAAACAAACTCATACAGGATTGGAACAACTTGAGGGTGAGTAAATTATGACAGAATCAAGTCACTTGAAATGCATGAATATTGATTGTTATAACTTCCACTAATGTTTGACAAGGGTAAAGTTTAAGAATATGCCATTTTAATTTCAAAGAGTATTAGTTTTGCTTTAAAAAATGTACTTGTTTTATCTTCTTTAAAATAAATCATATTTGATATGATATGTTGGGTCACACTTTAGTTTGGGGAACACATATTCACTATTAACTACAACTTTTGCCTCATTAAACTTCTAATTTACTGCTTATTAATAGTTAGTAAGGTAGTTGTTGTAGTGGTCAAGTTTAGGTATGGGGTCGGATGTAGGGATGTAGAATATGGTCATGCAGAAAAAGGTATTAATATGTGCTTTATAAGTACTAATAAACAGCTAATATGTTAGTAATATGCAAGCTAAAAAGTAAGTAGTTAATGGTGAGAATTGGTCCCCAAGCTAAGGTATGACCATACTTTGCTATCTAGTGCAAAATGAAGTGTGGATTGAATGTCTAGTTGACTTTTGATGCTATAGTAGCTGATAGAAGCTAAAGTTTGTAATTATTTCTTTCACAAAAAAATCTTACTCCAAACTTTTGAACAGTAAGACACTCCAAAAGACACTCCAAGGGAGATTTGTTTCAAGTCTTGAGTTGACAAAACTCACATTGCTGATGACGTTTCGGCTGAGGGTGGTGTTCTGAGCGTCTGTGTTCCATAAACGGATAGTATTGTCAGAAGAACAGCTGAGGAACGATCCGGGACACAAACGTGGCTGCTCTCCATCCCTTGTCTCTGGGTACACCTGCAGGACAAAGCATGGAGATGTGACTTAACCTGACAAAACATTCAGCAATACAATCACGCAAATTCATTCATACTGTACAAACAAATACAGGTGTGTTTACTCTAGTGTGGCATTCAAAATCAAACTAGAAAGACTTATCACAGATTCTATTTATGCATACAGAGAATTTCCTTCTAAATGACACACAGGCACTATACAGTACATTCTAATATAAGGATGACAGTAATTTGTTTAACAATTTAATGTGTCTTTGATATTTCTGTTATATAACAACTGGCATTTTGCACCACATTTTGAATATAGTCACAGTTGAAGCTGTCTGTCACATATTGTGAATCAAAACCCTTTAACTGACACTATATTCACAATATTTCAGTTTGTTGAATATTCAGGCTTGTACTTGTAGATATATTTCAGGAACTGTGATGAGGTCACAAAATGCCAGACAAGACACAACAAACCAAAAGGGAAGTCACTGTCATGCATCTCGTGATCCAATATGAGCATACAGTCCATGACACAGCTTGAAAATACAGTATACGCTATGCGGCATGTCGACAAAAAGGTTTTTAAAACGTAGCCTGTCACAATGAACTAAAACACATTAAAATATCTTTCGCAAACATGTCACATTTCTGACTGGATAACACATATAAAACAAGGTACAGCAGTTACAGGCTTGGCTGAAATATACAGGTTTTCATTAATAGAATAACCTTGTATGACTTCACATCGGGCCACACAAAAATAATATAAAAACATGAGACTCAAATACAAAAGACCTGCGTCACATTCTTTCAGCAGACAAAATGTCAACACACAGCACAATCAAAGGAAAAAAAGACAAAAACATGTTACCCTACACAGCAGTCAGAAGTCTGGATACACTTAAAAGCCTTTTGATCCAGTTCTTCTAGTTAAAATGCTTGAAATTAGTTTTGTAGACAAATATAAATTGTGCCTATGTGAATGATTGTGAATGATTTTTACAAAACTGAAAACTATTATTTATAAAAGTTACTAACACTATTTCGTATTTTATTTTATATATTTCATATTTTATTTTAATTGATATGGTGTATTTTATTTTATATTTCATTTATTATCTTATTTTATTTATAAAATTTAAAATGCATTTCAAATTTTGTTGTTTTTAAATTTTATTTAATATTTTTGCTTTTACATTTTATTTTATATTTTTTATTTTACATTTTATTTTATATTGTTGTTACATATTTGATTTGATTTTATTGTATTTATTTAATTATTTTATTTTTTAAATATTATTTTTTATTTTATTTTATTTTATTTTATTTATTTTATTTTATTTACTATTTAATTAATTTTAATTTATTTTATTCACCTGATCAGCACTGGGTTTTGGTCACAGCCTTGCATGAATTTATCTTATTCCTCACCTCCACACTCCATACGCATGCCGAATGGTAGAGGGCTGAGTAAACCTTGCCCACTTTACGAAGATCACGTACATCCCACACATACAGACTGTGATCGTTGTAGACGCAGGACAGCCAGCGGTTCGTGGGGTCATAGGACACGGCCACCGCGTCAGGGTAGCGGACGTTTTCCTTGTAGGCGAAGAGGTGGCTGTGGAGACATCATGATGGATTAGAGGGACAGTAAAGACAGCTGTACTGCAAGGTCACAAAAGGTCTTCTGGAAGTGTCACGAGAAAATTTTTCCAAGCTGAACCCGCACTTAGACCACTGCTATTTATTGCCAATTATAAAGAGACAGACAGAATGACAGAGTGCATTCTGGGAGTGTGGTGTGTCTGCTGGAATGCTTGGGTCAGTTTTTTGATGGTACATTTGTTCACGATTAAAGTCATTGTTTACACATATGTTAATGAGGGACGTATCAGTTTTGTAAAATGACCTATGTAAACAAGATCAGCATTTCCATCAAGATCATAAACAAACCATGCCCTGTATTTACAGACAAATAAAATCAAAGAAAAAAAGATTAAAATGTAAAAAAAGAGACTAAAATCTAACCTAATCTATTCTAAAGATATTACAGTAGACTCAAAAAGACAGACGCATCGCAGTGTCTTAAAAACACTCTTCCTGAACAATATAATAAATAAAAGAGGTCAACAGTCATGTCTCAGCCTTGCAGCAGTGTCTGCATATTTATGAGCGGTGGACTAAGAGGTCTTGTGTGTTTGACAGTTTGGAGGGAAAGCAGGGAATGCTAAACAGATGTCAATGGCTAAGCTGTTTCAACTAGACTACTTGAATCCACTCTGAATCTTGAAACAGACTGAGATTTCAGGATGGTTTCAGGGTATTTGCATATGTATGATGCTACACACCAGACAGCAGCTTATCTCTGGATATTTCCAAGAGAAAAAATTCATCCTACTGTTTGACTTTTGACAAAGGGATTTTACATACTTATATCTCTGATTCTGAGCAATCACAAAATAGCATTTTGGTGGTGTCAATGGTATTAGATGTTGATGCCGTTATACAGTAAATGGAACTTCGAGTGTAGTGCAAATACCTTGATAAAATGAAAATAAAACTAAAATAAAATGTTAGTTGGTTGTTTAACTTTTACTCATAAATGTAGCTCATCTTACCTGGCCTCAGTAATAGTGGCGATGTCTGTGCCCAGGCTGTGAGGGTGAGGCAGCGTACATAAAAAGTGCAGGTCAATGGGGCTGAACGCTCTCACGGTGCCATCAGCACAACCACAGAAGATCAGATCCTCACTGACGGACAGAGACGTGGCCATACTAGTCTGAGAGAGAGAGAAATGGGGAAAGAGATTTGAATAACAGTAAAATCCCAGTGAAGCAAGTGGGCCCACACAAAATGTATTTATTTATTTTTTAAATATTTAAATGTATTATTATTGTTGTTGTTGTTATGTTATCATTAATATTATTACTAATATTATTATTACATTTTTGCATTGATTGCAGGGGAATAAATTAGCAGAATTCTGCATATAAAACAGTAAAAAGAAAAAAAATATTAAATGAACCAAAAATATATTATTTTCCTATTATAATTAAAAAAAAGAAAGTGCAGCCCTTTAAGTTCAATTCTAGCATTAAAACACATTGTTAAACATGCAGTGAGTGGAGGAAATGCAGAATTTTGTGAACAATTCAGAAGAAATGATCAAATCTGAAATGATGCGACTATCCAAATGCATATTTGCCATGTGGGCCAAGTAGCTACCAAGTATGTTGGTAGAAATTTATCATGGGAAAAAAGAAAAGAGCGCTGTTTCATTATGTTCCAATGATAATTGGATGGAAGATGCACAGTCCACAGCTCATGAGATACAAAACATAAACATTTTATGAAACAGGTGGCAATAAATAGATGACTTGAAAAAGAAGTTGGAAAATAAGAGCTCATTTGTGTGTTTAACCATCAGCTGTTAGATGTTCCTGATGAGATAAATCTTGTAAGAGCCTCCTTCACAGACATACAATTTAATTTACAGAGATAAGGTACAGACAGGGGAGTGTATTTGCTAAATAAGTTTTACGTCAAGAGACCAAAGTTCATTTTTAGATAATCAAGTTGTAACTCGGGTTCTTGTAGTCGATAAACTGCTAGACAGAGAGGCTTTTGTATCCTCTACCATCCTCCCTGTATCCCTTTCCTTCTGGCACTCCTCTGACTCTTTCTTGTTTCTCTGTGCAGTGGGCACAAGGGTCGCCACAAAAGCAGAATTGTGCAGCACCCACCTGCTCTCTCCATGACCCATTTTTGATAGTTTGAGAGGAGTCAAATCAAAAATCTCATATCAGCTCTAAATCATGTGTTCACATTCACAACACAATTGCCTGGTTCTTATGCTTTTCTGAAGATCTTCTAATTTACCAATTTGCCTTTTCTTCTCTTTCAAGAGATATAGCAGACCTTTTTTCAATAGACATTACTGCTTTATCCGATGTTGTTTCATTTTAAGGCAGAGTAATAGAATTAAGTAAATTAAAACAATGCAATGTTGGTATATTAATATCTTGGATGATTTATAGTAAATCATTTACTGTAAAAAACAAATAGTATTCAATACCCTTTTAAAGATAAATAAGATAAAGATACAGATAAATAATTAATAATTAATGCCTAACAATTACTTAAAAATAACTACCGTAAATACATTATTATTACAATTAATACAACACAATATAAACAATAAAAAAATACAAAAGTGATGTCTGGCCTAGGAAGATTAACATCACCCTATATTCAAGTATTATTAAAAATGGTTAAAGATTTTGGAAGCATTTTGCGTAGTTGTGCTTGAAATCACTTTATTTGTGATAATGCAATGAAACATGCCAAATTGTGCGGACATCATTTCTGGCTGGCGTTCATACAAAGAAATTATGAACACATGCAAGAAAGCGAGAGAGCCTACAAAATATTAATAATGGATTATGTTGTAGTCTTTTTCATGTGAGCTTTTTTGTTTTTCTACTCTTTTTTCCCCCATTTTTCTGTATAGTGAAATAAAACTGGTAGCTATAAATTACTTTGTCAGATAAGTAACCAAGTTTTTAAAAAATTTAAAAAATATTTTCATATATTGATATTGAACAATCATATTTTTATGGTTTAATCAAACTGATTAGGGTCATTAAAAACAATTATCTCCCGGAGATCACTTTTGGCCACTACTGTCCATTGAAATTAACATAAAACTATTAAATAATCATTATAAAAATTCAACACACACACAAAATATACAGTGAATATAGCAAATGATATGTAAAATTCAACAAGTGTTTAAAAGGCGGTGATTCTGTGTGGGCCTGGTCATACATAATGTGAAATGCTTTGTCTGAGATTAAAGTGATAACTGGCAAGTGAAGACAATGGAGTCAAACATCCAATGTGCAGGTGATCATGACTGACAGCAGTGACATGTCGTTCAATGAGTTTCACAATGAGACGTAACAGCTGAACCCATAGCCCTAATGTGAAACTTACTGCGAAACTGTCATTTTTCTGGACAGTGTGAGAGGAGAAGCAGAACAGACTAATGTTAGACGAAAACAGCAGCAGAATTGTCAATTAACACACTCCACTGTCGCTTAACAGCAGAGAGCTTAGAAACACCCTGTGTACACAAGGGCCTTGATATCAGAAAAAGAAAACAGCTTAACACGGATAAAACACACAGACAAGGAAGTTTAAACAAAGTTTAACTACATATTAAGAGTTAAAAGTTGTGACTTTTTAAATCAAGTTCCAAGTATAAGAGGCAGTTTACACGACACCGACTAAAACGAACTAAAAACGGAAAAATTTTGGCTGTTCGTTTACATGAAAACAGAGTTTTGAGGACCTGAAAACGCAAACTTTTAAAACAGGGTTCAAAGTGCACGTTTATTAAAACAATACCGTTCTCATCTCTGTGTAAACTAAAAAAACGAGAATTTGTGAAAATGGTGACGTCATCCCATGCATATTACAGTCTATAGGCATGTAATGTTTCTTTACAAAGTTACATCGCCAACTACTGGCCTGGCATGAATATTACAGCGTTTTCAGTTATTTTCACAGATTCGTGTGAACGGGGATCGTTTTGACAAAATTGTCGTCTATAGAGGAAATAAGCAAAGGGAAAACTTTTCAGTTTTTAGTACATTATTGTCGTGTAAACGTACTCTAAAATAGTTTAACATTTTCACAAACATATTATTTAGAGAATAATTTACAGAATTCTTTTTCGCATTCATAATTTTCCATAAGGATTTTATACAATTCTTGAATGAAGAGTTTTGGAACAAACCAGCCTGGACAAATTCAGTTTTTATGCCCACCCCATATTATCCAACAATAGGGATGTAGCTACACAGACAGCTAATGTCATCTAGTGTTCCTAGCTAGTGTTCACTACAAAACTGTGCAACTCACTGCAGTGGAGCTGCAATTCCCATATCCGTAATAACTGTAACTACTTTAAAGTCACCATGAAATCAAAATTGGCTTTCAGATCTGCCTCCATTAAGATAGCAATGTCCAACTTCCAATGATCCAATCCTCAAATTCCCCAAAACATTTTTCTCATTCCGAAAATCGTCACAATAGGGAAGAAAAGACTATTTCAGCTTCACTTTCATGCTGACTTTAAAGCAATAAAGTTAGACAAAAAATTGATTTTAAAAAATCTACTTTGTTAAGAACATTTAGAATGCCATTTTTAAGTTTTGAACCAAACTACTGAGCTGTATTGCACATACTCACTCATGGATATTTGCGACAAACTACAAAATTAACCAATCAGCATCCTCGTCACTTACCCTGAGCTCCACCCACTTGTCCAGCATTCTTTTGTCGTTGAACTCACAGAGCAACCCAGAGGAAGTGATACAGAAGGTACTGCTTGACTTCCGGCCCTTTCCACAGGCCACATCGCTGAAGAAATTATTCCGCAGCTCTCCTAGAAGACCAGAGCGGCCTGATAACGGTACTGTGGCGTTCACCTGAGAGATAAAACATTTTTGAGACAATCGTCTAAGACCTGGCCGATATTTAGGACTGCATGAACTGGGAGTTTATGTGACATTTTCAGTTGAGGTCAGGTTTGGTATCTGTGGTGACGACTAAGTGAGACTGACAGAAAGAGCTACTGTAACTACTGTATTTGGCAGTATAAGGCAAGCTGTCGTCTGCCAGGTTAGATGCGTACCTTGGACGACTTGGTGTGGTCAAGGTACCAGAACTTCACATGCCTGTTCCCAGCTGTAACAAAGTACGAACTGTCATCTGAGAAAGACACAGCCATCACTTTACTGGACACCTTGTTGGCGGCAACAACAACATTTTTCTGAAAAGACAAAAAGACAAATATTCAATTTATGAAAATTTTTTAGGGTAATTTAGGTAGTCTATAATTACAGTCTGTAATTTTTAGGTAATTGGTTGATTAAAGTGAAACAATCATGAGCGGAATCGTGTTTGCAAGGTGGAACTTCGTCAATATTATCCTTTTATCTTCAGGAAAAACAAATCTAGTTATCCAAACAACATATATGATATAATAAACTAAATGAAAGCCATTTTGAGTGTTTTATGACTGTATAAATATTGCTAGCCACCTTCCAGGCCCAGACGTTGACGATCATGTCGTGCTGGTAACCCACGCTGACGATATATTTACTATTGGGGGAGAAAGCCACACATGACACTCCGTATTTATGTTCCTGCAACTCCGCCACCTGTGTCCTCTCCGCCACATCCCAGACACGCACTGCTGGCATATGACCGCTCTACAGAGAGAGAGAGAGATTATAATTTATGAGAGTTGTCAGCAAGTATCACTCTACACAAACTTAACAAGAGCAATATATACCAGATGAAAAACTACAAAAATTGTATATTAGAATGCCAACCAATGACAGATGGGGTTATATCCATTATTTTAAAGTGACCATGAAATCAAAATAGACAAATGACATTTTTATGGAATATTGCAGCATTAATTATAAATTAATTATCAATGCACATTCTAATATTGCATACAATTTGGGTATTAAGATTTTCTTTTAAAGAAATGCATTAAATTGATCTAAAATGACTGTTACAAAAAGATTACTGTTGCAAATAAATGTTGTTCTTTTAAACTTTCGACTAAAAGGATCCTGAAATAAATGTAGCACGGTTACACAAAAAAGTTAAGCACCACTTTAATAATAACCCATGTTTCTTGAGCAGCAAATCAGCATATCAGAACGATTTCTGAAGGATCATGTGACACTAAAGACTGGAGTAATGATGCAAAGAAAACAGTTATTTTAAATTGTTTTTATAGTATTTTTGATCAAATAAGAAGAGTCTTCTTTCAATATATTATAGAAAGTTGACTTTTCCAGGCCTGAAAACACACCATTCCCTGTTTTCTACGACTGGGAACCTTAGATTTTTAGTTTGATGTATTGCAAACATGCATTTGAGAGCACCTTTCCATTTTATGCAATGCTTGTTTGTGCAACACATTAATAACTCTCTACCAGAGATGTCGAGACAGGTTAGTTCATTCCCACATTACACAACTCCAATCAAGACAGATCATGCACCGCAAACAAGGAGGAATAAACGGAGATCTATTCTGACTACACAACATCCTGCTTTAATACACGACTGTCCATCAACATCTGATCAGCATTCAGTTCTGCAGGAGCTTCACAGTGAGGATGTGCGGGTCAGAGGTCAAACCACAGTTAGCAGACACATGCTGATTCCAGACTCTTTCTGTCTCTTGCTTCGGGCACACTTTCTTTCTTCCTACATGCTCTCTTCTTTGCCCTTTCTTGGCGCTCTCGCTTTCACCTTTTTATGACAGCAGACACAGTCTGTGTGCGGGTTGGCACGGTGCCGCCTGTTGCCATGGCAGCCGGTAAGCACAAACTCACATCACTTTCACATGCTGGAGTAAGAAACTCCTCTCAAACGGAAAGGATTGCTTTTTTTGTGCATGCACATACACACACAAAATGTCTAACTACACAAACAAATCACCCGTCCACATGATTTAGTGGATTAGAGAAGCCGACAGGATATGTGCTCATGTTCAGCCTTGCAAACAAAGTCCAAACAGCTCTGGTCAGCGTTCACACTACTGTTTCCATTCATTAGAGTCATGCCAGCTGAGCAAAACTATGGACACTTCATCAACGCACATTATTCTTGACTTTCTTTCTTTTATGGAACATAAAAGATGATATTTTGAAGAATGTCTCAGTGTTTGTTTTGTTTTTTGTCCATACAAAAGAAGTCAAAGGTCACCAATATTGTTTGGCTTCTAATGTTCCTCAAAATATCTTCTTTTGTGTTACACAGAAAAAAATGAGGACAGATTGATTTATTTTTTTGATAAACTATACAAATGGTTTTAAGACAATTATTTATATATTATGCTGTAGTGTTAGCAAAAATGTTTCACACATTTTTTTGTGTGTTTGAAAACACTAATGTGCCAAAGACTTTTGCATAGTTCTGTATAATAGTAAAATAACTTTGAGATTGCACTCAGAACAAGATTTTTAGCTGAAGAAATACTTTACAACTAAATCAAAACTACAAAAATGTACATAAGAAATTTTCATGACTTGTTTTAAAGGCCTGGAAAATTATACGTTTGAAATTCCCTGACATTTCCAGGATAACAGGAAACCTGTAACACACAATTTCAATGTAATACTTATACTTTTACAACCACCTTTTTCTACTCAGATGACATAACCAAGCCTGCACATAAAGGGGAATATAATATTAATATCAATAATATCAATCCAATTGACTAAATGTTTCAATCAGTTCCAAATAGATAAGATCAACTTCTACATGCTAATAGTCTGTTTAACTTGGTAATATATCAGATTACAGATGTTAAATGTGTTGCCAATTACATTTCATGTTGTCTTTAAACCAAATAAAAAAAAGTAATTTAATACTTTTTCTAAATACTGTTATTTTTATGTTAATTTTTGTTGTTACTTTTTGTTTCAATCAATTTTATTGTGTCTGTGTTTCATTTCAAGCTGAACATTCTTTCGCATGATTTATATATTGCAGGCAAGGCAACAAATCCCTCCTAATCCAAATGTCAGTGCTGCAGAATTGTGGAAGGGAAGCAATAGTCATCACATTTGTCTGTACTTGACTCCAATGTGTCAACAGACAAACGACACTGATAGTTAGGCCTGAAGGTGCAAGATACAGAACTTTATTTTCATACAGCCCGGCTACATCAGCTTTATCTATGATTGATGATACTGCTCCAGAGCTCCTGACTTCCTACTAGATCATGTGATGTAACCACAAAGCACAGATTTATTTAGAAGTGAATACTCACCTCGCCTGTGACCACATATTTGCCATCAGGGGAGAAGGAGAGCGTTGTGATGGTCTTCCTGTGAAATGAGAGAGAGGACGGAAGTATTTAAGACCATGTTGAAATGCATGTATCCTGCTAGATCAGAGACTTCCTCTCTCTGTCTATTCACCTATTGCTTATCAAAATGATCTGTCTGAGCAACCCGTCCAGCCTAACACTACAACATTTGCTCAACCATGAGCAGAGTTTGGGACAGGACCCAACCAATGACAGATGAGGTTATGTCCATTATTTTAAAGTGACCATGAAATCAAAATAGGCAATTGACATTTTTATGGAATATTTCAGCATTAATTATAAAATAATTATCAATGCACATCATACTTTAAAAAAAAAAAAAAGCTTTAATCAAAATAACTTCTTCCTTTTGCAGCGACATCTCTTCTCTTCTCTGATGATGTTGTTAATGGTTCAAGAGCGGGGCAACCTGTCACTCACATGACATCGACTTAAAGCAAATCACAACCATCCAAAATGGACAAAATCATACTTGTTACATCATCATTTACTTGTTTGAGATGCCGTTTTACTTGGATATTCATCACAATAGGAAAATAAAAGACTATTGCAACTTTCATGTCATGCCAACTTCACACAGAACGCGGTTTTCCATTGTTTTTGTTTTTCAATGTAAACGCGCTAGACGGATGTCTTTTGCAGTGTCTCGCGCATTATGTGACATTCTAAAAATGTGATGCTCAAGTTAAAAGAAGATAAACTTTTAAAAAAGGTGTCTCCAGTCCTTTTTTTCTTTCGTTCTACTGACCTGCATCTTGCCGTTTTTGCTGTTCTGTGTGAACTGGCCCTTTAAGCTCTTTTTTCTACTTTGATAGACATCGCCGGAATGAATGTACTAGTACACTAGAGGAGCTAATGAACCATAGAAGGTGACATTTACCCATGTTGTGTTTGGTTACAGGAGTATGAAAGTCTCACCTGGAGCTATTGAGGATATGATGTTGTTTGTTTTTCTTAGGATTCAGTAGCACCACCACACATCTATAAAGAAAAAACAAGAAGAAAGGGTCAAATAGTTATTAAATTACACTTTCAAATCCTAAACAACATATTGAACATTTTACTATGGTGACTGTCGTTCACTTCAGAGTCTTACTCAATGACAAACTTTGGGTTAGCAGCCCAGATCTTTGACCACTAAGCCACAAGCCCTAAATTTTCACTACAAAAATCCTAGAGAAGTAGTGTTTGCTACTAACTAAATTCAAAACGAGAAAAAAATGAATGAGTGCACAAATCAGACTAATTTAAACACTAGATCTGATTCTACGAACCAAAAATAACAATCATAGCATCATATCTGCCTGTTAACTTATCAGTCAGAACTGTCACCATGACAGTACTATGGCATTTTATGAAGTACTTTAGAGCTCTATGTATTGTAAATATCATGGTTTCTGGCAAACATTCAGTAGGAGTGTGTATGATATATATCAAAGTGCCATGGTATTGCCATCTAATATGTAAGTGTACTATGGTGCTTAGGGCAATATTTAGTGTGCTTTGTGGGGTTTTGTGTTGTTGAGCTAGTTCTATGTGTCTTTCTTTTCCCAAATACAGGAACAATACTTTTCAAAGAACGAAAAACAAACAAGCCTTTTGCAAACTTTTAAATGGAAGTATAGTAGAGTTGGTTCTATAAAGATTGTGACAATGCCAGGTGGGGGAAATGACCTGCTGTATTGCAGACAGAAAAGGAAGGCATTGAGACAAACAGAACACAGAGGAAATACGTCAATGACCACTGCAAGAATCCTTAATATTTGGGGAATAGAGCACTTTCATGAAGTATATGCTATAACCCTTTGCTGGTCTGTAGTACACACAAGAGTAACAAGTAAAAACTGCAAAGACAAACATTTCCTCACGAAAAAATAACTAAATTAATAAAACGCTGAAGTCCCTATACTAAAGGTAAAATGCTGATACAGAGACAATACGTGATTAAACCAGTTTTCAGAAAATAAAAACCCTGCCATGCATTTCCACATGAGTCAACCTCCTTTAGATACATTTACTGCAATAAACGATAAAAAAATATAAATTATATAAAACGTAATAATGTCAGATTATATTGTAATATGTATTTTTATATAATTGATAATAAATATATTTTTTATATAGCATACATAAATAATTATAAATGCATTTGTTAAATCTTCATATATATATATATATATATATATATATATATATATATATATATACATATACATATATATATATATATATATATATATATATATATATATATATATATATATATATATATATATATATAAAAAAAATCATAATGGAGGGTAAATAAATGAAATAAATAACAAAATCCCAAAGAACTTTATAAAAAGTGCAAGGTTCAGGCTCCCTGCTATGCAATTTCTGGCAGTTTAGGATCCATTCATAGGTTTTGACTGGGATGCTGGTCTGTGGATACACACATTTTCAAGGATCATGACACTAAACAAAAGATATTAGTGTTTTATGTGAGATACTTAGTAGAAAGTAAACAGGATATCCTAAATCACACCTATATTCTGCTTTGTTTTGTCAGTCATATTACAGGGGTTCTTACGAACAGAAATTTCACTTGAATTTCTTTATTTTACTTTCATTAATTTTGTTGGCATAAACAATTTCAGATATATTCTCCGCTAAACGTCACAGAAAACACAGCTGACAGTTTCACATGTTGCTCAGAAAGTGGGGGACTCTTAGACAGCATAAACTAAACCAGGCTTTACACAGATAATCAAACATCTGCTGTGGCGAAACTAGATCTTTGGAGTAAAGGTCTCTTCCCCTGGCCAAGGTCCAGCTCTATAGGTCAATTTAAACCCAGCACAACACAAACACGCACACACACGCACACACACAAAGAGAAAGATCCAAGTGAACTGCTAGTCTTTCTTTTGATGTCAGTAGCAGAGTTGTGCGAGACAAAGCCACACAAGCACTCAGTCTCCCTCGACCACAAGAAGAGCTGCGTTTGGAATCCGTCAAGTCAAAGCCTCCCTGTCGTCCAGCTCCGTGCTTTACGAGCACGTCTAAGAAGAGGGGGACAGAATAGATGAGCTCATGCTTCAGCAGCACATTACTCATGTCTCCATAAACCCCTGATGCCAGAGACAGGGAAATGAGAGGAGGAGCGGATCTTCCTTGTTGGCAAGTAATACCATTAATGGATCTCCTAGACTATATATAAGCCAAACTGCTGATGGGATTGACAGGGCTTGCATCAATGGCTATGCAAACGTGTTGTAAGAAAGTCTACGGCTCATCTCATTACAAAGATAAGCTGATATGAATCAGTGCACAGTCAGCAAATATGCCTGACCTTGGATTTACACATGTGATCACCCACCATTCACTCATGAACCAAACTTCATTGACCTCAATATTGTTTTCCAAAGTTTTCCAAAACATTTGATTGGCTGCTTCTGGACAGGTTTTATCAGCTTGCTGGGAAACATAACTGTTTACAAGTACCAGGTTGCTCTAAAGAGCACTTCAGAGGAAAAGCTGAGATTTGTTGCAGCATTGAATCATGGAAAAATATTCAGATATTGTGTTTGTGCAAATAAAAGGGAATTTGAAGATTTTATTAATATATTAAGTTTCATGAACAATGTACACGGCTTTAACAGCATTACTTTTTATTAGTCATATTTAATGTTCATTTGAGTAAATGTTTTTGAACATGAACTAACAATGAACAATATTTTTACAACATTTCTTAATCTTTTTTTAATTTTGAGGTCCTAGTTTGCTGCATGTTGATCAAATATTGTGTTATATAGGTCAGTTTTGTATTTAATTGCCTAACTTCTTCCAACACTCTTTTAAATAAGGCGAGCAGGATGGTGTTTTTCCACAACACTTAGTCGAGCCAGCAAATGAATCTTAACAAGAGAACATCAAATTTAATCCACTAACACACCAGCAAGGCACTGAATTGTGCCTAATAAAGATGATGATTCGGTTTTCAAAAATAAACCACTAAAACACGGCCTGTTTTTACAGATATCAGAAAGGAAACTTTAAAAATAATTTGTGCTTATGTGATGAGATGATGTAGGATAAACATCTCTTGTGTCTCAGTGTAATTTTAGTATTAATATTTTGAATCTTTTTTTCATTTTAGCACTTTTATGTGCTTTTATCATTCTTTTTTTTTTTTAAATACTTTTATTTGTTTTAATTGTAGTAGTTTTAGTAGTTAATTTAGCTGCTAAGGCAACATTTATAAATTTCTAGGGTTTTTTTCACACATATTTATAATTCATTTTATTTCAACTTTATTTCAGCTTTTATTTCAATGACCACCTAGTTTAGTTTTCGATACAAGAAAAAGAAGAATCCATTTGTTCACTCAGTCAAAACTGGTTAAATCTGTACTTTAACCAGAAAACAATCACAATCAATCTAGATCTTTGAAAGGACTCGCATTTTACTCAGTGAGCAACCAGAATCAACAACAACTGAAACGAAAACAATTTTTTTCTCTATTTTTTGTTTATTGTAATGAGAGATGCATGTTCCCTCTGGCACACATTTCAACACAGACTCAACTCCAGATCTCCTCCCGAGAGCCTGTTTTGAGAAAAAAAAAATCATTGTAGGGTTGAACCAGGATAATAATGTAGTAAAGCTAGAGGACAAATGAGGCCAGAATGCCCAAACTCTCAGTTATCTACTCAAGCATGACAAAAGATTCACAACACTGAGCCAATGAGAAGATTCATGTTACTCTATCCACCTTATTTTTCTGGTTTGAACAGGCGCGGCCATTTGTAAATTTAATGTATCTGGCTTCCAGTTATTTTTAGCTGTACAAAACAGCTCGTTATGCTGTTTGATATTGCAAACTGGTATTTCTTACCATATTATTTTAATGTATTGTTTTAATTACAAACATGCTGGTTTGCTACAGTTTGCTGCTGTTTCCCTACTGCGGCTAATAAATCAGTAGTCTCGCACACTGAGAGAAAACACCTTACTTCCGTGTTACACTCACCACATTATTATACGGTAGATTCACCACTGCACAGTTTAAGCCTAGAGCTAAACTGAAATTTCTACAGGAAGGGAATGTCATTGTAATATATCAAACATACAATCTTGACAAACTTCATGAGAACAGCTCTGCAATGAGGAAGGTTACATGAACCATGAGATAGGAAACATGTAAACAAGCAATCCTCATGCCTCTTATGTGTGCATTGGCCGTTGATGTGACACTTGGAAGGGCCCACGTGCCATCGTGTGCTCCGTGCAGCCCGGAAAAAGCTGATCCAGCTCATTATCTCACCTAGCAGGGAATCAAATAAGCCAAGTCGAGTGTAGCAGTGCACGAATGGAACAAATGACTGCACACTCGAATGATGTTAGGCCCTCCATAATGCAGTTCTCCATACCATGCTGCATGATAGAGCAACTTACATTTTTGGTAGTAGCTTGTTAATCTAAAAAGCAAACTTCACATGAATATCCAAAATAATTAGACAAAATTCAAAGCCTGCTGTCAAGTTTAAAATACTGCAAGAGCAACAACTTATAAAATAGATTTGTAGATGTTCTTGAAGTGATAATTTCTAGGCAAAACTCACCAAGGATGCTTAGGTATTGTATTTAGCTGCTAAGGTGTTCTGTCTGTTTATTAGTGTGTTGCTAGGGTGTTTTGTACGGTTGCTAGTGTGGTGCTCACTGGTCCAAGCTAAAAGTTCCAATTTCTATGATATTCTGGGGCCAGATTCACAAAAAACTTCTAAAGATGTTTAAATTATGTCTTAAGATTGAATCTAAGAAGTTCATACCCAACAAACATTTGGAAGTTTAATGACCGTTGAAAAGACATCCCGTCATGGTTGAAAAATAGTTTCAAAATGAAAGTTATGAAATGTATCCGACTGCATTTTTAGGAAATGTTCTGTGTTATATATTTTTACAGATTTATGCCATACTACCACAAGTATTTTTGGCCAGGGACACGACGTTGCCGTCTTAAAAAATATTTCCAACGACATGACGCATGTTGTACATCATGGCATCGTGTACTACGTCATGGAAGTCAATACTTTTTGGATGTACGTTGAATGCGTATGGCTTTCGACCGATGCTCATTATTTTACTTTTATAAAGTTTTAAATAAGGATACTTGTCTTACAAGTACTTACTTTCCCTTCAGAAGGCTTTTATTTACTTTTCTTTTTTGTCTTCAGAATTTAGGCCGCCATTCACAACCATTATAAACCTTGGAGGACTAAAGATATTTTTAAATGTATCTCTGATTGTCTTCATCTGAAAGAAGATAGTCATATGCACCTAGGAAGGCTTGGGGATGATTTTTGGGTGAACCATGCCTTTAAGGTTAGAAATTTTAACTAGCATTTCAGTTAAAAGACGGGATCAACAGGTTCTAGAGTGCTGATTAAACATTTGAGTCAGCATTACTATGAACAGCATCAAGTCTGATTAAAAAAAAAAAAAAAAATACAAGAGACTGTCCTCTTATTCTAAAAAAATCTTAAAACAAACCCGAAGCTGCAGTATGACAGAGGCTAAAGATAACCAGATCTTAGTGTTATGGTCTCTCAGGTTTCACAACTGTTCTGAATGTAGACAGTTCTGTCAGTGTACGTCACTGTGTGTGTACTTGTTTTGACTATATGTAAGGACCAAATGTCCTCACTTATATTGTGAAATACTTTCACAACCCACTAATGAGGACATTTGCACTATTTTAAAAGGCATATGAAACAACCAAAATATGTTTTTATTTAAATCTAGTGATGTGCACATAGGTTTAGGAGTAGGTTTTGGGTGATAGAAAATATCATTGACCTGATTTAAAATCAATGGAAATCTATGCAATGTCCTCACTAAGATAGCAAAACAAGCCTGTGTGTGTGTGTGTGTGTGTGTGTGTGTGTGTGTGTAAGTGTTCAAGACAAGGCAGATCAAATGTTGTGGCCAGTACATAAGGACAGTTGTAGTCTTGCTCCATCTGGTGAGTGGGATAAAACAGAGACAGGTGGTGAGGCACACACACAACATCACTCCCCATCATAATCAAAGACTTCCAGGAGTATTGCTTTCCAAGACCGAGCCCAGCCTTAAGTCTGGCTATTAGCAGGACCTCCCCATTGATCCAGGCCTGTTCGCTCCTCAGCACCAGACAGATGGTGACCAGGATGCCCTAATCCTGTGCGTCTGGGCCCAGCAGTCAGCACGCTTTCAGATGGCAGAGGATTATGCACTGTAGGGATGACCTGATACTACGCTGTGCTTAGACAACCTTCCTATTAATCTGTCCTGTGCCACTATCGTCACCAACCGGAATTACAATATTAAGGATAAGTATAATAAACAACTAAAATACTGAAATATTTCCAAACAAAAACAAGTTTAATGAATTTCAGTTATTTGTTCCATTAATGTTAGGCACCGGCTTACTCAGTATAAGGTGCTGCACAGATTGCATTACTCTAGGGTTAAACTCAACGCTTTCTACTAGCTCTCCTCTCTGTAATAAATGTGAATCTGCAGAGGGCTCTCTTGGTCATCTTTTATGGGCATGCCCAAAACTTGGTGAATTCTGGTCAGAAGACTTTCAATTTCTTTCTGATGCTTATACATGCGAGCTCCCAGTAGACCCTGCGACTGCCATTCTTGGCTGGTGAGCTTCCCTGCAGCACCTTAATCATGCTACCCGATTGCCTATACAGTATGGTATGACGATCGCCAAAAAAACTATACTCTGTGAGTGGAAGAAAAATTCGAAGCCACTATTCAAGATCTGGTTATCATTGTGGAAAGACTCAGATAATAGTATCTCTGGTAATATGGATAAATTTGAAGCTTCTTGGAGACCTCTTTTCAATCACCTGTTAAAAACCAATGATGAAACAATGTAATATTTCACTTTTTTTATTGCCATTTTTTGTCATTTTCGGTAACCTCTGTCTGTAATTTGACCTCTATCCATTCCATGCTGGGCAAAATTTTTTTTTGATCTGCAAACATGATTCTAACTGAAGGAGGGCTTTTTTTCTGTGTACTCGTGTTTATTTCTGTCATGTGATTGTACTGTCCATCTGTCTGCAGCTCTGAAAATACTACAATAAATATAATATAATATAAATATATATATATATATATATATATATATATATATATATATATATATATATAAATTCAGTTATATATATATATATATATATATATATATATATATGTAATATTTACATATATTACATACATATATATTTATTATATGTATTACTGTAACCTATGAATAATATATTTTACATACATATAAAATAAAATATAACAGTAATGGCCAAAAGTGATGTCTGGCCTAGGAAAATAGACATCTTCACCCTTTATTCAAACATTATTGAAAATTTGTTGATAACACAATTAATAAACCAAATTGTACGGGCCTCATTTTTGACAGGCTGTCATACAAAGAAATTATGAATATTTTTACATTAACTCTAGGCTGTAGACAACATGAAATTTTTGTTTTTCTATGCATATTTTTTTATAGTAAAATAAAACCTGTAGCCCCAAATAATTTTGTCAAATAAATAAATACTTTACCCAAGTTTAGTGTTTACACATACACACACATATATACACACATATACATTTACATGTATATATATATATATATGTATATGTATATGTATATGTGTGTGTGTGTGTATACGAAACATTTCTTTATGTTTGCTGTGGTACACTTTTACATCAAATATTGCTTCTTTTTGTCACGTTTAATTCGAAACTCTGGTAAGAAATCACCTTCCAGGATTAGAAATGGCAACATTTCTTCTTAAAAGTGACCATGATCTGTATTCATCACTAACAACCTTGTGGAAGAGACCGTTAGTAAAGGGATTCATTCGGTTACTTTCGTATGGACTGGTCCTGCAAATAGCATTCCCTATCCGCAGTGACCTTCAAGGGAGTTAAATTGATTGCTAGAGAGAATGCATTGACTCTATGCGTGTGTGTATTTTGCATGTGATGCTTGTATTTGTATGTAAATATATGTTCCCTAATGACTTAATGCAGTATGCAAAGAAAATGTAACAAATTCAGTTCAACTGAATTCAGTTCAGGGTGTACAACACAACAAGGATTTTCAATTATTACCCACAAAGGCTTTTTCAAGTACATGACAGCAGACTAAAATGATACTTTTAATCTATCCTAACATGATCTCCAGCATGAGTGGCTTCTACTTGTTTTGTATTCCCGCGGGTGTTTTTAGATTGCGGCTCTCCTCTCAGAGCGCGAGATGTCATTAGAGAGTGTGTGTGGAGCTGGAGAGCCTCACGAGCGCTGAATACTGCAATGCAGCAGAGAGAACGACCACACACACCACAGCAATGCTGGTAAACTAACCTCTATTCCTACAACCTTCCTATATTTTTTCACTCAGCTCATGTCGCCCTTTCCTGCCTCCCTTACATCCGTCATTCTCTTTTCTTTCAGCTCTCCTCGTTGCATCGGTCGGTTCAGCTCTACTGACCCACTTTACCGCAGCGCACAAGGGCGACAGACCGTGACACACATTTTCATGCATCTATGATTAACACAGAAGGCCGTTTATTCATTACGCTCATATCTATTCTACAGTGATCGCCGCATTACACCAGAACTCATTCATCATTCAAACACTCGAATACAGTTCACTGACGCTGCTGCACGAAGAAATGGATAAATTAGCACAGGGTGCCCTATTATTATAAATGATCTTGCAGATTTGAAATAAATTGATCCGTTTACTTAAGAATCATATTCATGTACGGAACACGCAAATTAATCTCATTTGTATTTGGTTATGCCTGTGTTTACACAGTATTGAAAGCTATACTGAGAGACTTCAATGCAAGCTAAAACCTAACAGGTGCAACCATAACTTCCTCTGGACCTCTAAGAAAAATGTTGAGAAATGAAAAAGACGTGTCAGTTAGCTTGCATTGTCTGCTTCTGGTTTTTCCTGTTTTTCCTGGCTTTGTGACTTTGATGGCTCCATCCTGAAGCACACAAACTATTCACTCACCCCTCAGAATAACACTGGCATTATTGTTCAACAAATTCTAATATGGAGTTTTAAAGTATTTCACTGCAAGAAAGAGTAAAACATTGTCAGAATCATGTCAATTTTTAAATAGGCTTACAGAAAGATTCTCTCAATGAGTGTATGTGTGTGTGCACGTTTTTGTGACATATCAGGACACAAATGTGTATAATAACATGGGTATTACACTGGTATTATAACTTCAACGTGAAATATGAAGACATTTCATATGTCCTCACTTTTCAAATAGCTTTAAAAACATACTAAAAAATGTTTTTCAAAAATGTAAAAATGAATGTTTTCTGTGATGGGTAGGTTGTAGGGGGACAGAATGTACAGTTTGTACAGTATAAAAACCATTACGCCTATGGAATGTCCTCACTTTGATAGCAAAACAAACGTGTGTGTGTGTGTGTGGGGGGGGGGGGGTAAACCTTATATGTCGTGGGGACCAAATCTCCCCACAAAGATAGTAATACCAGTATATTTTTACCTTTTTGGTCACCATGAGGAAAGCAGCTTATAAAACATACTAAATTGTTGTAATGTAAAATTTAAAAATGCAGAAAGTTTTCTGTGAGGGTTGTGATAAGAGACATAATATGCAGGTTGTACAGTACAAAAATCATTATGTCTATGGAAAGTTACCATATAACATGAAAACCCAAGGTGTGTGTGTGTGTGTGTGTGTGTGGGGGGGGTCCTGGTAAACCCTACATTATGGGGGACAAAATGTCCCCACAACGACGGCCGAAATCCTTGCCCTTGTGGGAACAATTTTTAGTTCCCATGAGGAAAAAAAGCGTATAAATCATATTAAGTGATGTTTTTTGAAAATGTAACGCATGTTTTCTGTGATGGGCAGGTTTAAGGGATACGATATAGTTCGAACAGTAAGAAAATCAGCAAGTTTCCAATATTAGATAAAAAAATAAAACCAGCACATTACCACTGTGAATTTTCCGACATCATACTGAAATCATTCAGGTAGAACCAGACTGCTCTTAACAAACTAGTCCTTGCACAAATGTGCTCATTTAGGTAAAATTCATGAAAACAGGACAGCTCCCTGCAGAAAGCTTCATCTTTAATTAATGTTATAGTCCAGATTGAGTTAAATGCTCTTTAGACCTGAAATTACATTCAAATTTCACCATCGAGTTGGTTCCTATTTATTTACAGGAGCTACATGTAAAATTATGTGCACAATGTTTGCACTCGATTGAACTACAGCACCATAAAATTCAACCTTGGACAACCTCACATTTGTGTACAGCAACGGCACAGTCTTCAAACGCTAAAAACGCATTTCACTCCCTTCTTAGAGAACTGGCTTGGTATCTATATACATGTGGGGTCTGTCTATCTGTGACAGCTGCATAAGCCTGCGCTAATTTTCCAGCCTATAGCAAGCCAAGACATCTGCACCAAATGCTCGCTTGGCTCAATCAAACTGCTGACCGAGCATAGGGTGGAGTTTGTTATGGGAGCTGTGTGAGCCTTAAAAATAAGAAGAGGACTTCTACTTTCCAACTGCAGTCAATTGATTGCAGATAGTAGTACAGTTTGTTCAATATGTTACACTGTCTTTAGGTTCTAGCCAGGTCATGTTTAATTTTTCATATCCCAGGTTTGTTTAAACATGTATTTTCAATGTCTCATCAGCTGAACGATCAGCAGCCAGGGATAAAATAATACGACATACTGAATGGATTATACTTCTATCCCTGACAGCCTTGTGAATGAGGAAATGGAAATGTGGTTATGGATATTGAAGATGCATAGAAACAATTGTACCTTGATTATAGGGTTGGCCACCAAACAAACTCGAGAGGCAAAATATGAAATCAAACAGTATTAATACATGTTCCTACTAAAACACTATGTAGTGAATTTAAACATCATTTCACAACGATCTATGATGTAAAAGAAAATGACTTTGGTCTTCCAGCTACTAAGTGAATCAATCCCTATTGCACACACATTCAGAAATATTGATATTATAGCTAGGCCCATATACTACCCTTCAAAAGTTTGTGATCTGTAAGGTTTTTAAAAATTATTCTAATATACTGATATTATTCTAATATGGTGCTCAGGAAACATTTCTTCTTATTATCAGTGCTTAAAACAGCCATTTGTACTCCTTTATATTTTGTGGAATATAACGTTATATATACACATTATAAATGTCTTTACTGTCACTTTTTATTCATTTCTTTCAAAATAAAAATCTTACTGAGCCAAATTTTTTCAACTTTAGTGTATATGTATACAGTATATTGATTATTTAATTTCCAAACTTTTCCTCCCTGCTAGGCGGATGACATGTTATGGCAACAGAGAATTAGGAATTTAGTTCAGAGCACTTGAGTTTAACAAGTTAATCAGATTACAAGCACCATGTGATGGAAAGAGGAAGGTTTTTCTCCTTTATGTACATAGACAGCATTGCTTAAGCAACACTGGCTATCGTTTGATAGAGTAAAGCTTTGGAACAAGGGCAGCTTTATTCTGGGAAAAATCATAATTACGATTATTTTTGGTCAATACTGAAAACATGATTATTTAAAATGATTATTGGTGGGCGATACAATAAAAGTTTTCTGCTGGAAGCCAAAATCAAAAAATCAGTTACAGTTAATCTCACAGCCCTATTTGGAACTGTAAACGATTCCATTTTAATCTATTGAAAGTGAAATAAATAATAGTCTGAAGAAAAGTTTTAATATCAGTTTTATCAGACTTTCTTGATAATGTGTTCTGCCTTTGATGACCTTACAATAAATACTCTGTAAAGTGATTGTATCAAAAGATAATGGCATTTTTATACCATGTAACTAAATGATAAGCCCTACACCATGGCATTAACATGGCACTCCAAGGTATTTCAAACAATTGCTATGGTACAAAAAATATGGCTTTGTGAGTGGAATAATGCAGATGTCTTTTACTATAAATCACAAGGCCAGGTGCACATTTCCAGAAAAAAAAAAGAAAGCCAAAAGGAATTTTTATTTTTGGCCACTGCCCTAATTCAATCCTTTTGGAAGGTAAAAAATATCCTAAAATCAAGCTGCATTCATGATTTAGAGAGAGAACTGAGCATCTACAGGATGTTTTGTGTTTTGAGAGCTGAATTGTTTCTGTAAAATGCTAGACCCTCAGTAGTTTATAGGCCGTATCTGAAGCACACACTCAAAATCCTCTTTCAGATCCAGAACGTCCTGTTTGTACCACACCTAATTTCCCTTCGAGAACACTCATCTGTTATCAGACTGTTATCTCTCCCCTGTATTCTCTTGTTCAGCAATAGGAAATGACTGCATTAGTCTTCCTGAACAAAGATATTCACATGACTTACCAAACTCTGTCTTTAGCAATGCTCTACAAAACTATCCAGTTTTATGTGACTACCTCTCCAAGGTGAGATCTGACTCATCATAGATCATAATTCTATTGACTACATTCACCTAGTTATTTAAGCATGCGTCACATAATTGCTAAAAATGTATAAAACTGCGTTACTCACCCGGCTGGGTAGGCAACCAGTCCTGAGTGTGGATCACACGCCAAAGCACGACTCCCAGCGGAAGTGATTCCCAGAACTTTCTCCAATGTCACCTGTGGAATGAGGAATAACAAGACTTATGATGTGCACTACAAGATCCTTAAAGTTACAAAGAGTCTTTAATGTCACAAAATGTGAAATAATAAGTCTCACGGGTTAATAATAAGTCTAATAAATAATAATAAGTAATAATAGGTTAATAATAAGTTTCACAGGTTATTAACAAGGTGGTGATTTCATATGAATTTGTATTGTATGGGTCGTGTGAAAATGTATGATTATTAAAAAATTAAGTATGATGGTCCCCTAACCCCCAGCCCTAAATCTAACTGCCATTGGGATGTAAGAAGATTGTATGAAAACACATGAATGAGAACGTACAAATTCATACGAATTAGCCACCAATTCACCAAAATGTAAAATAGTCGAGATTATTAAATAAAATTATATCAATTCAGGTCTCAGATTTGTACCGTTGTTTAAATACTGCATTGTTGTTGAATGATGAACAATATATAAATAAAACTAAACTCAACACGTAAAGAAAAAAGAAATCACATCAAATACATTATGACACTAAGTCATACAGGACAAATTCAGTTCTGGTTTGAGCAAAATGTCAGTTAAATTGTTCCATAATTATATTAGGTTAGAGCTACATTCAGAGTCAATGACTGTAAATAAATTATGTGATAAGACTAAAGACATCATATCTATTTAGCTAGTAAGAGGAGTTGGCAAATAACAGCAGCTCAAGAGCTGATGTGCAACACATTTACTTAGATAAAGACCACTTATAAAAATAGTTTATTATGCAAGACTTTGTTTAAAGAACCAGAGACACTTTAAATGCCTGGAGTACAGAATGACTTCACTAACTAATGCTCCAAAATGGTGCTGTCATCTTAAATGGAAATTATGAGCTAGAAATTTTCCATGAGACTGTTAAAGGGATAGTTCACTCAAAAATGAAAATTCTGTGATCATTTACTCACCCTCAAGTTGTTGATGAGCACCACTGACTTACCCAATTGTATTTTTTCCCCATACTATCTAAGTCAGTGAGTCCCCATCAACTGTTTGGTTACCCTTATTCTTTAAAATATCTTATTTTGTGTTCAGCAGAAGAGACAGGTTTGTAACAACTTGAGGTCAAGTTCATTTCTGGGTGAAGTAAAGCAAGTAAGTAAAGCAGAAAGTAAAACGTTGATTGACGCTAAATAACTAACTGAAACACACAAATCTGCAAACAGATCTGTATCGTTTCAATAGCATTTCCATTACTGTGTCCAATCTGTCCATGTTACAGTACAACTAAGCACTGAGTCATGTATAACATCTTTAAAATGCAATTATTTGGTGAAACAGCCTGCAATTACACAAAGTTGTTGTGTTGTAATTAAAGATTGCATAATATGCAAATACACACGATGAACACATAATAACATTATTTTTTAAAAACAATGAGGTATGCACATGTACTGTGTTTAACATTTTATATGCAATACCATAAGAAACCCAGCTTACTGAACATCTGACAAACTCTGAACACAGACCAACTCTTCAAAGCAACCATGGTCACATCCAAGCAGAAAACACTCTCTCACATCAATCACAAGCCACTTTAAGTACAGGTCAATGGAGAAATGAGAGGAACAACACCTGGTTTACGAAGCGGCCTCCTCTAATTCTGCCATTTTAGACCATCTTAGACCACTTCCTCACTATATCGGCGTTCTTTTCATTTATTGATGTTTTATCCCTCAAAAATGCAAGTTTCAAGACATCCATTAGCCGAAGTCAGCATTTAGACTTCAGATGCTACGCATGTGTATTCGTTATCCTACTGTAAGCTGAATGTAGCCCCAGTGTACTACAACAATTTGTGCTGAACATGCCAATAAAAAAATCACTGTAATTGAGATTGTTACTTTGATTTATCATCTTTCCAAAGATGTTTTGACAGACCTCCATATATCTACTGTCTATTGGTGCCTTGGAGTCCTGGAACAACGGAAAAAGAACTCGTTTTCAAATACATGCCGTTTTTAAGCCATTTCTCATGGTAATTTCTGAACCAACGGCTGTGTCATGCACTTTTCCAGAAACGTTCTTGCAATCACTGCATGTAGAATCCTCAGGGAATGGCAAAGTCCTTGAGCCAGAAGTCAATGAACTGTACAGCACCTGGAGGAATGGCTTTGATTTTGATGCAGCGTGTAAACCTTAGAAAACAGAACCCAGTCTAAGAGCTAAACCGATATATGGTCTTACAAAAAGCTTAGATCTCTTTGTCTGGCCCTGTACACCAGAGATTCCTCAACTGCTTTAGGCAAAGAGGGAGACAGATCTGCTCTTTTATACAGAACAAAGGCACCTTGACAGAGTCTTTTGCATTACACGTAAATGGTAGTACAAGCTATTGTCTCTGGAGCAGTGATCATCACACTCCGAAAGAACCACTCCATTTTTTTTTTTTTTTTTAAATGATGAATTGCATGTTTAATGCCTGAAATAGATGTAGTTAGGGCTGTTTATTAGCAGAGGGTGTCTACTCTAATCAATGCAATTTTAAATTAGTCTTTTTAATGTTACAGTGCTTTGCAACCATTCAGTAACCATATGTTTAAAACTGCTTATTATATTCTGGTCCTACAATACACCTCAAGTCCTTTCTTTATTGTAAGAGTGTAGGAAAGCACAGATCTGATCACTTAGAGAGGTAATAACACACCTCTCCTCTACAAACCGCACAGTCTGAGGAATTGTTCCTTTCTGTAGCTCAAACAGAGAAGTTTAATATGAAAGTTAGGGGCATAACTCTAAAGTTGAGTAACAATACTTCCTTAGCCAAGACTATGAACACCACAATGCAGACTAGTGAAACATTCCATATAGACATGGATTTGGTTACTGAAAATGTGCTGGTGTGAACAACAGCGTGTAATTTATGAGCGACAAATCATATGCAGCTGAAGTCTCAGAGTTATTCAAGGCAGTTGCAACAATCATACGGTCACAGGGACTCCTGTGTATGAAAGGGAAGTACAGTCACCCAAGGGTCTGCAGCAGTAAACAGGCAATCTGAATGGAATGCAAGTCAGGGATGACTACTCTTGATACAATAAAAGTTACAGTTACAATAGCGAGAGCACAAGAACAGTTCAGATTTACAGCAGAGGTGCAAGCTGTGAGGCCACATTCTGCTCTAAATAAGGATGAATGTTTAAAGAATAAGGAATGTATCATATATATATATATATATATATATATATATATATATATATATATATATATATATATCTTACTTGTATGTAAGAGATGCATACATAAATACAGTGTTTTGTTTGGGACAAAGAGGTATTTAAAGCTTTATTTGGTAAACCTAAAAGTATCTAAATCCATATACCCTGCTATATCCTATCCTAGTGTACTTGTGCATTATATTCACAGAACCATTGCTTGAAAATATGATTATATTATATAAGAAAGTGTGTCCTAATATGAACCCTAACCTCCAAACTGAAAAAGGACCCAACATTGTATTATATTACAAATTGACTGTTTAAAATGGATAATTGTGCAATATATTACAAATGCTTAAAAATTATTTCAGGGCAACATAATTGATCATACTACATTATATTATTGTGCATTGTATTTTCCCGCAAATATAGGTCAGTGCATTTACAGCTTTCTTGCTGTTGCATTGTACTGACAGAGCCACAGTATGTCTTTGTAAAGTTTACATAACAAACCCTGGAAAGAATTTGACATATCAGTATCAATTCACTGTCTCCTTGCATTAAACTGCAGAAAATCACAGCATTGCATGATCTATACAGGCAACTGCAGATACAGATTCCACACATGCTTCATGTCATACAGTAAATGCACTGTACCTTATTACTGAGATTCTCTTTGTTGTTGCCAGCTTTACTTCTTCTCAATTTGATGGAAGGCGATCGGAGCAGATTTTTAAGCCGACTTTTGATAGTTGTATTTTCCACTGACATCTTGATTTGGTGCTGTTGAATCAACGGCTCTAACAATCAGACGGTGGGAGGCTGAAGCCCTTCGCTCTACAGTCACAGCTGATAATCAATTCAACGATTCGCGTTTAAAAGTAAGCCATGGTCTCATTATAGCCTTTTATTTCATATACTAAACCAATCCACCGGAACCGTCATCGCGATCCGCTATAGGAGCTTTAAATCCAGTGCGGTAGTCCTGTCGGTGAAAGACGCGCTCCTCACTAACGTCCATTTGTTAAAATGGACCATGTTTCGTGTCTAGAGTCAGCAGTTTGACGGTCTGAAAGCTCCGCGAATCACCTCCAGCCGTGATACCTTCACCGGTACGGTGTGTGTATTTACAAAACCTACTACTGTAAAGGCCAGGCTCATGAATATTAATTATGGAACGCGAGTTTGTTCAGTCGCTTTTATGATTGGGTGAAACGCTGACGTCGGGAGGCGGACGCTAGGCAACTGGCCAATTAACGGCTTTGGCAATGGGGGATTGCTTGGAAGGTTATGAATTAACACGTGCTTGACCTAATTAATATTAAGATTAGCCTTTGCCATAGTATACATTAAATACATATCATGCATGACATGACTACTAGGCGGATTATACTGCACATAGGTTTCCTTAAGGTGTAGATAATTCGTTTACCTAAGGTAAAATGTTTGTTTTGATGTTTGCAGATAAGAGGACAAACAGTAGAAAGGGATATTGTGGCATTATCTTAATTTCCCCCAGATGGAAAATCCATCTTAAGTTAACTGCATTGAGGAATCTGGGAAGCTGGTTTAAATTGGTGCAAGGCTGCAAGCCCAAGGATGGACCAGTAACAAACCTACCTGCTGGTCAGACCATATACAGGGCAGATTTGCATTTTACAGCAATGGTTCCAATGTAAACACTGAATGATTGCAATTATCTAGACTTACTGTCTAGATATCCATGCACGTATATAAACTTTAGATACATTTTTCAATTACATTGAAGGAAAGACAACAAAGAGATGTCAACCCCATGGTGAACAATGAAGGGTATTTACAGACAAATAGAGATTTATGTCGAAGAACAAATTCAGTCTGCTGTGCCTTCCAGACTGAAAACAGCAATATTGAATGACAAAAACTGTATTACATTAGAGTGCTCACTTCTTCGCCAAAACCTTTTATGCAAATAAAGTATCAAATGAATCTCAAATGATCACTTAAAGACAGTTTGTTAAGAGTGTTAACTTATTATTTGGACTGAAATATGGCTGGTGTATACCTTTTTTATTTTCTACATCAAGTCTGCCATCTAGTGATGCCAAGTAGTACCTTAGGATTTACTTTAATTTTTCTTTTTGCATTTATCAACCTGGCTAACACATATGGACAACTTTAGAACAATTTAAATTTAGATATAACACTCATTTGACATTTGAAACTGCGAATTAGACATACACAAATACAAGATAGCGGATTTCCTTGCTTTGCCACAAAGAAGTCACAGACTTTATTTATAACACCTACATCAGTGTTAAAGATATCAGACCTACCCCCAATGCTAATGCTGTTACAACACAAGAATTAAGTAAAAGAATATGAAGACAAATGCATCAACTCACAATCGTGCTACTGCATACTTGTGGGTGGTCTTTAAAATATTATTTTTTCATGTTTTTACTATTTTGCCACCTTGAAGTTGGATCACAATGGTAGGTTCCTCTGAAGGCCCTCCCAAATCTTGTTTCTTTCCTGCTCGTAAGAACTTTCTAGCCCAGTTTGCCAACACAGCCATAGGAGGCAGCTCACCAGATCTCTGCTGCATGAAGAAAATTAAAGGATCAAGACATGCATTGAGACAGTACAGTATTTGAGAGGCTTCAGAGAGCAGGTTGACCAGCCATGCAACCCAGCAAGCATTTTTGCAGTGATCCAAAGTGAAGAAAATGATACAGGCAATGATGTGTAGCAGCTGCCCTGGCACCCAACACACCAGGAAATTGGCAATGAAAACGGCAATCAGCCAGATGGTCTTGTCCAGTCCTTGCATGTTGCCTGGGCCCCACTGCTGCCTCGATTGCTTCATACGGGAAATGATCTTCACATAGGCGGGAATGATGAGGAGCAGTGGGACAGAAACCTGAATGGAATAGTAGGACATGAGATTGTAGGTTGCTTCAGTGGTCCTAAACTTACTGATCACCACCGCTCCACACACATGGATGCCATCCTTCCTGACGGAGTAGAAAATATTAGGATAACCGAAGTAGATGAAGAGGGCGGTGATTGCCCAGAGTAGAAGCGAAACAAGTGCACTGTTCCGAGGGGTGCGGATCATTCGGGACTCCAGAGGGAAGACAATTGCAACGAAGCGGTCAGTGCTTATGGCACAGATGAACATGGTACTAGATGTCAACCCAACAAAGTACAGAATTTTCACCACAAAGCAGAGCGAACGGCCAATTTTCCAGTGGTAGTCAGAGCTAATGTATACAGCCCATGGTCCCATAGAGGCCAAATAGGCAAGGTCACACAAAGCTAGGTTCAGTACGCCGATGGACCCAATACTCCAAGGCTGTGATGGCCGCAGGCAAGACCACAGGCTCCAGAGATTCCCAATTGTTCCAAGTATGGAAAGCATGTAAAAGACAAGAGGTATGAAGTTGGAGGCATACTTGCGGTTGGTGGGACAGTCCATGTATGGAACCAAAGGAAGGGCCATATCATCCGTGTAGGTGCAGTTCCTTTTCCAATCCCAGTAAGAACTGTTGTTTACTGCCGACATTTCTTATGCTAGGTCTATAATTCCATTTAAAAGAAAGAAGAAAAAATTAATTATCTACTGCATGTAAATAATTATTCTTAACTTCCCAGCACCACTTTGTTCTGGATGCTGAACTCAATGAATACCATTTCAGTCTCATCTCATACAACACGTTAACCAAAATGTACATTAAAGAATGGATGGAGCTTACCTTGACAAAGCTGAAAGAGGTTTGATTACACCTTTGTCAACTGCTGTATATCAACCCTGATCCCTCCAGGAAATGGATACGTACTTGCTCTTGGGATTTGCAAGGTAAAAACAATAGGTTGATAATTACCTTGATAATTATTCTGTAATTCTCAAAAGTCTATCAAATGCCAAACAAAATATGTCAACCTGGGCTGTGTTTCTCAAAACCATCGTAAACCTAAACAAGATCATTAATATTTTGAGATTGTAGGCATTTGCTGATAACCATGTCAACACGTGTGTGTGTTCTAACTTGAGAGTTCATTTACATCTCATTTGTATTAAACATCAGAATTTTGCCAACTGCTAATAGGCAAGTCAAACAAAATTGATTTAAAAAAAAAAAAAAAACTGAAGATGTGACGTTTTTTGATAGCTTAGTCTTTTGAGACCATGTTTTTTTTTGTAGAATGATTTTTTTTTTTAAATGAACCACAATGCCCAGAATCAATAACATAATAGCATTATTAAAACATTCACCTTCACACACTGTGCATGTTTTTATTGATTGAAAAAAAGACTTAAAAAGACATCCATCTTTTTTACAAAGAAGGTAAGAGAACACTGATTTATAGCATATAAAAATACATATTTTAACAGACGGTTCACAGACTAACAAAAGGAATACATTTTTACATATGTACAATAGCCAAGAAATGTTATATAAGCCAATATACAGACCTTAAACAAGCTAACTAATTTACAAAATAAACCAGTGTAAAATAAAATATACACAAGATACTCAAGGAACAGCAAGTCATTGCATCTCTTGAATATGAAGCCTTTTAACGTTACCATGTAGTTATTCCTTAATCTGTCTTATCTAAAACCTAAAGCAAAACAATTGCATAGTGATAACTAAGCTCAAACTGAGGGATCTCTTAAAAGTTAACCACCTCACTGGATATGACAAGTGTTAAACCATTTGAAATGCAGTGCTTGCACTGATAATTATGTTGCTGTTGAGGTGAAGCAAGACCACGTTTTCACAAGTAAAAACATTCAAAAGCAATAAACTGACTGAACTCAAACTTCACTGATTACTTTCAAAAACACTATATCCTTCTATTCCCAAGTTCCTAATGCTATTGCTATAGGTTTACTATTACCCTAAAAAAAAAAACCCAAAAAACACCTTTCTACGTCCCATTATGCATATAGACGAACCTTTCGAAAGGCACTCAACATGTATATAAGCCATCTTTTCTGTAAAAAGAACATAGACTGTAATGAATTTAACATCTATTATTGCCTTAATATGCATTCATGTAATACGTTTAATAGACAGTGGTTTAGGTTTCAGTGAGACGCAAAGACAATGACATTTGTGTAATCTCATTAGCAGATAAACTCACAGATGAAATGGCTTTACTGTTAAAAGTCACTGAGCAAATTCAATTATTCCTAAAAAGGTCAGCGGAAAACTTCCCTAATCATCCCACAAAATCCCCAGCGCAAACAATTACAATCAGCTTGACCTTCATGGTGCTAAGGGAGAAACAATCCTATGTTTAAAGATTGAGTAAACCATTTAAATTTTTAATGAACTCCAATGGGAAAGAAACCACATACTCCAATATGGAGGTTAGGATGAGTTAATAGCTTCTTGCACAACTATTGCCACAAAGAGTGGATACACAATCACTAGCAAAATCAAACAGAGAATCTTACTGGTCAAGTAGGTTGAGTACTGAAAAGCAACAAAAGTCAAAATCAACAAAATGTCTTTGGATATACCAGAGGCACAACAGGTGGTGCACACGGCAGCAGGACTTACACATCACACAAAAAATAAATACACTAAAAAAAACATGTTAAATGTGAGCAGCAGCTGTACCTGATTCATTGACTGGTAAATCACATTTGTGGTCTATGAACATCTTGCTCATTAGAGTCCAGTTTGGGAGCCAAAGAGTCAGTCACCTTATTCACAATATCTTGGGGCTTTAACCCTAGAGGAACCAGTTTAGGCATAGGCCGCCAGGCCACATTGCTCCCTTCATTGGTAGATTGACCCGATACAGCTTCAAATGCAGCTTTCATGTGCAAAAGAGGCGGCGGAGTAGGAGCATCATCTTTAACACTGCAAGTAGGGGCATTCGGACTCTCAATGTTTGTTGATGGTGCAACTCCAGATTCGGATGAAACCGAAGGTGAATTTGACCCAAAGATGACTTTTACCAAGTCATCCACTTTGGGTGGGATATCGATTTCATCTTTAGAGTCGGGAGACATCAGATCTTCATCCAGAGTTAGGAACAAGGGACTAAGGGCACGTTCATCATCTGCCTGCTTGTCGGAGCGTGGCTGTACCTCGCTTGGCACGACAATTTTCTGATCTTCATCTTCATTACTCAGCTGCTGGCTAAGAAGAACAAGTTCATCTAACAAAGACATCAGATTTTCATCCTCAGGATCACTGCTGTCATCCAGATCCTTCCTCTCCAGTCCTTCTTGGGTGGACGAAGTGACAGATGCACCAACCTCATCTCCTGCAACAAGCTGTTTGGGGACATCCTTGGTTTGAGGCTCAACAACCGTCCTTTCCTCCAAATTAGGAATTTTAACATCAGAGGGATTTTGCTGATTCTCCACAGGTGCAGGGACAAATACTGGCTGTGCCTGGACAACAGAGGTTTCTTTCACAACTTTCTGTGGTATTACTACATTCTCCAACGGTGGAACCAGAGAAATAACATTGGTGATGTTTGGAAGGTTGGCAGAATCCACTGAAAATAATGCAATGTAAAAAATAATTATCCACATGAATATCACTGAACAATGTAGGTGACTTATTAAAAAAACAAATCTGATTTATACATACAAGACAATATCAGCTGAAGTATCTCACCTTGAGTGTTAATATTAACAGGACTGTTTGTAATTTTGATAAACTGAGGCTGCAATACTGGAAGAGGACTTTCCACTCCAAGTGGGTGAGATATTGCAGGAAGTATAGAGACAGATGCTACACCTAGTTAAAAAAAAGAATACAAAACAAACGCAAATGTTTATCAAATCACTTACTTTCTATATGACATTTTGAAACATCATTGACCTGTTCAGAAACAAACCTGGTGTAGATGATTGATGTGTCCCTACTGAAGTGATGCCAATCGGTTGAAGTGGGTTGTTTATGGTTATGATTTGATTGCATGGAACCATGGTATTCATCAGAGGGAATACTTGAGGTATACACACTGAACAAAACAACAATCATAAAGTATGAACCACAAATATCAGCTTCATCTAAGTCAAGTTATCATAAATGATTTCTTCTTGGACTAACCGTTTGTTAAAAGAGGCTCTTTGACCGGAGATCCTTGTATCCCCTGGGATGAAGCACGGGACAGAATGTTTGGCCGCATTCTCTCACGTGGTACTGAGGACCGTTTTACAGGACTTGGGACAGAGACAGGTTTCTTTTGTGGAATGGAATTAAGGGATGGTGGAGTAGGTTTAGACATGTTACCTTGCTCTTTAACCTGAGTTTTATGGGTGTTTTTGCTACTATCAAGGTCTGTAGGTTTTGAGGTCGGCGCAGATTTCAAAACATTTTCGGTCACTTTCAATTTTTTAATACTTAAGTCTATTGGTTTGGAAGGAGAATTGGTGGGTTTTGCATCATCTTTTACTTTGTTCTGGGATGCCAAACCTTTCTGTTTACTATTAAGATAAACTAGTTTAGATTTGGGTTTAGATTTGGATGTTGCCTGGTTAAGCTTGGACTTCATCTCTTTTGTTTTGGCATGGGCCTCCATGGCTTTTTGTTTAGCAATAATTTCACTAAGCTTCTGGCTGATGGACTCTGTACTCTTGTCTGTGGACAAAAAGATACAACCTATGTTAGCAAAATAGATGTTCACATATTCAAATGATATGATTTTATACAAAAATATCAATGAATCATCTACACAACTTCTTGTAAATACTGAAAGCATGTGCCTAGGGATAAACAGAAACAAATAGTCTAACAAAAAGAAAATCCCACACACTGCAAAAGCTTGTAAATCATATTTTTATGGAAAGTTTAGGTAATGTGACCTTCATCAGAATTGTGCATGTATGGCTGTCAAGATACTTAACCATAACTATGGTTGTTTGCAACAATTTCTGATTATTCCAGTTCGCAAAGATCCGCAGACACAACAAATTTTTCTGTATTATGCGGACAAGACAAGTAATTTGGCAATGTCACTTTGTAAAAAAGACTAAGCGTCTGTACACATACACATTCAAATGCGCAAACCTATAGACTAAACACACAAATGAACAGCAAGAATGCAAAAGGTCTTCGGTTTTCAGTCGGAAAGGTGTCATTTAAACCGCCCCCAAGTTAATTTCTACAATGGAAGTGATTCTATCAAAAACCTACTTTAGCTCGATGAACTTTTCTAAGAGCTACTGTAAAGTCAAAACAATCTCGGCCCAATAATTTTCCTATTATCACTGTGAAGCTGCTTTGAAAATCTGTACTGTGAAAAGCACTATATAAATGAAGATGACTTAACTTAGGCCCCAATCAGACAGAACACGTTTTTTTGCAGTGAGAGGCGCCTTTTATTAATTGTTTTCTATTGGCAGTGAGCGTTTTGCGTGCCGTTTATGCGCCTCACGTTTTTGCAGGAGCGCTCGGAGTGCATGAAATGGGGAAAAAAGCAACTGAGCAGAAAAGCGCCCGATGTCATTCACGTTTTTTTCCATTGTCCAATTTCAAGTTGGAAATTTCAGTATCATGACAACACTAATCAGCATGGTAAAACTCTAGAAGACAATATATTCCCATTATAATACTTGATCTGTATTATATTATACCCCTATAAATGGCTGAGGATTTGCATAAAATTACTTTATTTTGCTGGAGTTTATTGCTGTTGCTAAACAATTTTGTATTCGACACTGTGTTTGTATATACAATGTATGCGTCTTATCACATAACAAGGACTATGACTGGCATCACACACAATGACTAGGATTTAAAACTGAAGAAACAAATGATCAATAAACTGTTGGACAGATGCACTAGGATTTGGCCAGTCAACATCTCTTCTATTTGTGCAGCATTGACGCAGAACATGACCCTAACCCATTTCGTTTTAAGCATGTTTGTACCGCTCTGTTTTGAAGCCATTTTAGTTTTACCATATTAGAATGGCTTTGCGCACTGAAACATTATTAAACTCTTGTTCTGTCATATCTATCATATCTTGCTGCACTATTAAAGAGCTGTGATTGCCCAGTTTGTTGTGATTGTGCAGTTATTTTCTGAATTGAATAACTTTAATATTTAAAAAGGTGTTAATTGTAAATCTTACACTGGAAAATGATAACTTACAAAAGGACTAAAATCATCACATTTAATGAACAAAGAACACATACACAAAAAAAGCACAATAAAGCGTTAAAACAAAAAATAAATCGGCATAATTGCAATTATATTTAAGACAATTAATCAGTCACATTTCATAATCGTAAAAGCCCTAGATCCATGACAAAAATGTTACATTAAATTGGGGCTGTCAATTTCACATTAATTAGGTTAATTACAGTAAAAAAAAAAACTTAATTTACAGACTTATGTAGTTCATCTTACATTACATACAGTTGATTGATGATGAATATGATTCATGGCAATAATTCCCTGCATGATGAAGCCTATAGAATACAGTCAAAAAGTCCCTAAAATTAAAGACATGGGGGCAAAAATGCCCGTTTGAGTTGTCTCATATTTAGATCATATAAGTTGAGAAATATTATGCGAGTGCTGTTTTTGTCCCATAGCTTAATGCATACCGGAGTTTCATTTCTGAATCTTGAACAAATTTTGAACAAATCGAGTGAAACCAAGATTTGGTGGACCATTGATAAAAGACTTGTTGGATTTGAAGCAGTACTATCAGTGTATGACATCAAAGTACAGCCAGAGCGATTCATTGCTCTCCGTACTTCATGACGTTATACATATACACTGATCAGTCAATGCAGCACCGCTTCAAGTCCCACAAGCCTGAAGAGAACCATTTATTTCACTCCTGAATTAATCAGCCGTTTGAGTGAATTGAATGAATGCATATATTTTTGAATGAATGAATGACTAAATCATTAAACACCTACTAGGCAGTTTTAATTTCTTAGATTAATTTTATCTTAAAACTCATCATATATTTCCATATTAATAAAAAAAAAAATTAAAATGGTATAGTTCACCTAAAGATGAAAATTCAGTCACCATTTACTCAACCTGATGGACCAAAGGTTCTGGTTAAAAAAAAAAAATAATAAATCTACGTTGAATCGAATAAAATATATTTCTTTCTGAGGTTACTTTTTGTAATGTCTATTTAATATCATACATAATAATGACTTCAAATTATATTTGACAGCAATTAAAATGATTTGCAAGCGTGTGGGATTGATATTTATACAAAAATATGTAGCCTATCTTTTATAACAGCTGTATAAAAAATAATTCCAGTCTGAAAGACTGCCTTACCACACAATAGTGAAAGTGTCTGTAAGTAACGCTCCCTCTTAACTCGCAGCTTCTCTCTACTTGTTACTAAGTGGTCCTCTTGCTTAACCAGAGACTCAATCTCTTTTTGAGCCTTGAAATAAGAAAATATGCCAAAACAGTCAAACAATATTTTCAGTGCAATTATAAGCATTAAATGTAGCAAAACCAACAACAAACCTTTGTGAGGATGCTCATCTTAGAAGCTTCAAGATTCTTAGAGGGCTTTCCTAGTGTTGCCTGAAGTTTAAGAAACAACTCTTTGAGTGTGTGGCGCCTCTTTCGCTCCAGCCTCACTCTCTGCACAAAGTAGTTATATAATACAATGCATGAACTTTAACAACCATGTTACACATGTATGTTACATAACACATAGAAAGGCTTGGGTCAGTCATTTAGAAAAAATAAATAAATAAAAAATAAAAAAAACGTTACATATGGAATGGAGAGGATAGAACTTACCCTGACCTTCACTTCCAAACTTTCATCATGAACGTGCTTCTGGTTGCTGCAAGAGCAAAATGTTTTTTTTTTAAAAAACAAGTAATTTTGTAGAATTGACAGGCACTGGTTAATTTTCTTAAGCCAAATATTTATTTTCAGATGCTTTAATAGAATAGATGCAGGTCAGGCCAAATAACAAGACATCAAAATAATGGAAACTACACTTCCACACAATCAGGTGTTCGTTACCTTTGATGTTGATTCCGTCTTATTGCAGATGCCCTAAATTTTGCGATACTGTTTTCCTCTGCAGACTCAATGGTCTCAATATCAACTACCACCTCTGCAAAATCTTTCCTCTCAGAGTCCAAACCATCAGTATCCTCCATCTTCTCCCCTTTATCAGAACCCTGGAAAACCACAAAAATATCTAGCCTGAACAAGCAATATAACAGTTTGATGACCAACACAAATTCAGTCAGAAAAAAATGAAAGGAATCAATTATATGAAGCTCTTACACTCAAACTATAAGTATCTTCTCGGTCATCGTCACTGTACAGGTCAGAGTCATCAGTTAATTCCGTGACATCTGAACCATTCCCTTCTTCTTCAGGATCTGGCGCTTTGTCAAAATCTGTTTCTTTCACATTGGGATTATTTCTGTTACCAGCTTCAGCCAAACTCTGTTGTTTTAGTGCTCCATGCTCATTATGAGAAGGGGCTGAATCATCTCCAGAAAATTGCCTGAATTTTGGAGAGGTGGCAACAGAAGATAAATGCTCTGATACATTTGGCGTTATTCGTTCAGAACCATCACAGATATTTTGTTTAGCAGGATCCATCTCAGACTGCTTATGGACCTGACCGATTGGCCCCTTGGTTGAAAGTGAGCTAACAGAAACTGTGGTCTCAGAGTTATTGGAGTCTTTGTTCAGTAATGTTGAACTTTCATGTTTTAACAATGTACAGCCACTCTGAGAGAGGATAGGGGAGGAAGTTGGATTGATATTTCCAGAGTCTTGGACAGGATTTGGTGAGAGAATTCTTAATGTGCAAGTGCCAGATTTTCCCATAAAACCTGGGACAACTTTAAGGGTAGAAGGAAGGCTGCCCAATGAGACTGACTTAGATGTAGTGAGGGTGACTGGCTTGCCACTCATAGATGAAGATGTAGAGACTGGTACAGTGACAGTTGGCTTCGTCTGCATTTGTGTCGTTGGGCTGGAAGATGTAACTATGGCGGCGCTGCCACCCGCCATAGGAGGCTTTTTCAGAGAGACTGAAGCTGGTGCGTGCAAACGGATAAAAGTTGCTGTGGGAAAAACAGGAGGTATAAATGTCTCTTGGGGATAAGAACAAATTTGTTTTGCCATTTCCTCAAACAAGTTCATCAACTTCACCAAATTTGAGTAAAATAATCATTAAGACTGCTGCACAAAAATCATGCCTGAAAATTGCGTGACCATTCCTTAAGTATCCCTGTAAAGTCTTGGGACAGCACCCCCTATTAGTTTACATTTTTAACAACGGCTAAATGTGCTTTTTAAATTCAATGGAATTTAATTTCTACCCTTTGTACTAAACATGATACAAAGTAATGTAGATGACATGGATTTCTCAAGTCAGCCATAATTATTGTCTGCAACTCTGCTATTTGATCCACTGCTCAGCGCTTTAACAGCTTAAAGCTATATTTTATAACCGCTTTTCTTATTTTGTTATATTTTTATATCTTTATTTATTGGTTATCCTGAACCAGTTAATATGGTATTCAAGAATCACTTACGTTGGCCTTGAGATAGAAGGTTGGGTTTGATGGCTTTAATTTGACTTAGAGGCACCAACTGCATGAGTTGGCCATTAGGATTACGGTACAATGTATTTCCATCAGCAGTCTTCACCACCTGAAGAAGCATCTTTTGGCCTGGGGTCTGTGGGGGACGAGTCTGTGTGACAGGCTTCGTAATCCGAGGACCACTATTGGGGAGGCCTGTATTACGGGACATAACTGTGATCAAAACAGTCTTTTTTCCAGGAGTAGTCGGTCCAGGTGAAGAGACAGTCGTTTTTGGTGTTAGTCCAGACCCACCTGAAAATAGGGAAGAGACTCATTATGGAAACTAAAACCTTCAACTTAGTGGCTTGGTGAAATAATTCAAGGACAAATGTCAAGCAAATCAAGCCAATAGACCCAAAGCACCAAACTAGCACATAAAAGAATGATGGTGACAGATTATGTTTACAATAGTAAACTGATAATATCACTACGTAGTACATTGAGCATTCACACTGAAATTGATTAAAATTATGAACTTCCATTGGCAGTTGGCACATTATGTCACTGTGCATTTACTTCAAGTTGAACAATGCTCACCTTAGCTGCATCATAAATGGTCTTTGATGCTTATATAGACTCAAATAGCCAATCCATTTATAACCTCTGTTTTGAGCAATTTAATCAGGCTATATTTAATAATTACACTTAAATTTTACAAAGCTGAATCCAGAGAAGTCAAAACATATTTTCCAGAGAAGTCAAAACATATTCTTCACCACTGTAAACATAGTGTCACGCATCTTTACATCCTGGTCGGCAAAAAGGACAGTTCTAACATTAAAATATAATGTGTAACGTCAAAATCAATGTTGGTGAAGCTTGGCATTAAGTTAAGGATTTACAACCTACAATAATAGCCACAGTCACAAATGATGATAATAGATGATAATGGGAAGGGTACACAAAACAGGAAGGTGAAAGTAATCCAGAATCTTTCTTTGAAGCAACAGGAAGCTCTGAATCACAAGAACAGACCCAATACGAAGGCATAGTATGTTAAATTCTCCCAGTAGATGCATGGCCAAGGGTTTGTTGGAGAGGGAAGCACAGACACACAATGGTAAACCAAGGAAGCCAGGCTTACCCAGAGGCAGGCTGGGAGAATTATTGAGGATGGTGATGGCAGGGGCTTGGACTTTTGATACAGTGGGAAAACTGACGCTACCTGTGGAGTCTGAAGACTCAGACACCTGGGTTATCAAGCCTGCTTTAAGAGGAGAAAGAGCGACCTCAGGAGCACCAGCCTCTCTGTCAATCATCAACATGGAGGAGGGGATGACAATTTTTGGAACAGAAGGCTGTAAGTGCGAGATGCTAGTGTTGGGGAGATTTTGAGAGTTGATGTGGTTGACCACAAACTGCTTGAAAACCTTTCCCACTGGGGGCTTGGTCACTGTGCAAAAAACAAATTAAGGAGCAGGTTAAGTCTGCCACTTAAGCTATGCATACATTTACATGCAGTACAACTGCACAATGTAACAGTGTTATACACTGCTTAATAATAGACTGGACGTCCACTCTTGGGTTCAATAACCTTGAGAGCAAAAGGTCTGGACCTGAAAACTATGAATCTTTCCTTGACTTACCTACAGACTTGGTGGGTGTGGTTGTAGAAGTAGACGTGCCAGTAACTGTGGTTACTGTGGCAACAGCAGAAGCCGGAACTGATGTGATAGAGCCTTTTGTAATGGTTGACGTTGTTGGACATATTCTCCCTGTGATGTAAGCTGCCAGTCTGTTGGCAGGATGCAAAGCTCCCATCTGGCCCAGCTCTAACTTGGCTTGTGGGTATGGCTTTCCATTGACCTGCGAGAACAATTGATCCAAGTTTTGAAAGATCTTTTCTACTCCATTCAAAAATAATCACACCTTAAAATATAAAGTCATGTCTTACACAGGCGGTACTTCAACCACTTTTAAAGTCAAGAAAAATGTTAGCAACCCATTTTAGTGTTTATGTTTAAGGGGTAAAAAGAAAATGTAGGACAAGATCATTTATTGGGAATTGAAAGAATTGTGAAAAGTGAGCATTCCATTCAAGAATGGAGCCCGACCTGAATGCAAGTTACAACTGCATTCAGTTATTATTTTCCCTGCTAATGCAGCCTGTGTGAAGTCAGATAAAAAGAAAGAAAAGTAATTTCAGGTGGTGTAACATTAAGTTCTCATGATAACATTGGAATTGAATGCTGATAAAATGTGCACAGATATAGGGTCAATTTTCATGTTACTTTAAGTGACTTTAAGTTAGTTATACGATATTTTGTAAATGCATCTAAATGGTTTTAATTGCACGCACCATAATTCGGCCTGGGGCATCAGGTGCTTTTTTCTCAGCCCTGAGCAAGCCTGCAGGGCAGCACCTGGAGAGGAAGGGCAAACCTTTCACCTCATTCTTCGCTAAATGCTTTTTCAGCTCAGCTTCATTTTGCATAATCTTCTCATCTTCTGTTTTCTTCTCCACAGGTCGAGAGATGGTGACTTTGTATGTATCAACAGAACCATCATCTGTCTCTTGTAGAGTCTTGGAGACTGGCTCAATAAAGTATTTGCCAATCCAGAAAGGATGCTTCAAACGATCCTGAGCCATGTGCTCACACACTATGCGCATAATGTAATTTCTAACTTCAGTACTGGTCCAACTGCATTCGGATATGATCTCAAGCCGTTTGGCAGGTCCAGACAAATTAAGAGGTACAAGCTCACCCTCCTCAATATCTGTGAGCAAAAGGGAAAAAAGGACCAGTTTTGTAAAAAATTTCTTATGAAATAAATAAGTTAAAAGATAAATAAATAAGTCCTATGAACTTGACAATATGTTTGGCAATAAACTATGACAACACCTATTCATGGGTACGTTCACCCAAAAACGAAAATTGTCATTAATTACCCTCATGTTGTTCCAAACCTGTAAGATTTTCTTTCATCTTCAGAACACAGATGAAAATCAGATTTGAATGAAATCTTTCCCTCCACTGAAAGCCTACACAACTACCACTTTCAAGCCGTCATAAAGACATCATAAAAGTAATCCATGTAACTATAGTTAACTTCAATTTTATGAATAGAGGCAAATGCTTTATTTGTGCTAAAAAATAAAAAAAATACACCCACAGCTTACCACTTTATTTACAAAATATTAATCTCCAACACGTTCACAAGAGCACCATTGCGCATGCGTGGTGTGTTGTCGCGAGAGCAGACCTTGTTGCATGGTAAATCTTTTTGTCTTTACTACCTTTCTGTCAATGGAGGGACTGAAAGCTCTCAGATTACACTGAAAGATCTTCATTTGTGTTTGATGAACGAATGCCTTACAGGTTTGGAATGCCATGAGTGAGTACTAATAAGCAAAATGTTAGTTCACACAAAAATTAGAATTCTGTCATTATTTAAAGTAAAACTGACCTTGTGTAGAGACCTGTGAGATGTGGTGTTGGTCAACCTGCCAAAAGTAGAAGAATGTACAGTGTAAACTTTCACTTTCTCTTAATCAGAAAATATGCAATCTTTCATGTAGGAATCTCACCGTTTTTTGTTTATCATGACACCTGGAGTAAAATGGTCGTGAACGAGCACATGTCATTGTGCTCTCCTTATTGTCCTTAATCGTACTCAAAATTCTCTCTTCCACCTGAATACGAGGAGGAAATATTTAAGAGATCCATATATACAAATCAATGAATATATGAAACTACAAACAAAGATCATGACAAGGATTCGATAATTGGCCAAAAACAAAAACAAATACAAAACACTTCCACATAAAATAATGAACCCATTAAAGCATGTTTAATTAACTGCGATCAGATGTTATGACTGCAATGTTTTCTAAAACTATAAGTCTTACCGTTTTTTGCTTTAAAGGACTTAAAAAGCTTTCCAGGTCATTTTGAAGCTCTCGAGACAAGAGTGCTGGAGATGGAGTTCTTGCAGGAGGAGGAGAGAAAAGAACCTCTGAATCAGAAACTTCTCTTTTTTGATCCCATAATGTACTCACACGCTTGGCCGGTTCAGGTGCTGTCTCTGGATCTGTCAGCACTGCAGGAGATGGACATGGTGATTCAATTTTATCAACATAACGTTATTCAATAAAGACTGCCTAAATGAGCTTTTCAAGTAATACTAAGATTATTTTTAATTAATTAAGATACAGTAATATTACAATAAAACAACAGTGGTGAAATGTTAGTTATAACAATGGTACAGCTATTGCAATAAATTGCCATTGAATAGGCTCACCATAAGCTTTTCTCTTTTTGCTTTTCTTCTTCCATTTAGCCTTGTTCTCCTCTGACACTCCCTGAGATTCAGGGTCCTCTACTGTACTTTCTTCCTGTTTGGGGGTCTTCAGTGCAACAACTTTGCGTCGCAAACAGCTACAACCCAACATGCACTGTGGTTTTCCACAGTGATGATGTCTTCTCAAGTGAACCAGACTGGCACACACGCAGCCAAGCCTACAGAATACATTCAGGCAGGGTGGTGCACGTCGTCTTATAATTCTGATGGCATCAGGGTTTCCTTTTGATACCCCCTTAAAACCAAAAAAAAGAGATAAAGAAGAGCATAAGATGTCTTTGAGAACATTTTCCATGTGTTATTGACAACCACTAGAAACCCCAACATCTGTCCTAACAAACTGTTGTGTAGTAAGATGATCCTTATTATGACTTGTACCTCAGCGGTGACAAGAGTGGCGAGTGCAATTGCAGCCCTTTCTTCTGTAATATAGGTACGATGTTTGCCTTCCCACACTGCTCCATCTTCCACATCCATCAGCTTCACCAGAGTCTTAGGCAAACCTACGCTACGACCACCTGTGCAGCTTGATGGTGTAGAGCCAGAAACTTCAACCATGGGACTCTTATTAGATGCTACCATTGCAGCAGTTTCTACAGACACCTTTTCAGGACTCAAACTCTTGGATTCCATTTTATTTTTATATTTCTTGCTGTGTTGTAGCTTTTTCAAGGACAAAACAGGTTTGTTCACACTGAAGACAGGTTTTATTTGCTTTCTTGTACATGACTTTAAAGGTTTTTCAGAATTATTTCCCTCTTTGGACTTGAATGTTGGCTTGACTTTTTTGGATGTTGTGGATAAGGGAGCAGGTACTTGTTTCTTAAGTACACTATCCAGGGTACGAACATAGCTAGTGCTCTTAGTGGGCAGCTGGTATGCTACAGGCGTAGTATCAGTCTGTGATAAGTTAGCAGCTCGTTCGTCAATCAGTTTGCCCTCGCTAGCCAGGTACTCGTCCAACATATCACTACAAAATGCAGAGAGATTCTTCTGCCCTGCATCTGTGCTTGACACGCCTGCAAATGAAATGTAATACGAATCAATCTTTTAGCAGCAGTATGATATCAACATTTCAAATTACACTATATCATATCAAGGAGCATATTCTTGAACTGAATTGCTGAGAAAATAATTTACTTTCTGTAAGGGATCCTGATCCAGCAAACTTATCTCTCCAACCTTTAATTTTGGTGAAGTCAGTAGTTTTTCCAGTCCTTGAAACAAACTGGACTACAGAGAGAAACAAAAAACTGCATTAATGACAATGAACATACAAATCAACATTTAGGGATTAAGTATATGCTTATTGTTTGTAATAATTAAGACCTGTTACCTTGAGATGACGCTGAACTTCCTTCAGGTGAGAGAACAGATGGGGGTATGGGTAACTGCACACCCAGATATTGTAGGTCAATTTCCAGGGTGAGGTCAAGCAGATTCAATTTCAATCCAACTATTAAAAGAAACATTATTGTAATGTTGTACATTGTATTGATATAGAATTGTCAGATTCAAAGAGAATTCCAAAATCAAAAACCTTCTTGCAGCACTGGATGAATGACCTGTCTGTGCTTCATGACTTTCAGATCACGTAAAAGGGTTTTCTCTAGCACCTCAATATTTTCGTGTAGATTTTCATTTCTTCCACCTATTTAAAGCAAATAAAAACAATTAAATCCACAACACTCTAGGTGATTTTAAAGCGGTTCTTTAACATTAACCATGGTGAGGAGTTCAATTCTTACCATCTGGATTTTCTGTGGTTTTTTGTGCCATCTCAGTTTTGGCATCATCTCCAAGGTGAATCTCAAGAGCTTTCTATTTCAGGATTAAGGTGTTCAGAATGTCACAAGGATGTAATTTTCATAACTATATACACAGTGTTCTATAGATGTTACATACACCAGGTCAAGTATAAAACAGTCACAAACATTTAAAAGTAGTAAAGCAAATAACGCAATAGTAGTCCCTTAATTAAAATGAGCTATAATCCAATTCTTCTAAAGCCAATCAAAATTTATGAGAAGCGCAGTTTTACTGAAAAGACTTCCCATAATCACACTCAAATACAATTATTGAAGACAAATTCTCTTGATGTCAAGAACAATCATTTACAATAGAACAGGAGGAAATTACTTAATTGATATCAAGCTTGGTGCAATCATCATATGGATGTTTTGTAATAAGGGGGTGTAAAAAATAAATTTTCATTTTTGTGTGATCACTTCCTTCAAAGTTTCCTTTCAACATTATAAAGTTACCAGACACACTGTGTGTTACCTTTGACACGAAGGAGACAAACAACTGGCCTTCGACATCCTCCAGGCTGGGCTGCATTGGAACAGGTACAGGTCCTTCAAACACCTCATCTTCACTGAATTTCAATTTTCCTATTTTTTTCTGTTTTGCCTTTGACTTCTTGAAAGTGCTTCCATCAAATAATTGTTCGGTTGGTTCAGGAACAATGTGATCAGAAACAATTGTCTCACAACTAACAGCTGACTGCAACTCATTAAGAGGCCCTGGCCTATCAGAGCACTGACTTGAGAATAAGTCAATAGTTTCTTTGGAATCTTCTGGCCCAACCAGGACACTTGTTGACAACGATTCTTTAGAAGTTACAAGTCCATCAAGTGGTCTTCCTGGAACAAAATCATAGAGCTTTCTGGGAGGCACAGGGTTGTCATTGAATAGACCTAGAGGGAAAAGGTCAGGAGAGGAAGCAGCTGTGCAATTTAACAATCTTTCTGGAAATGAATCAAGGGTCTTTCTAGGAGGTACTGGTCTTTCACAGAATAGACTTGGTGGAAATGGGTCAGGAGAAGAAGGAACTGGGCTGGGTAAGGAGAAGGCTGGGGAAGATGGGTCTTCTAATGGCAAGGAGAGGGATTCTTCATGAGTGCACAGTTGTGGAGTGTGTGGAGGGATTTCTTCAGAAAAAAGCTGAGGACATGAGCCCTTGGAACTGTCTAGGAGGCAATCGGAAATGGATGCACTCTCTGCAACATCAGGTACTGGGGCAAGTTTCTGATAAGGAACAATGTCTGTACTACATGGTACATCAAAAACAGATGGAGTAACAGAGGGGACAATTGGTGTGACATCAAAGTCATTGTTAACTCCAGTAGTAGTAGGTGAACAAGTGTCATGAACAGTGTGACATGTAAAGGGAGATGAAATGTCTGACTGAGACCTGAGTGTGTTTTCAAGATCTGGCATAGAAACCACATCAGCATTATGGAACACACTAGACATACTGTCATCAGGTGTTGGGTCAGAATCAGGTTTGGAGGGAGAGGTAGTGTTGGGGGCACTGAATGGATCACTGCCAACTGGGGAAGGTGAAAATCCATCAGATAATTGTGTTTCTACTTGTACAGTGGATGCAGTTGCTGAAGATAACGCAGTGGCCAGAGATGTAATGTTGATTGCATCTATTGTTGATGTAACTTTTTGAGATAATGAGGCAAGTACTGGATTTAAATCTAAGTTAGTAGTGGTAATACAAGGGGAGGAAGACATCAAAGCAGATGATCTTTCATGGATTAAGAAAGGTTCACATGACTTTTCAGAGTCTAAGGATGAGCTGGGAGTGTCAGATTTTGCGGTAGTGGGTCTTGTCTTAGACTTTCTTTGTTTAAGAAACTGAGCAAGGAGAGGTAGCGGTACACGTTCAGGCCGTTTATGTGGTAAGGTTTTCTTCATGTTTGCTTCAGACTTGGCCTCAGTGCCCAAAGAAGAAAGGGTTTCCATCCCCTTTTCATTTATGCAAGGTTCATTTTGGTCACTGGACAGCAATGCAATCTTGTCAGCTTTGTGTTCATCTATTTCTGTTGTAGTCTGATCTGTCTTTAATAACTCTGTTTTTGAAGATGTGTCTGTGCTTTTACATCTGTGAATATCACCTACCACAGTTTCATCTTTACTATCAACTTGTAATAATTTCTCTGTTTTAGATGATATGTCCATCACCTCTTTTTGTTCATTTGTGCAAGATGTTTGCAAGACCACACCATTTTTCTTGATATTCTCAAGTGATAACCTTTTAACTTTCACATGAGCACCTTTAATGAAGTCTGAAAATGCCAATGATGATGGGCGCTTCTTGCTACTGTCAGAGAAAGGATAAGAAAACAAGACAAAAAAACGTTACATTTGTCAAAATTGGCAAATATGTTTGAGTATGTTGCATAGAGTTTGCAAATATAATTAAAACTAAAGCAACATTTTGCTTCTGTTTGACAAATTTGTTAATTAAATCTACTTACCAGAAACTTTGAACATCTGTCTCTACATTAGGAGCATCACCATTTACAACTTTCTTTTCTCCATTTGCAGTGCTGGGAACATTCTGATCCTTATTGACCTTTACAGCAGCATTTCTTTTCATAAACAGAGTTTTCAAATTATTCAAGGTTGTCATCTCCCTGCTAAGCTTGAGTTCACTCTCTGTTTCCTCAGTGGACATTCCATTTTTCGCCTTAGAGGATCGGGCATTGACTGCATCCTCCCTGAAACCTTTGGCAAATGGGTTGTAGTCAATTTTGAGCTGGGTGATGCGAAGGTTTTGATAAGCTGTAACTGCAAAGAACTCTGTCTGAGAAAAACTGAGAGTCATAACATTGGGTCTGTCAACTTGGATGTCTTCAGTAGCTTTGTCTGCAGGTATGACATGAAGTCGAGGAAGGTATCGGTGCATTGAGTGCAAAATAATATGGTCCTCTTGGTCCAAGTTGTTGCAAAGTTTCAGTCTGTAAAATGAAACGGGGTACTGCATCCAGTGTAGGCCAGTAGCAGGGGACTCTGGGTGTACAAACAAACGAGAAACATGAGGCTCAGCCTTGCCATTGGTTTCCCATCCTTTGCCAGTCCATTTGTACCTGTGGTTATCTACTGGGACAATATCCATTGCCAGCACGTAATTCTGGAAAGGTTCCATTCCAGATAGACGAAAGCGGCAATAAGGGAACATTCTACGGCCTTGTTTGGTTAGAATCATCTCAGTCTGACACCTATAAAACTCATTCCACATACTGTTGTTGTCCAGTGTAACAGTGATGCCCTTACATTTAGCATCTGCTGGCAAGTGGTCTGACTGTAAGCTGTTGTTGATGTCTGTAAATGTGGAAGATGATGGATGGATGCCAGTTACAGCAGAGCCGATTGAAGATTTCAGCATTTTATTGGTCTCACTAATTGCCATCAGACTGCCCCTGTCTTTTCCGGTATCCCCAGACTGCAACTGTTTGAGGACAACAAAGATGGAAGGTGGAGTAGTTGTGGGAGGTGCAAGTGTTGGGGCAGTCATGCCCTCTTCATGAAGCACCATTGCACCCTGCTTCTTTGTCTCTGCCATGGGGGTTAAGAAGTCATCTGGATAGCTTCTGACCCTCTCAACTCAGGGTATTTCAGGTCTACATCCTTAAAAAAAAAACAAGACGTACACAATATGTCACAGTCAAAACACGTTTGACAGCTAGCAACTGTAAAGCTTAACATTTAAGTATATTATATACATTTGTGTGTTACTCACTAGATTACTCAACTGCAATTTAGTTGCATCTCTGCGTGGCCTCTATGCATAAACTTGTCAGGGAACAACAATTTAATTTCAGATATGCATTACCTTGTCTGCTGTCAAACTGTTTACACCTTGTTGGAGAAATGTCTCAATAAGAAGTGTGGTGTGTAGTGTATGATGCTTTGTGGACTACATACATCACAAGTGGTTGTACGTCATAGGCCTTTTAGCACTGCATTAGCCTCAAGGTAATACTTGGGAGGATATCTAGTAAGTCCAAAACAAAGTATTTTCTGGACATACTAAATAAGTGGTATTCAACTTTGCTCCTTAAAGGCCACCTTGCAGCACAGTTTAGTCCTAACAAACTCTTCAAGGCTTCATGAGACTTGGAAATTACAGGCAGGTAAAGGATTGGAGCTTTGCATGAAGATGGCCACTCATAAGCAGTGTTGAGTGCCTGTCAAAGAATGCTAAAAAGGGGGAATTGATACAAGAAAAATGTCATAGTACCACCTTGTACACAAGTACATGGCAACAAAAGAATGACTTTGTCTTGTGTTACCCAATCACAAGTGGTCAGGACTAAATAGAGGTGGAACCAGGGTCTAAAACTTTTCTTGACTGGATCACTGAAAATATATGCAAGTACCCAAAAACACCGGTGACCACATCGCAATTGTAGCGGAAGTGCCATCCGTCCTGAATGTGTTGTAGACCGCAGTGAAACACTGCCTACTCACCCAACATGATCAATTTAGGATGCTTTGTGACAAACAAATTGCACTATCCTCATCTTTTTCATTCGCTTTCTTTCCCTCTCGCTCGCAAGCACTGCATTTAACGTTACCGCTAAACTGATCCAGAACGCTGTGGGGTGTCTTGACGAAATCTGAACAAGTGGTTACAGGAGATGTCTCTGAAATGCATGTTAATACCAAGTGGAAACAGTAATGCATCTCAACTAACCACTTGTGATTGGATCACTGAACATATTAATGGCAGGTGAAAACAGGGCCTTTAAGTAACATTCACAAATAGTATCTCATCCCAATATATATATAGTTTTTTTTTAAACAGTGAACATGTAAATGAAGAATAAAAAGCAACTACTACAATGAAGAGAAATATTGCTTTATTTTTTTGCCCTCATAGTTCACTGACAAAGTTTGTACTTTAAATATGCTTGACTATTAAAAGGTGGGATATTTTTTCCAAATGAAAGAGTGCTGACATAGCCCACTTCAGCAGTTATTTTATCTGTTTCAAAACATTTCTTATAGATTTATACTCGTAAATCAGATACAGAAATTACCACAGTACCAATACATTTATTTGAACGCATGAACGAGAGCGATTGCATATGTGAATTAGTCATTCCGTCTCTCTATCAATTGTGAAGCTGTGGGTTTTAAGTAGTTACTTCAAAAGTAGAAAATATGCTATAGGTTTTGAGTTTCTAAGCTACTTTAGTGATAAATCACAGTACAGTGTTGATGAGTTTCTGCGCTCCTCTCTGTGCACGTGATCTTCACGTGATGTGCAAGTTACTGTCTTTATGATTGTTCGTGACCCACAAGGCATCAGAGCAGTAGCTCAATACAATGATGCACATCCAATGGACATCCTACAATTGCTCGAATGTCCAAACTGACAAGCCTCATCAGGATGCCAGCAAAAGCGATCTCCCTTTGGGGCACTGCACTGCCATGGCACTGACTGGACAGGGCAGAGTCATGTGACTACACACACAGTAGTATGTTTTTAAACGAAAGTATAAACAGGATTTTAAAAAAAAAAGCGAAATAACCGGCATGGGTTCTGAATTTTGGTTTTGATTACTTTTCGATTAATCGTCCACCCCCATCATGTGCTACATAGTGCCAAATAGAAAGTGTTAAAAGGTGCATTCATGTCATGTTGCAATTGCCGCAATTATGAGATTTCAACTTGTAAAAAGCATTCACGTCTTTGTACAGCTCGTAATTACAGCTTGTAAGGTGGGAATTTTGTGAACGCTCCTTCCCGAACCACCTGACTGCTGCAGATTCATTTAGGCGTTGATAGTGTTGCCAAAGAAATGCATAATCCCAGGCTGATTTTAACGACACTTTTACACATACAATCGCGAACTTCCCCTTGCCCTCTTAAGGGTATCCCCGCCACCACTCTGAAATGCTTTCAACTTCATCATCAAGTGGGCAAGGTAAGTTTATTTGGACAGACCCTTGACCCCTCGATTTTGACAGAAGGAGAGAGTCTTCTCAATATGTACACTTCAGGCAGATCCATAGAAAACAATGCAAACATGATGGTGATGTCACAGCAGATTGTGCTTAATTGACCCCCACTGCACAAAACTCTAGGGATATTGTAGTTATATTGACATTTTATTGCACAACACTTGTAGTTACCTTAAGCTGACCGTTATAGTTTATTGTATAATCATTTTTGACAAAAAGTTTATTGTATTATCGATCTTAAATTTCTTATAATTTCTCCAACAGCCCAAGCATACATACGAGCCTATTGAATGTTTTACACGCCATTTTTCTTGTCAATTTATCTTAACTCGCGATACGCTCTATGCAACAAAACGACTTATTAGGCTACGTACATGACGCAAATGTTCATCCCATGTGAGCATTATTTAAACATTTTCTATAGAACTCTCCAGATCACCTTCCAAGGTGGGCGTCACACGTATCATTTAAATGGGTTACATTACACGTTACACCTTGTCTACGCCAGACACAACTTTTATCACATAGCAACAGCTAAAAGCTGTCTACACTGAACGCAACAAACCGACCATTGCAAAAACTTGAACTACGACAGAAACAGAACGAGAAATCAGTTTACCGTCAGGAATTTGTTGCGCCGCGTCACACAGTGTAGACATTATCACCAATTATAATGGGTTCTGTTGTCTTTTGATGCGTTGCGCTGCTTGCGTCAGGTGTAGACACGGTTACATTTATATGCATACACAAAAGCAGAAACGCAAGCAAATACACACAACTTCAATTTATTTGCTTGTATTTCTACTTTTTACCTTTCGATGCATTATTAAATAATGGCGAGTTAAAGACCTGGAAAGTTCGTATACAGGTATGTTCAAGTCACTTTCATTGGACTAAGATGGCGTTGTCACATCTTTTAACAACACAAACATAAAGCAAGGACTTTAACTCTATACTTCTAGAAAATGAAGAACACACAATGGGTATCAGGCGTGTTTGGCTATTTCATGTTTTTAAATAATTTATTACTGTAGCAACTGTAAGCTTTATATGGATATATTACAATGCTATCATATTTTGTGCAGGCGATCAGCTTACTTCGTTGTAAACAGAAAAGCCCGACATATCACTGCTAAATACCTTTAAGTATTGTGGTATTTCGCCATGTTTCTCACTGACACGCCCCCAACTCGTAAACATCGGCCTTTAAGAAAATCGCAAGCTTCCCACTTGTATCATCGACATTGTGACGTCGATGTAAACACGATCTTTCCGACATGACATGAACGACTAGCGTGACTGCTGCATAACATTCTATAACCTATTATGAAAATCATAATTCGTTTCCTACGAACATGCAATTAAGACAAAAAATATTTTTAAATGATTTAGTGTTGTTTATGCAACGTCATTTACTTATTTAATGCATAAAATAAATATAATAAAAATATGCACGTTACCGCCATGACATCACCTTAGCCACATGCTTTTGATAAAAACAAATATAATTATTAATACACATATATGTCAATAATAAAAACTAAATAACTTGAAGAATAACGTCAAGCGCATTTGTAACGCGGCATGCGCATGAATACCGAGGCGGCTCACAAGCTAACGTTACTCGATAACTGTAACACCCCTAAGACTACCTATTTAACCGAATTCACAGGTGAGGAAACGTGGCAACCACCGGCGTGCATAAATGTTATTTATCAATTAAAAGTCAAGAAATGGAGTTTCAGTCACCTTTTGTGAAACGGGCGTCGAGTTATATTCGTCGATGGCGCATGTCTCTAATAGGCCCGAGACCTAAAAGTTGGCGCGGCTGGCGCGTGCACGTCGAAGCATCTTGAATGGCGGGCGAATCTGATGCAAGCGCGCTGAGAGATGGTCTGCTCTGGCCACGAAGTAACAACAAGAAAAACACCCTTGTTCAGCAAACTTTTTCCGATTACTTTAACAGACACAGCTGCATCCGGATTAGACTGTTACCTTTTGTCAATATGAGATGCATATTATGCATACTCTCTCTCCTGTCTTCGTTAATGTTGTTTTTTCTCTCTCCCTTCTCACATTATTACACCGTGCGTCTCACCCTCCGAGGTTTACGTGCTCGCGGTTACGTCAGCACGTCGCCGCCATGGTCGCCACTCAAAACATTGCACTCTTTCCCTTGTGTGACTATCGTGCGCACGCGCTGCCTCTGACTGATGAGGCTAGTTGGTTGTACCGCGCATGCGTTTACTTAACGCCTTTGTTTACGTCATGGGCTATGGCCACTTCGATTCGCACTGCGTCGGTTTTTATTCGAATGATGTATATTGTAAAGAAATAAAGAGTCTTTGCGTAAAATGCTTTCTTTTACGTTTAATCCAAAACAACGCGGCGCAAATGCAAAGATTCATCATAGATTCATCAATAACGGATTTTGAGACAAAGGGAGTTTTGTTCATGGTGATGCCAAACCCTTTATTATAACAATGCTCCATTGAACGTGCTCTCCACTCGTTTGTCTGACGATACTTGCTTTTCATTCTCAGTGGACAGGCAATTGCATAATGGTTGAAGGGGCTTAACAAAGCCCAATAATAACGAGGCATGTTACATGTCCCATGTTTATTTCCTTTTTGTCTGTGACCTGGAGAGAACACTGGTATTTGGTGCATTGCAGCAGGAAAAAGTGGCATAGTACCACGGACTATAAAATACAACAAAACTTTGCTTATGAACTTTCAATAATACTAATGTGAAAAAGTATGAGTGTCTAATTACTGGACAAACTGTCATTTAATTCAATAGGCTCTTAGCTGATTAAGAGAATGTTTAATTGCTCCAATCAGAAGTGTTTCCAAAGTATGATTTCATTATTAATCCTTTACACTTGCATATGAAATTTTGCCTTACAGCGGACATGACAAAGAGCAATTTTGTAAATGTGTAATATTTTTAATGTTTATATTATATATATATATAAAACAATTAAAAAAATATTTTGTTAAATATTTTAGATTTTTGTCTTTACACGCTACCTTTCATTTGGTCTTCAATGAGTCACATTATAATTACAATTTATGTATATGGGCTGCTTGTTTGATTTTGTTTTAGTTGTTGCTACTGGGAAGTAGTGAATTTCCCTTAAGGATGAATAAAGTATCTATTAATCAATCAATCACATCCCCAATCAACTTCAACTCTGATGATTTTTGGGTCTAGAATAATGTTTTATTTACAGTTTTCTGAAAATGGAATACAATTCTACAAGTTCACAGTTGTAAGCACCACCCAAATGATCAACATATAGAGTTCTGACATGGCTATTTCTGAGTAGCATTCTCACTATTTGTACTGTGTGAAACAAAAGAATCCACATTTTACTTGCATTAAGGACATTGTTTACTCTCTTTCGAGCTCTAATCATAATAAAACCATTTTAGCTTTTTAGTCAGTCTCTGATTCTGGTTTAATTAACTGGAATAAAGTTTTACCATCATGGTAGGTATTTCACATACTAACATCTTTTCCCTATTTTATTGTTTTGCGATAAGCAGACAGCCCTCTTAACAGGGGTTAATAACACTGATGTGTCAGATTTATCCACAACACACATGGCAATGTTTGTTACATGGTCTAACGCTCTACAACTGAGTTTCAGCTGTCCACTGATGAAGTAAAATACAAAAGCTGCTGATTTTAAAAACAAACACTGAAGATATCATTCACACAACTCATCTACAACTTATTAAGAGGTTAAAACAGTTCACAATAACAAGCTTTCATTCTGTGCTGCAATGCTTGCTGCTGTCTGGAGTAATCATAACAGCATAAGACAAATGAAACATGCACAAAACAAAACCTAAAGTCCCTTGACATCCCATCTTCAGAATGCTCTAATGAAGGTTTGTTGTACAGGTAAACGTAATATTCCGGTTTAAATGCAACAATCATGGACAATAATTTTGACTCGCCCCTGCAAAAAAACCATGTTGAAAGTCAACGAGTCCAAATTTTTATCTATGGCACTTTTTTCTGTATTATTCAGCAGTGACACTGATGACAAATCTCTCAGGGGTTCCCTCTTGCAAAAACACTGTTCCATAAAAATAATTTAGCAATCATACAGCTTGCACAGTTTAATCTGTATTTAACCCGGAACATTCATTTAAGTACAAGTATAAAACCATCAGTCTGAGCTTAAGTCATAGTATGCATTATAAATCCAATGGAATTTCTTCATGCAATGTAACAAATGTGCAGAAACTGTTATAAAAGGCACCGCATATGTCCCAGGATATGATTGACACTTCACACGTACAAAACACAAATAATGCCAGCAGGATACCAGCAAAGACACATTTGCACAAGGATATACAATAACATTTTATACTTCATAAATCACGGATCTGATTCTAAACATTGCATTTGTTGAAACACTGGCTTTGCTACAGTCATAATTAATAATTACCATTGAAATAAACATGTCAAATCATGTTTTTAAAAGTATTAACAGGTGATTGTGTCAACGTCATGCCTCAAGAGTTAGCATAGATAACAGTTCTTTGTGTTAAGTATTATTCCTGGAATTTCTCCAGTAAAATGACTCAGGAATGTTTTTACGGACTCACTGTTCTTTTACAAGAGTCTTTACAACTTGTGCAATCATATTACCCCACAAGATTATGTAAGCAGGGGGAAAAGTAACAAAAATCACACATTAATGATGACGTCCTCTTCCTCGTCCCTGATATCTTCCGACAGGCCATCATCAGAGTGTCTGCTCTCTTCATCAATACCGCTGGCATGTGGGCCGATGATGTACCGGTAGTCTCCACCAATCGCAAAAGCAGCTCCTGATGACACCATTAGCCAGTCCTTTTCGTCTTCCTCTATTCCTGCACACTGCCACGGTACCCCCCAAGAGGGATCCTCACTACTACGGGTCCCGACATCAGCCCCTGGCCCAGAGGCCTGTTCTCCCTCCTCTTCCTCCAGGTTCACATACAGCAGCGGCTCTTTTACAGGAGCTGGATTTAGCTTTGCCCACAAGAGCTCCAACTGGTCAATGAGGTGTTGGAAACTAGGACGACACTTTGGGACAGGAGACCAACAGCTGTGCATGATTTCATAACTGGAAGTGAGAAAAGACGGAAAAGTTTTTCAAATAGCAGAACGAATCTCTAAAATTGGTGTGGCTTTAAAGAGCCCATGGATGCGTTCAATTGATCAAAAGTGACAGTAAAGATGTTTAAATCACAAAAGATGTAAATTTTAAATGCTTTTCTTTTGAATTTCCTATTCATCAAAGAATCAAAACAACAAAAATGTATCAGTTTCCACAAAAAAAATGTCTGTTTTCAATATTGATAATAATGACAAAGGTTTCTTGAGCAGCAAATCAGCATATTAGAATGATTTCTTGGTTAAATGATGATTCTTGATATAAAAAATTGTAATGTTTCCAACTTTCAACAGGTACTGTATTAAAATAAAAAGGTATTTCAAATTATAATAATATTTAACAATTTTACTGTTTTTGTTATATATTTACTGTATTGTCTGTATCACATAAATGCAGACTTTGATTAAATAAAATGCCTTTATTTTTCTAAATATACTGTATTAAAGAGATTTTATATTATATAGTATAACAATACAACAATTAAAACTTACATGTCACCAGGGCAATCTGGAGGCTGCTTGAGTCTTTCTCCTTTGATAAGATATTCGTAGATTTCTGAATTCTCCACCCCTGGGTAAGGCGTTTGACCTCTAGTCATAATCTCCCACATGGTCACACCAAATGCCCACTACAAACACAACAACAAAAAAAAACATCAGTACCACACAAATAGTAACTCAGACTATTAAGGGCTATATACAGTAGTAAACACAGTAAAGAGAGTATAAGCAATTCTGTTTTCAGAAATTGTGATTTATATGTAGTACAATATTCCATGACTCTCTGGAATACTAGATTGTGTTTGATCATTTTGTTGTCAAATATTTTTATATAATGACCACTAAGCTGTATATCTGACTGTCCCGATTTCAAGAAACTGGTCGTTCCTCCATAGCTGTGCTAGTTTTGACTATGTGGTCTTGTTCTTCTCTCATAATAAAATTCAAATCAATATGTCATGTCCATTCATTTCTTTAAATAACCATGTTGCTTCCCATTGGGGTCTGGCTCACCCTATGAGGGTTTATTCTGCAGGAATGATAAGGTAACTGTACAATTAAACATCTTTACTGTCACATTATATCACCAAGTAATATTAAAGAAATAATGTATAAGACAAATGGTTTTCTTTACCACATCACTCTGTGTTGTGTAGACATTGTCTGCAAGGCTTTCCAAAGCGATCCACTTCACAGGTAACTTAGAGACAGACCCTTGTCTATAGTAGTCGCCGCTGTAGATTTTCTTCGAGAGACCAAAATCTGCTACACACACGCTCATGTTTTCATTAAGCCTAAAATGAAAGATGCATTTGAGGGGACAATTTTTACTGCAGTTAGAGAGTTTTAGGTCAATTATCAATGTAAACGTTTATTCATCATTTGGATATTTTAAATGCCCATTAAATATGATCAGTAAATCAAGTTCCTTTTACATAGAGCTGGCTAAAAACAAAACTCACATGCAGTTGCGAGCAGCCAAATCCCGATGGATGATGTTTTTGTTGCTCAGATACTCCATCCCTCGAGCAATATCCAGCATGAACTGGATAAGAATTTGCTGAGAGAGGGTCTAGAAAAACAAAAGACAACTTCAGAACACATTCAAATATTTAGAAATGGACCAAATAAATCTGAAATACAGTTGCTATGTGAGTGTGTGAAGAATTTACAGGAAAAACGTACAAATGGTTCATCTCCAAGGCGTGACATGAGAAGAAATGTGTGGAGATCTCCATGTTTCATAAAGGGTAGGATCACCATAGGAACAGGCAACCGCTGCTGCGTTCTCCTGTGTAGACTCACACCTGTGGGAGTGAATTCACAACCATGTTGAAGTAACATCTTCATTTGAGTCCTGCTTGATAATATCCACATTAAAATGAAAAGGAACGTCATTGACTTCACTTCAGTGATTAGCCTTGATGTTAATTTGCCTCGCATGTAAATGCAAATAGATGCTGAACCAAAGGCCAAGCAAGGAAAATGTGTCCACTAACCAATAAGCGGAATGACATTGGGATGATGGAAGTCTTTCATATAGGCAGCCTCTTTCAGACATTGCTCAATGTCACTGGATGAGTTAATGTCAGCTGTAAGAGCACAAAGAGAGATGCATCAATGCACAGAAACAATGACAACACCAATACCATGGTCCACAAACTTCCAACTGCTCATTAAACTAATCATTTTAGATGTACACTTACTTTTTAGGACTTTCACAGCAACCTTCTGCCCAGAGTTATTCTCCGATTTGAGAAAAGCTTCTCTCACAGAGCCAAACTCACCTAAAAAACAATATTATTTAGACAGCAATCAATATAATTTTAAAAAATAAAATCTACATTGCCTGTGACCCCTGCCTACACTGATGAGCCAAAACATGGCCAGTTAAAAGTAAGGCGAATACCACCGATTATCTCCTAACAAGGCCACATTTTAAGGTCTGGGTAGACTAGATGGTAAGCAAAAAATCAGTTCTCGTAATCATCGTGTTGAATGCAGGAGAGATGGGATCTAAGCAACTTTGACAAGGGCCAAATTGTCATGGCAAGGTGTCTAGGTCAGAGTTTCTCTGAAACGGCAAGGCTTCCTCTCGGTCAGCAGTGGTGAGAATTTACAAAGAGTGGTTCGAGGGGGGACAAACCACAAACCAATGAAGGTTTTGGGTGCTCAGATCTCATCGACGCATGAGGGCAACGAAAGCTATCCTGTCTGGTTTGAGCAGACAGAAGGTCTAATGTGATACAAGTCACACAAAATTAAATAAAAACAGTAATGATGGTTATGGGAGGAATGTGTCCCCACATACAGTATGTCACACTCTGCTGCGTTTGGGGCTGCAGACGCAGACCAGTGCCTAAGATGACCTCTGTCGAAACTGTCGAAACATTGTGTCTCCGTCAAAAGTGCCTACAATGGGCACATGAGCATCGCTACTGGACCTTGGAAGCAGTGGAAGAAGGTCGCCTGGTCCAATGAATCAAATGAGTCCTTTTTCTGGGTCCTGCCATTTATGTGGACGTAAATTTGACTCATGCCATCTACTTAAACATTGTTGCAGATCAGATTCACCCCTTCATGACAATGGTGTTCCCACACTGCTTCAATGTGCACATTGTTCAGGAATGGTGATGAAGAATTCTATAAATACAGAACTCTTATACATATACATATATATATATATATATATATATATAAATGTGTGTGTGTGTACAGAAATCTCTCTCTCTCTCTTATTTATTTTTATATCCCAGATATTTTAGTCTAGTGTTTAGAGAATAATTAACAATTTTCTTCTTCTGAGATACAGAAAAGTACAATTTTACAATGGCATTTATATTTTTTAATCATTTAGATCACTGGACCTCTGAAGAGTGAAATGGGTCTCGTCCTAACAAAAAGATACTGAAATGAGCATCCAAGTACCTTTTCCAAGCATTCGTCCCAGAGTTAAGAGCTTTTCAGAGATGAGAACATCCTGTAACTTGGCCTTCAAATCACTGCTTATTCCTAGACTGTCCACTAGAGGGATACAGAGTCAAAATTCATAATTAAAAAAAACAAGTCCTGTAGAATGTCAATGATGGTGCAGTCATGCGTGGCAGCAACATGTGCACTTACATGTGGATTCGGGGAGCTCAGGGAACTGCCTGTTGAAGGACCTGGCAGCTGTAAAGGAAACTGGTACTTCTGTCCCTGGAGCTGTGAATGCAGACCTGCAAACAATCCAAAATGTGACAAAATTACCCATATTTCACATTTTGGAAATGCATCTAAGCCAAACTGCCCAGCAAAAGCAAAACTCACAAACTACATCATGACTGGATCTGAAAAAATGGATTTAAAGTTCTTGGACTACAAACTTCATTGATTTTGAGCATAGTTGATCCAAACTTGTATGTGAAAAAACAGATTCACAGTCAAAGACATTTCAGACAAAATGTGTAGTTACTGCACTTTGGACAGATAATATGGTGTAATAACATAAAAAGTAAAAACATACCCAAATTGGGTCTCTTTGCCTCTGTTGCGTACCAGTACAATCAATAGGAGTCCCATCATTGTGGCCACAAGAAGGCCGAAAAGCAGCCCCACCCACATGTGGCCCCTCTGGGTCTGAGCCTGTGTGGCTGAAAGGACACAATGAGAGTGTTAATCACCACTTCTGCTCAAAAGTGCCTGAAGCTATGCCATTTATGCATAATGAGCAGCAAATGAACGCACACACCGCTGCACTATGTGAAAATGTGGTCACAAAAAAAGCTGCAGTGACTGCAGAAATCCTGATTTCAAAAAGGCAGGTGGGGCAGACAATGAGAGTGGACAAACCTGACATGGGCATCACAAGAACAGGCTGACTCCAAGGGCCACATCCTGTCTTTGTGCACGCCGCAACCTGGAAGGTGGCGTTAAAGAATCGCCCTGCACCCGAGAGACGAGCAACGTTGTCCTTAAACAGTAAGGGATCCTATTAGGAGACAGAAATCAAAATGTGCATAAAGGTTAAGTGTGGGTAGTGTAGCTGTTAATCGTCATGATAAAGGAGAACCAATGGCCTTTAGCATCATTGACAGCAAAAGCAGGTACGGATATCCTTTTATATCATATACATTTGTACTGTTATCAATAACAGAAAAAAAGATGAATAATTATTTATATGAACAAGTGTATTTCAAGTCAAGTTGCATTTATTGATACAGTTCTTTCTACAATACAAATCATTTCAAAGAAGCTTCACAGTAATAAACTGGAACAGACGACATAACTGCCGTGAGTGCTTAAAATAACATTGAACATTGTTGTTCTTGGTGTAAACAGGCCTTTAAATGTTCCAAAATTCCTCAATCAAGAAACAACTACAGTGTCAGCTGTAAAGCAGCTCTACAGAAGACAATAATGTCATTATCCAGCTCAATACAGATTCAGTGTTAAATCAGTTCCGTTCAGTAACAGTGTCAGTGTCACTGTAAGTGTGTCTTCCTTTATAATGATGTACCTGACTCTCTCCTGCCTGGTTCCACTGCACTTTATATGCCAGTAACCTTCCACGAAGCTCCTCCTGTCCCAGCGCTGCCCAGGACAAAGTGAGCTGCTGCTCACTGAGTTCAAAGGTGAAGTTCTTTGGAGCTGCTGATGGTGCTGTGTATGAAAGATACGAAAACAGTAAAAAAGGGAGCATGCAGAAGGTCAATTGCCATGGTGTAGACAAAAGTACAAGTCAAACACCTCTGCATGACAATAAATGATGTCACAGCCAGGCCCAGATGGAATTTGTTCACAATTTCTCCACTGATTTGGAGGAGAAAAAAAACTCTGTAATCTGTGGCATGGATTTTAAGCGGAAAGGAGAGTAATACACTTTTATTTATAGTGGATACAAATGAAAAATAAAACGAAGCACCAGTAAATCAAATCCATCTAAAATAGTTCTAATGACTGCTTTGGCCAGTAGGTGGCAGCATATTTGGACTCTGTATGTGGCAGCAGTGCATTGATATGGATTGGGGACACGCACAATGGCGCATTGTACCACTCTGCTTGGAATCTACTGGACTGCAGCCAGTGCTACTAGTTTACAAACATGCAGGGTCAACTTCAGAAACCCCTTCTGCTCCTCAAACCCATCCACCAGCCATCTGGCCCGAACCAACTCTCTGGGCTGTTTGTTTACTTCCAACCCACCAAAATGTTGGTTAGAACGGCAAATTGTTTCATTTCCAATGGAATGTTAAAAATCACTCATGACTGTCCATCTCAGAACTTTGAACTACCACAGTTTGGAATTAAATATGTCAGCTTCAATTAGCCCTCCTTGATCCAAACCTAGTAATTTAGTGATGTATGCAGCAACCATGTGTAGAGAACTTTAAGCTTCCTTTGAGCCAGATCTGAATTCTACGAACAAAATTTCCTTCCTTCCTTCCTTCCTTACTCTCTTTTTTGCACCTCAACACTCTTCATACAGACAAATAGATTGAGATGACCAGATCAAATTTCACATGAAAATCAAAAGAAAAACAAACAAACAAAAACATTGGTAACACCTAATTCCGATAGTCCACTTCAGACATTCTACAAACTATACATAACTTTTCAACTGCATGTCAACTAGCAGTCATTAGAGTATTAGTACACCGTCTCCTTAATATTTGCTAACACTTTATTTTGCTGCTCCCCAACAGACATTCTACTGACTATAAGTAACTTTACAAGTACGTCAAATTATTCTATCATCAAAGAAATATTTAAATATTTAAAAATAATTTGAGAAAAAAAACATTTTGATCAAATTCCCTAATATTTCCAGGTTTTCCATGCCTATGGGGACCTTACCATTCTTTAACTCCAACACTAGAGCATGGAACTAGCTATGCCAAGGTCATGGGTTCGATTCCCAGAGAATGCAAGAGCTGATAAAATGTTTACTTTGAATACAATGTAAGCTACTTTGGATAAAAGTGTCTGTCCAAAATGCGTGAATGCAAACGCAAATGTCTGTAATTTCATCAGCAGCAATGCTGTTTGAGCTAAAAAAAAGCCATTTATGTTAATTTGACTAATTTAACATTACAAAGAAACAGAATGCATGCATAACATCATTATCTTATCTAATGTTTCACATACCTGCCTCTGGAGTGTGAAAGTCCACCCAGGGAGAAAAGGGGGAAGAGCCCACCTCATTATCACACCGGATTCTCACACTGTAATTTGAGTAACTACTGAGCCCCCCGAACACATGCTGGAAGGGAGGAACTACAACATCCAAATCAGGAAGTTTTATCTTCTTTCCAGATCCCTTTGACACCTAGAAATGGATGACAGGCAGATGTTCATTTACATGCAAAATGTTTTCTTTAGAGAGCAGAGAGACTGTTTAACTGAGAAGTGTAAAACATTTTTCCTAACATCTGCAATGTTACACAGGAAGAGCAAAGTCATACGGGTTTGGAATGACAAGAGGGTGAATAAATGATTTCCATTTTGGGGTGAACTATTCCTCTAACAACCAAGCATAAAGACTGTAAGGCCATAGGAAGAACATGAGGACATGAACAAAAAATAGGTATGCGATAATGTAAAACACTATGTAGTAACAGGTATTCTCTACCTGTATAGTGCAGGTGGAAAGCTGTGAGTGTCCAGTGAAACCTGGACTCCATGTTACGGTTATATTAGGATCAGACACATGTTGTACCTTGACATCCCGGGGGGAATCAGGACGGACTGCACATAACAATCACATTTAAATAAAAACATTAGAACAACAACATATATTTATCTCCTCTCTGAAAGCAGCCTTTTATGTTTGTATCTGTAGGGATGCCAAAACAAAAACCAACAATTCATTTTGAATTTTATTTGTAATTATGCTGAACTAGATCAATAAAAGTTGTGTAAGTGGGAAGTAAAAAACACTGCGGTATGTCTCACCTTTAATGTGGACTGTGCCTGTGCGTGACACAGAAATGCCTCGAGTGTTCTTGGCCTCACAGTAAAACTTTACACTGTCATTCACTCCTGGTTAAGCAAATGAAAAACAAATCACTGTTGTGAGCACTTCACAGAGTACTGAATATCTCAAAATAATAAGTTTGCAAAAATGTGTATTAAATTGGTGAAATATCATGAAGTCAAGAACATGCCTCAAGAACATGCCTCATTCCTCATGTCTCAACTTGTCTCATGAACAAGGAAATGACAGCTGTGACATTGTTGTGAACAATAAATACAGAGGACAGAGCTATCTGTCGGAACGAACAACAACTCAGTTTCAACTCTGAGTGAGTCACAAACCCATTTTTGCTAAAGGTGCATGTGGCTGATAATAGTCTTACACAGACATAATGACTCAATGATTTCTAAGCATAGGCTGTTAAAATGGAAAGTTTACTTTACTGGGCTTTACCACACTAGCAATATTGATTACTATAATGCATTCTCTCACAGAACAAGAGATCCAGTTTCAAAATGTAAAAGCAGGGCGGGAAACTGGCCTTGACATTATCCACTAACAGAGGCCTTTTTTCTCCACAAGAACATGGGGAATTTAAACAACATTACAACTTACATATCAAAATGTATTTTCTTTAAAAAGGTATTGTTGGTTTTTTCAAAGAACAATTTGTGAATATTTTTGATATGTCTCATTTATTGAATTATCAAAGTGATTTTCTCAAAGTCACCATTTTGCTAAAAATCTCTCACAACCTTATGTAATATTACACTATATTTACATGCAAGTACAAACTTGCCCCACTGGAAACATTATGCACTTCACTGATCTACAAAGCCACTCAACCCACTGAAAGCAACCACTGACTCAGTTCTACATTTTATCTCCCAAAATATAACCTCACAGAAGATTTGAAAGAGGAAATATGAATCTTAGATGTTTCACATGATGTTTCATAATGTGATTAATATATTACTGAATCATTAACTGTTTGGTGTTATGAGCAAGAAAACAAACTTTCATGGAATATTCAATACGTAGGAGAGTTTCCAGACCAGTATTGGGGAGTAACTAACTCGACATAGGGGCGCTACTAACTTAACTACATTTACAGTACCGTAAGAATAGCTCAGGTACAAGCTAGTTGTGTAGTGTGACAAAACATTATAAACTTGCTTTTGTGTCATATTCTGAATACTGTAATCAAGCACAATCTACTAGAATACCCCCTCACAAAGACCATTGGGACGCTGGGAAATCATTTTCAATCACTAGTTCAAAACTTTTAATCATCACTTCTGCTCCTATGCAGCATTTATTTATTTATCTATTGCAGTGAAATACATATATTGCCATATATTACATAAATACACATATCTGTTTAACACACACACACAAAAGTCCTTATTGTTTTTTTGCTAGATATACCACCCTATGAAACTAAATAATGTTATATGAAGATAATGTAATTCAAAAGATTTTGAAGTTGTTCCCACATTCTCTTGATTTAGGTATTGAATGTTTAAGGTAACTAAATTAAAGTGAGGGAACAATTTACTGCCCCAGATGTGATACATGCAAAAGTTCAGTGTCCTGAATGCACACTAAATCCACAATATCTCTAATAGCATTTCAAACTGGTATTAAAATTGCATCATAAATGCAAAATCCAAATCATAACCATCAACATACTATATGTTCAAATTATTTTCCCAAATGAGGCTAAACGTATACCATCATTCATTCAGGAATTTATAGGCAAGATGATGTCACTAACTCAACAAAGCACATGTGGGGATGACTGTGGTGATGATTAACTTGGGATACGAGCAGGAGTGAGCGTGCAGTGTCATCGTACAGAGTGAGTGCAATCAGAGCAGCAAATGAATGGCTCGTAATCCGCTGTCTCTTCAAGAGTCCGTTTGCATAATAGCACTAAATTGATTAAAAAAAAAAAAAACACTGTACTGACCCACGTTCTGTTTCAATCATGCGCCATGCAAATTTGTGATTACCAAAGAGGAGCATAAATGCACCAGGGTTTGATAGAATCAAATGAGTGTGAATCTCACTTGGACCACACCAAACGTGCCCAGTGTGAAAGCCCCCTTAAAGTAGAAAGTAATCAAAATGCATAAATAATGCTTATTTAGGCCCTGTTTACAACTGGTATTAAGATGCGATTTGATCGAATCACAAGTAGGCAAGGGAGACACACCCATTTACACCTGGCATTTTCATCTCTTCTGTCCTGATTTCTTCGAGGGAAGGGTCTATGCGGGGGTAAATGTATGGGTTTTTTTTTTTTTTCAGATCTTTCAATCTAATGGATAAAATAAGCTCATGCAATTTATTTATGAACATGAAAAGAGATGGCGGAAAAACATATGGAGAGTATAAGCTTTTGTTTCTGCTCTGACAGCCGCAAGACCACAGACTGTGAGTGCTTGATAGAAATCAGGAATTGTGAGAGAACATTTTATCCATCTTCAAACCAAACTTTGGTCTCCAACCAACAAAGTTTAAATCCCATTTGGCTAGTGAGCTTCCCATAATGATAACGCATTAGGTCAGTAGGCGGAGTGTTGGTGGTCTTTTGTAGTTGTTTGAACACATTCGACCACATGAGCATCTACACTACGAAAGCAATCAAATGCGTTTTCGACTACCTCTGGAAGGGGTCGAAAGTGGACAAGCTCAAAACGTTTTAGACCCCGTTTATACCTGTATTTAGCGTCGCCAACTTGTGATTTGTTTAGCCAAAATGGATCTTAATACCTGGTGCTAACAGAGCTTTACATTACTTGCATTTTTACAACACTATGTTGTAAATGTGTCCCATCGGTTAATTAAAAGTTCTACACACAATTGTGGTCTGCACACCCACTGGAACACTTGGACCAAATACCGGAAATATGTCATGCAAGTAGACAAGTGGTCAAGTGGTCTAGTACAAAGAGTGTGTGTGGGGGTATTGGGACAGGCCCTCTCTCACCTTTAACAAAGAGAACTGAGGGCGAGGGTATAAAATCACCCTTCTGTTTGTCTCCCAGCCACCACAACACCTCCACAGGTTCTGGAGGACCTGAGGCAGCACACGTCAGGTTGAAGGGCTCCCCTGCAAATGTAGCTACATCCTCGGGTTCAATCACAAAATGAGGCACACCTAAAAATATGAGCAAGAAGAAGTAAAAATTGTAGTATTTGTATTAAAAGAACAAGATACGATTTGAGAAATACATTACTTGAAGGATTCAGAAGATGTAAATAACATGCCTTCTACTGTAATCCAAGCAGGCTGAGAGGAAATGATTGTGCTGTGATATTCAACTTCACACCAGTACTTCCCGGCATCTTGTTGCTGCACAGATTTCACACTAAAGACAAAGAAACACTCAGATCAGACACTCTTCAAAGGGTTAAATCAACTACAAATGAAAATTTTGTCATTTTACACACTCTCATGTTGGGGTAATGCAAGTTACGTAATCAGATTTTTTTCAAGTAACTAGTAAAGTAACGCATTACTTAAAATTTACAACAAATAGAACTTTTGTTATTAAAAAAACAAGCCAAGCCCATGTGATGAAAAGTAACATAGAAGTAATGTAACATTACTTTTCATAAAAAGTGGCTAAGTTAATTTTTTTAAGGAGTAACCAATATTTAGGGAAATTTTTATGGAGTAACAAAATATTGTACCTAATTACTGTCAAAAGTAATGTTCCCCAACACTGCTCACCAAATGTGCCTCAAGCACAAATGCAAACATTCACATATTCGCAACATTGTTATTGAATGAAACTTTTAGAGCTGTTTTACAGCTGAAATTGTAGTGGTTTCAAAACTGAAAAACCTTATTACTGACTTATTACCTATAAAACATTATTCCTGTTATTTTCCTGTTTATTACTGTAGTGCTCCTTTGAAACAATCCATATTTGTTTAAAGTGCTACATAAACAAATGTGATTTGACGTGACAGATTTAGAAAAGTACCAAATCCCACAACTTTGTCTAATAATGATCATGAAATAATGCCACATCAGTCTCAAAGTTTTACAACTAGGCAAGAGCCAGTCAGTCTAAGAGTGCTGAGATTTATGTAGGCAAAGGTCACTTGCGCAAGCAACGACATGAATTGCATTCACATAAAAGAAAAACATGACGTATACATTTGTTTACAACTATGACACCCACCAAGGGAAACTAGACATTTATAGACTATGCTTGCAGCATGGCATTCAGCAAGGAAACGTGACGTCTATAATTCACTAAGCCAGTTTTCTCTCTCTACTGTTTGTTATCCTCTTTAGCCTAATCTTACAGCAAGCAGCACTTTCAAAAGCAAATTTCCATCCAAACTGTGTTTAGTCTAAACCTGGCCTAAATCAGCATCTAGGAAACAGGCAACTGGACTGTGTCACGGCACGTGCAAAAGATTATCAGCCCTGACAGCATTCAGTAAAGCAAGCTCATGTTACTAATATCTGTATTACTGCATTACATTCATATTAATCATTGTATTCTACTCACATTCTAATCAGAAGTGGCTACATTTACCGGACTGCTCAACAGAAAGCTATAAATAATCTCCAATAGTGTGACTGTTTATGAGCTTTAGTTTATATTTTCATTAATATTGATCTGACTGAGCTACTGTAACGATCGTGAGCTGAAGTGCCCAGGACAACCTCTAGAGGGCACTTCACTTTGGACTATACACCACACACTCACACTCTCTCTCACTCACTCACTCACTCACTCACACAGACTACATTTCCCAGAAGTCCTGTACCCAGTCACTGATTACCACACCAGCTGCACCTCATCACCCACGCCACATATAAACGCTACTCTCACACAACACAAACTGCGAAGTCTTGATTAGGTCCCCTGTCATTTCTGAGCGTTATTTCCTGTGTCTTGTTTTCCTGGTCCTGTTTTCTGCTTGTCTGTTCCGGTTTTTGATTGTTCGCTGCCTACCCTGTTTGACTCATTGCTTTGGATTACTGGACTGTTGTTTGCCTGCCGCCTGTATCTACCCCCTCGCTTGTTTACTGTCCACGAACCTGCTTTCCTCCGATATTCCTGTTTGACCCTGCCTGTTACGACCATTCTGTTTTCTAATAAAGTCTGCAATTGGATCTCATGCTGCTTAAAATGCTGCTCTCGCCCTTCATTACAGCTACACTACTGTTTAAAAATTTGAAGTTGGTAAGACTTTTGATGTTTTTAAAATAAGTCTCTTATGCTCACCAAGGATGTATTTATTTGATCAACAATACCTCAAAAAATTTATGTGAAACATAATTACAATTTAAAACAACTGTTTACCATTTGAACATACTGTAAAATGTAATTTACTCCTGTGATGGCAATGCTGAATTTTCAAAATCATTACTCCAATCTTCAGTAATCATTCTGATAGGCTTAAATTTGAAAAACATTCTCATTATCATCAATCATTATCAATAATAATGACAGTTGTGAAATGGAGTTCCTCAATACATTTTTTCAGGATTCTTTGACAAATAGAATGTTGAAAAGAAGCATTTATTTGAAATAGAAATCTTTTGTAACATTATAAGTGTCTTTACTGTCACTTGATCACTTTATTCCATGCCTGCTGGATAAAGCACTTTTACTGCCCCCAAACTTTTGAATGGTACTGTATCCTCAACTGTCCTGGTTAAGTTCAGGAACTGAAAAACAAGAGCCTGGCACACTGTTCGCTCACAAATCATTCTTAACCAATTTCATATTGTGCTCAAGGATGAACTAATAAACGGTTGAAAATAATGTTGTATAATTCTGAAGGTCAGAGACTGGCTACAGTAACAACATCTTAGACCTGATTTTAAAAAAAAACTCCTTGATAAAGTGGATTCATCTTTCTTGGTGTCTTATACCAAACAGATAGTAATGAATGTGATCATATGATTTTGGAGTTATAGTGGTATCCAGCAAAAAAGCACAAACAACTGTTCTGGTGTTCTAGCTCTGCACCCACACTGTGATAATAATAAATGATACAGATAAAGACAATGAGCCACAACCTCAAGGCCACAGTCTTGTGAAAACTCCCTTTTAGACAAAAAGTGTAAAAGACAAAGATTTTTAGGCCAAAATATTCTACCTACAAGTCTCTTATGATATTATGTATCTATATGGATCCAGCCCCTACTTTAAATGTACGGTCGGCACATTACCTACATTACTGTTATAATGGTTGAAGCTCTCTTCACATCCTGAGCAATCAATAATAGAAGTGGTCTAAATATTAAAACATTTACATAGATCTTCTATGGAAGTCACAGAACCAAAAATGTTTTGTCTAATTATTGCATTCGGTCCGAATACGATGTCCTACCTGCCTTTCAACATATGTAGTTCCATACCTGCACACACCCCCTCGCACAGACATCGGCACGTTCTGTACGGTTACGCAGAGTTGTAGACAGACAGTCACAGAGTGCTGCAAACAAACAGCAGACACTTTTCCCTCTGAACCAAAACAACAAGTTTATGCTGCGTTCACACCATGTCGTAACCATAATTAAGAGACGGCAACCTGTGACATTCTACCCAGAGCTGTCCTCAGACTCCGATGCGTTTCTATGTCAACACTGTCAAGGCCACATGAATCTGCAGCAGTCAGGTGGTACAAGTAAGAGCTTTGTAAGTTGTTAATGTTTATTATTATTGTAATGTTGTGTTTTGAGACATGAGGTAATTTAACGCCATCTCTCGTCTTGTGACGCTTTGCAGACTCTGCTGTCTGTGTGCGGTCATATGTTTCGGGGGAGGCGTGTCTTCGGAGAGTGCTCTGAAGGGAAAAGGGATCTCATGCTTTCAAAGCTAGCTTGCTATTTCTAGCCTTTCTGAAATTGCCTACCCTAATGTACATCTATGGGATTTTTAAGGTGTTTTATTGCCTGGCATGAGAAGCCCGATCACTTGGCACAGCTTTCCTCAACAAGACATACGTTATTTGTTATGTGTTCAAATCCCTAACACTAGTTTGAGAAACAGTAATAGTGGTGCTTGCCTTAGTTAACAACCTTGATAATCACTTTCAAATCTGAGATTTGGCATTTGGTATGACAATATATTCTAATCAGTTTCAATATCCCCTTCATACTGTCTGATGTCTCAGTTCTACCTGAATCTAATCTAGTTTCATTTAATTTCTGACCACTGACAATAACAATGCTGAACAACTTCAGGGACTCATTCCCAGGTTCACACCGTCCTACCTGTGGAAGGTCTCCCAGTGATGTGCATCCAGTGTGATGTACATCTGATCAGCGCTGTAGATCTTCTCTCCATCCTTCATCCAGATGATCTCGGGTTCACTCAAACCCTCCAAGGCGCAGCCCAGACGAGCAATGTTACCCTGAGTCACCGTTTGGTTGGAAGGGTTTTTGGTGAACCGTACCCCTGGAGAACACATAGTTTGACTAGGGTGACCACATGGTTATTGCTCAGTAGACAGATGTGATTTTGCGGGACACGTTTGAGAGATAAATTAATTACTCTTATACTAGGCTTTTTAGTTGTAAAGCCTATTTGCAATCACATTGAATGATAATGTTTAAAATCATCAATAAGCTTTGTTAATTGTGTAACTGTATTTAAGGAGTTTTGATGATTTCCACACTGGTTCCTTTGCTCCATTCACGCAGTCGGCATCAGTGGGAAAATCCTACAAATCCTTTACGAATGTGTTGGTTGGTTATTTTTCCCACTCTAGCTTGAACATGATGGCTGCGCAAGGATTTTTAAACAGCAATCACATTTTTAGTATTATATTTCCTATTGTGGTATTGTAATTTCAGGGTAGAAAAAGAATAATACAAACATATTTGAAAAGCGGGACACCGCTTACGTCTTGTGTGATGAGGGACAAAGCTCCCAATTTTAGTGGTCATCCTAATATATAAGAGTCCCATGAGTTTTTATGGGTCATTCCATGCCAACTCAACCAGAGGTCCTTGGCTTTTCCACAGAGATTGGTAGGTCTATTAGTAAAATCTGCTTACTTTAGCAATCTTTGTTGCATTATATGGCAAAGATGACAATTCAAAATTAGCAAAAAAGCATTTCTTGTGTTTTTTGCTTTAAGTTTGCATGTCTGTTACTCAAGTATTTGAGGGCCTGTTTACACCTGATCACTTCATGCGTTTTCTCTGATCGGATAGCTCCGATTGTGACAAGAAGGTGTAAATGCACTCGGAAATGCTTTAGAGATGAATTTAAATCCGATCACTCAAACTGGTTTAGGACCTGGTCTGAGACACATTTCAAATGAAACTGGACAAGTATAAATGCATCTGCTTGTTGAAACATTATATGTAAATTGTTATCCTCCCAAAACGTAAAAAACAACATCAACAAAAAAACATGTGAGAGTGTGTTATAGGCTCTAATGACGCGTTATAGCTAGATATGACAGCCCTACTGCTACACGCATCGCTGCAGATAAGTAGCTGAGTCTCTCTTGAGAAAGCCAATGTGCAAACTGCCGCAAATGAAACTGAAAGCATGTCACAGATGCTCAAAACACAATCATCTTCAAAAAAAGTAATGAGATTAAATGATGTTGTCAGTGCTGATGCCATGCTCTCTCTCCGATAGTGCTCTTTGAGCTTGAAATTAGCTGATGATAAATAAAATGCAACCAACATCGGTTGCTTTCATTGACGGTAACTCCATTAAATGTGCATTTAGCACAAGAATTTAAGATCGGACTAATATTTGTTTGTTATTTGTTTATGTGGCCAAGTGTAATTGGATCCATTTTAACAATCAGATAGCTATCCGATCAGTAAAAATTTGTGAATAAACCAGGTGTAAACTGGCCCAAATATAACTGTCATTTAGATTCTGGTTCGTAAACTTTTCTGTTGGTATCTTAATTTTTAAGGCTTGATATGTTTCATTTCCAGAGATATTGGGATTTCAGTGTGGCTCCATGACTAAATGGGTAAATTGTGCACATTTTCTGTAGTCAAAAATCAAATGTGGGTCACTTTTCCATATAGCTGATACTTTATTCTTTTAAAAAATATCTTAAGAACAAATAATGTTGAAACTACAAATGTATCTTATTTTTTCTATCAACACTATTGCCAATTGAACATTCCTTAAACTTTTTCTAAACTTTTCTTCACTTTCTTCTAGGTAACTTCATTTAAGGCCCATTATGCTTCAATTCCATAGATATGGGGATCCCAATGCAGTAACTCTTGGTAGCTTTAGTAGCTGTTAAAATGAACAGAATCCCTTCTTCCAAATAGCCCTGAAACTGACACCAAATATAGATTCTCATAAATACACTGACAGGCATATGGAGATCTCAGTATCTCTGGAATTGAATGGACCATATAGGCAGGGCAGTACATTAACTTATTTGCACTTAGCACTGGTGCTACAGAGGTTGAAGGTTTTGTAGCACAGGCCACACAATTGTAGCACACGTACAAAATGTCTGTTACCATCTATGAAAACAATAAGAATTATGCATCTCTAAAAATTACACAGTGAGACATTTGGTCGACATGTTGATCGTTTTATGATACAAATCTGGTATTTCTTGTAGGATGAGAGTTCCAGTAAAGAAACTGGATCTAACCGATTTAAAAGCTTATAGAGTAGGTGTATCCAAACTTTTCACACTATATTGTAGATCATAGCTGCATAGTGTTTTCTAAATTAACAAACACAATTCACATCACATGCTTTGTTGGTGGCTTTTTTGCTTCTAAATGTCAATGCAAGCAAAATAAATATATTTTTTTTTTAAAAATTACAAAAACAGAACAAGACATGTGCAATATGTAAACTACCAAAAAAAAAATAATAATAATTTTCATATTTCCTTCAACGGGCTTTTGTGCCCACTTCTAAGACATCTATTGTACTGGGACCATTTCTGGCATCTCTGTCAGTGTGCGGATTCTGATTGTGGACAGCAGACGTCATGCATGGTGCAGATGTCTGAAAGATCTACTGTGACAACACACAGCTGGCCAGAACATCTGCATCAAACATCACATTCATTTCCAGGAAAGAGGTAAATGATGAAACTATAGTGTCCTGTTTATGATGTAACTCAACAATCAATAAAGTGGCAAACATACCTGTCTATCTATCTACCTATTTATCCATCTATCTACCTATTTATCCATCTATCTATCTATCTATCTATCTACCCATCTACCCATCTATATATCTATCTACCTGTCTATCTATCTATCTATCTATCTACCCGTCTATCTATCTATCTATCTATCTATCTATCTACCCGTCTATCTATCTATCTATCTACCCATCTATCTACCCGTCTATCTATCTATCTATCTACCCGTCTATCTATCTATCTATCTATCTACCCATCTATCTACCCATCTATCTATCTATCTATCTATCTATCTATCTATCTATCTACTACAAATGACACTGATGATTCAACCAGCAGTAACAGAATAACAGAGGCTCTAAATGGCTGCTTGTTTTAGCAGTTATTTTCATAACAGAAGTTCATTTGATTAAATAATGCAACAAATAATAAGTGTTCCTCTTTAATTTAACTGAACAGCAACAACAACAACAACAACAAGTCTCTTTTTGAAACACGTTTTCAGATGCCTTCTCTGCCCACAATCCACTGGATAAAATAACTCGACCACAATAACAAAACCAGAGATGCTGAATGTGTTTAAATACGTTGAGGAAATACGTTACGTGTTTTGTAATGACAAATCCTGTTAATCCTCAGCATTTCATAAAAACGAGGTATTCGTTTATTATAAAAGTGTTTTACTGGAACTTTCTGCTTGTGTTAACAGTAAACGTCCCATATATTTACACTCACACTGTTTTATCTTGAAACATTGTGTCCACGTCACATAAACTGATAAGTTTAATGAAACACTGCGTTTAGCAGTTTAGAGATTAATCACAACCTCTCCGATTACAATTAAACAAACTTACCGTGAATTCCCTCACTGAAGTGTAGTAAAAAGAGCAGGATCCAAAGAGAAACACCCATCATAACATGTTCTGTTAAAGAGTTATCTCCTTTGAACAGCGGTGATTAATGAATTAACTTGGTTAGGTGTTCGTAAATCCCATTATATTCATAGACTTCACAGAAGCTTCAACTTCAGAGTCACTCTCTTGCATTTAGTTGATCATATTTCCGTAGTTAAACTGGTAAAAGTGTCATCTCATCGTTTTGATAAATCCTCACAGAGTTCGTGAGAACGCGGTGATCATCGTTCAAGCAGCTCGATTTAGAAAAATAGTAGGAAACAGCTGAGAGTCGTGGAGTCGGGAAAAAGCGCCCCTGTAGGTCACGTGGCACAACTACACCTCATTCCAGCACAAAAACATCAAATTGTAACTTACAGCAGGAGGTTTCAGACTTTTTGAAGCTCTAAAGGCATGTATTTTCATGTATATTATATTATGAAGATGGCATGCTTTTTGCCAAGTTAAATAATTGGCTTTTATACTGATTATTTTTATTTTAGTATTTTATGTGTTGATAAAGGGTACTTAAAAAGAGTAATGTGGCTTATTTTAAGCAGCGGTTAGTGGCCTCTAGTGGTCAAACGCAGCACTGTCTGTCCCGGTGGGCCGGAATGAAGCTTGACTGCGCACACTGTAATAGGAAGTTACCCTCCAAAACTTTTAGGAAACATTCCTGTTCGACCAGCACCAAATGAATGCCGACACCACAACGCCTATCATGGTAAGTCCGATGATGGCCCATCTTTCAACGACAACTCCTATCTATTTCTCATTGCACTATTATTCATTCTTTCACTGAGTGACTAATGAAGTTGAACATAAAGCCAATGTTTGTATTTTTACGCCACAGTCTAGGAGGGATTTAGGCAGCAAGGTGAGGGCACTAGTTTACTGCTTGACTAGTTTCGTCTTGCCTTGCTTTGAAATGGTGATAATTAACATATTAGACCTGTTTGAAAGACACCGGCTTTAGTCAAGTTACTTTGTAACTTGTTACAAGTTACTTTGTTACTCGTGCTTCGCAGTTTTGATGGATTTTTAATAGCTGTGTATCAACACTTAGTGCGCTGCCTACCTAGACAGCAGTGTTCGTCACTTGTGCTTGATAATAGTAGGTTGATCATATTTTAGCTTTCAAAGAGGACGCCGGGTGGATGTATTAATACATTAAGTAGGCTAATACATCATTGCTTACGTAGTAGACACGTGTTTAAAGTTGTTTTGTGTGCACAGAAGCCCCTGCTGCGTTTCCAGGGCTGTGCAACATTGAAGAAAAATGCGATAGGTCTTATTCGATATGCGATACGATATAAGTGAGTAAAATCAATTTAAGTTTAAAACTATTTAAAAACTGAAAATGATGAAACGAATATGTTTCACATTCTGTCTGGGAAAAGAAAGCAGTACAACTTAACTATCAGTGTTATAGTATTCAAGTAAGAAACAATAAAGAAACTGCATAATCAAATTTAAAACATAAATATACATTTTCATAAGATTCATAATAAACTAAAGTTCTAAAGTAATTCAGTTAAAGGTGCAATATGTAAAAACTGTCCGCTAGAGGGCAATTGTTTACAATCAAAACAACAACAACGTAGTAGCTTGAATTATGGGAACTGTCTTCACCTCCACCGCTGATTTAAATCAATCAGATGGGAATCTTATATCATGTTCATGGATGAGGTAAAGTAGTAGTTTTATAAATGTTGCGCTTGATGACATGATTTTATTTCATTATAATGAATTCGCCGCAAGTAAAGCAAGGTTTAACACTGAATTGGTTGTCATAGATGTTACTGCGTTTGTCCAATTCATTGGTGTGATAACGCTGTGCAGTTTTGTGTTCAAAACAATGATAGTAAAAGTACAGTTGAACGTACCCACATCATTTGCAAAAAGGCTGATTAATATTTATGTATAACACTGTATTCATTTCCATTATCACGTCGGGTGAATATGTGTATGGCAATGTCAACAAACTAATCACAAAGCAAATGCAATAACGCTGTCCTTAATAAACCTTAGGCTACTCATACAGAATGCAACTCGTACTCAGTTTTGTCATTTGACACATTGTAGAGACAAGTATTTCACTAAAGCTACAATATAAAACAGAATTACAGCCAACGGTTCATAACGTGCCTTGAAGTGTTCGCAGTGAACATCACCTCAACATTTTTCACATCATATGCATAGACAAGAATAAGACATTCAAACAATAAGACTAACACTGCTGATCTGATCGATATAATAATCACAAATTTTCTGTCAGTAAAGGAATCCAAATAGTTACTCACCTGTCCATTAAAACACAAGATCAGCGTCTCTGTCTCGTTGAAGTTTGTCGAGAAGTTCTCTCCATTTAGGAAATGCGACACCGATGTTGATCCTCGTTTTATTTCTCTTCTTATCCCATAATCTTCTTGGGTCATTTGGTTGATGTTTATGTTCATGGGACTTGTCTTTGTTGACAGAAATAGCTACAAACAGTAAAGAATAATTGTGTTCCACAACGACTGTGTGAAACAAGCTAGTTGCTTGATAGACGCTACAACTACTATTTCCGTATTTGTCCACGAGACTCTGTTGTCATGGTTTCTACGGCAGTAAAAGCGGAAACTGAGGGTAACGCGGATATGATGTCATTGACAGGCCTTCTTTAAAATTGCAATTTTCTCATGATTTACAAAGAGTTGGAAACATTTGGGATATTGTAAGTACTCAACTCAACAAAATGTATAACACTGGACTAGTGTTTTTGGATATTTTACTGCAAAAATTTTACATATTGCACCTTTAAGAGCAGTCAGTGATTTTCAGGTTTACTGTATTAGGCTGCTGTCGCTTTAAGACCTAATGTACTGATCCTGTTGATGCATCCGATATCTTTCCCAACTGTTAAGATATAACTGACTGTGTTTACATGAATACTCATCAAGACATGCATTTTGACATAACTGTGTGTATTTAACCGTTCAAGTATAATAAGGCGCGAAAGAGAACTGAAGGGATTGTGCCAAAATAAACATAATTTTTCAAGAAATTAATGGAAACATAAATTGACATCTCTGGCGGGGGCAGGATAGGAGTTGTGTGTGTTCTCATTGGTTACTGAGTTTTTGATTGACAGCTTCTTTGCCTGGAAGTGAAGATGTCAGTGTTTTTGACATCATGGTTGATGTGTGGATGTTATCGTCTGCAAGCGGCTTCCTATTTCGTTTTAGTGATGTAAAGATAGGAGTTCATATATTAGTATATTATTTTATCTACTGCTACACTATGTTGAGATGACTTCATACGGAATAGCACAGATGAATGATATAATCATCACCATCAATCACCGTCATTATCAGGATACTGGATACTCGCGGTAAGTCATTATTATATATTTATATTATATATTTTTTAAAATTAAAAATATATGTGCTTGCTTTTGCTTTTTCAGGTCAGAGTTATTTGAGAGCATATTTAGAGCCCATGATATTATACAGCTGTGTTGCCTTGATTTAGCCCAATAATTACAGGACCTGCATACAGTTCTACATTTACAGTTCTACATACATACTGTAACTGGTCAACATACAGTTACAGTCTACGATTAGATAATATTTAAAGGGAAAAAGTAGTCTTTAATAATAAATATTTGTCTAAGTGCAAAACCTAATACATGCAAGTAATTATGAATTAAATTTTTATATATATATATCATTTGTTTCAATTAAACATGTTAAGTCGGCAATGTGTTATGTGAGAGTTAAAAGCAGTTTGTTTTGTAAGATTATAATACATCTCCTTTCTCATTTTCCTGGGAGTGGAGCAACTTTTCCATAAACATAGCTCTGATGCTGACCTAGAGGATGGAGTGTTAGTACCAGAGATCCACTGTCCCCATCAGACAAGAATCTTATTTTGTTCACCTTCGTTTGTCCCAGTCACCTTCGACTGACTGGGATCTTGATCTTGAGACACCTGATATTATTGAAATTTTTTAATTTCATTGGAGTTCTAGTTAAACAAACACACAAATACACAAGAGGTTGCTCTTTACTCTTATTAGTCTATGCTGATCTTTGATTATACCAACAGTAAATGAATGTTAAGGTGATAGTTCCCCCAAAAATAAAAGTTCTCAAATATTTTGCTCACCCCCATGTCATCCCAGATGCATATTACTTTCTTTCTGCAGATAAACACAAATCAAGTCCTAAAGAGTCCTAAAGACACTTTAAAAACTACACAGTGACCGTAACGGTAATCCATGCGACCCCTTGAATCAATGTCTTCTGAAGAGAAACAATAGATAAGAAAAATACTTATAATTTAAACTGTTTAAACTACTAACAATCACTTCAGACCAACTGTCGTACGTGCATGGGTTACAATCCACTTTTATTATATGGACTCGCAGAGATGGATTATTTTCTTTAAAATCTTTGTTTGTGTTTATGTGAAGAAAGAAAGTCATCTGGGATGGGATGAAGGTGAGTAAATGAGAGAATTTAAATGTTTTTGAGTGGACTATCCCTGTAAAGACTGATATTGCACTCCATTACCACATAATGTACCCACCAAGTCATTTTGTCACTTTGTACTATAACAGGAACTGTTCAAAGGATCATTGCTTCATTTAAATTATATATGAATTTTACACTTGTATTCTATATTATGTACTTGTGCATTTTTAAGGTAATGTTTATCATAAGAATACTGTGTAATACTATGCAGTTAGTGTTTTATGGATTCTGGTTTTTCCTGTCACAACATAATTGCTTCTGAGACTTTCACTTTCATACTTGTGTTTATGCTGTAGTGACAATAAAGATTGTACATTTATTTGAATTGATTTATATTTTCATTTACATTTATTCAAATGGTTTTTATAAAAGTCACATATGAAACTGTTGATGATTTGTTAAAAAAGCATTTCCAATTTTAAATGTTAAATGATAATGTTAACTAAATAAAATAACTAAATAAGATTATCAGAATGATAAAAAAGGGCTACAACGTCTATACCGTCTGACAGCAAGCCACGATTGTATATTTTCATATTTGAATTCTTCAGAATTAATTGATCATTAATTGTGTCTGTGTTCGTGCATATTGCTAACTATGAATAGTGTGATGGCCAGGGTTGCCAACTTTGATTACATGGTTGGAGTGAGACTTCCTTGACAGCTGAATATATCAAAAACAGACATTTTATTCTCTTTAAATTGTAACAGCACAACCTAATCAGACACAGCAATAGAGAAGAATCATCAGGAATATTACATGGGGATTATGCCGTTTTCAGTATTATACTGTATATAGTACTTTAATGTAGCCTACAGTTAAACCTCAAGACTTTCATTTTCTCTCGTGCTCCTAAAAGCTTATGTCGACAAAGTAATAGCAGCAGATAAATGCAGATAAAATTCAAAAACAAAACTCCTATCTATATCACTAAAATGAAATAGGAAGCCGCTTGCACACGTCAACCATGATCTCAACACAACACTGACGTTGTCACTTCAAGGTTAAGAAACTGTCAATCAAATACTCAGTAACCAATGAGAACACACCAATGCTAGCTCCGCCCCCGTGAGAGATTTTTGCCAGAATGGTGAACAAAAACTCAGGGATTGTAAACAAATTTCAGTGTAAATGAAAACTCTGGTAAAGCATTTGTAAGTACAGATCAACGAAGGAAAAAGATTGTAGAAAGCAAAGGCCAAATCCCGGCCATTTTTGGTTGATTGAAAAGTCCCGGCTGGACGCATTTTTTTTAGGTCCAAAAAGAGGACATGTCCGGGAAACAGAGGATTTAAGTAGGACCTTAGACAATACTACTGTATTGTTCTTTGTATGGGTCAGTGGCATGGAACTCATTTTGTCTGGATTTTTTATTTTATTTATTTGTAACTAAATGCCATTATTAAAAAAAATGAATTTTTTAATTAGTAATTTTGATCTCTTTAAGTCTCTATGGGGCTTCTCCACACTGGAACTCCGATGAATGTGGGAAAGATAGTGAAGGTGGACTCATCAGGGAACAATGCCTTTCACATTATCCACTGCCTAAGATTTGCACTGTTGGCACCAATGAAACCAACATTTTGCCACCTTGGAATTATAAGGTTCAATCTGCATTCTGAGCAGTTTTGAGATATTGACCGTCAAAGTTTTTGCATTCCATTCGACATTGTAGATACAACCTTTTTGTTTTCTTGATAAAAAGTCTCAAAACACAGGTCTAACACCAATCACATTGTCACAGAATAAGAATATGTGAATAACTCAATTTTGAAAAACATGTCAGATAGAATATTATAATTCCAAGGTGATGATTTGGCATTGGCACGAGTGACCAAAGGTTTGGCTATAGCAGTCTGACCATGAATATTGACTCTGTGAAGCTCCCGACGAACAGTTGACTGGAGAGTCAAAGTGCACATTTAATTCTGGAGTGAGTGGGCAGCTGTGGTTTTATGTCTTTTGGATATAATCTGGGTTAGTACCTGGACACACCGTTTCAGACAGCTTCCTCTTGCGTCGACAGTTACTCCTGTTGGATGTGGTTTTGAGACACAGCCATTGCCATGGATCATGTTGCATGCGCATGCATGGGATGTGCAAGCTGAGATGAAGTATACGATGTCCAGTCTGAAAACGCCGGCTTTGTACACACCCTAACACATACATGAATATCAGAAGCATGGCACGGGATGTTCAGTGTGCACTTCAGAGGGCAAAACACAAAATATCATTTTTGGAGAATGAACTATCTATAAAGTGAGTATGATGGCATCTCAATTATTAACCAGTTACATTGATGTGCATAGTGAGACATAACGCAAATATTTTTGAGATGACAGAAACATATTTCTCCTGGGGTCTAGATTTTAATTTATACATTTATTCTGCATTTAGCAAGGTGTCTGTAGTGTATGGAATGATGATAGTTGACAGAAATTGGATGCTACACTTTGTTAATGTCAGCTACCGTTAGCTACCGTCTCGTGTGCTATACCTAAGAGACATTTGTAACATTTAGGTTTGTCAGGCGGACAGTTGAAAGACAGTGTTTTATTTGTTTGTACATGCTTTCTTCAGTTCTTCAGATGAATCTAAATTGTTTAGGTAGTCGTATGAAAATCTTCTTCTTATCTGGTTACAGTAATATAATATAATGTGTATATATATATATATGTATGTATGTATGTGTGTGTATATATATATATATATATATATATATATATATATATATATATATATTTATATTTACAAATTATTTTAGAGCTTTCTCCCCTTCACATTCACACAGGTATCCTAGCAGAGTATCCACAGGTGTAGTTTATTGCATTAACTGTGTACTTGTGTTATCTTTCTTTAAAGCCATACACCACAGTGTACTTATACACCATAGTGTACTATTAACTAATATATATGACCATACTTTCCCCTATTGATTAATCATGGTACATTAAGGCATTTGTTTTGTATTACAAGTTTTTTATAATGTTAAATACGCAAATGTGGCATTATTTAATTAAATATTTGCATAATTGTCCATTACAGAAACCTGAACAATGGATAAAGCCAGAAATTCTTGTTTCATTTTGTCAATACACTATATGGACGAAAGTATTAGGACGCACATCTTAATTATTGAATTGAGGTGTTTCAATGAGACCCATTCCCACAGGTGTATAAAATCAAGCACCAATGCATGCATGCATTTACAAACATATGTGAGGGTAAATGGTTTGTTCTGAAGTGCTCAGTGTATTTAAGCATGGTACTGTGATAGGATGCTACCTCTGCAATTGTTCAGGAAACTTTTAACAGCAGCAACTCAGCCATGAAGCGAAAGACTACGTAAAAGTTGCCAACACTCTGCTGATTCCATAGCTGAAGAGTTTCAATCTTCCTCTGGCATTAATCAGCACAAAAACTGTGCAGCGGGAGCTTTATGGAATAGGTTTTGATGGCCCAGCAGCCTGCATGCAAGCCTCACAGTGGTGTAAAGCACGCTTTTTGTCTGAGTCTGTTTCGCCCAATGCCTAATTGTACGAGACCTGACACCTAACGTTGTTTTTTCCTGTGACCTGAAGCCTTTGGCTGTGTCTGAAAACACCCCGTATACCCTCATTCACTATTCCCTACATTAGTCCACTAATATATTTCACTTGAGGAAGTGAATGAAAATGAGTGAGCGAATTCAGACACAGTGCGTTGGAAGGGCTGCCGCTTTTGCATAGTTTGTGCTTGTTGTTTAGTATTTATTTGACACTTAGCAAACTGGCAGCTCCTGTAGTAAGATGAAAAGATTTATCGACTCTCATGGAAAGTATGTATAAATCTTAATTAAACAATTTAATAGTCATTTAAAAATAAATTTATACCTGTATGATATTATTCTGTAGCCACATTGGAGTAGGTGTTTTTAAAATGGATGGATGAATGATTCAGCTGCGCTAATTAACTGCAAGGCAAGCAGAGTCAGGGAGAGAGACAGAAAGCACATGGCAAAAACATACCCACACACGGTAAAATACACATCCCAAAACATATATGCATTTTATAAGTCCCCAGGACGTAACACCCCCACCACCAAGAATACAAACTAGGGTTTGTAGTAAAATACTTTCACTCTTACCATTTACATTAGGAAAGAAAGGTACAAGAGACAAAGAGAGAACACCATCTTGTTATACTCTAGAGAGCGTAACATAACATTTTCAATGCCCTTCTTGTGTCGAATGTCCAGATTATATTCCTGGATCGCGAGAGACCTCTGTGACAATCGCTGATTGGAACCTGACATTCAGGAAAGGAATACCAAAGAGTTATGGTCCTACTGAAGCTAAGCAGGGCTGAGCCTGGTTAGTACCTGGATGGGAGACCTTCTGGGAAAACTAGGTTGCTGCTGGAAGAGGTGTTAGTGAGGCCAGCAGGGGGTGCTCACCCTGTGGTCTGTGTGGGTCCTAACACCCCAATAAAGTGATGGGGACACTATACTGTCAAAAAGCACCGTCCTTCAGATGAGACGTTAAACCGAGGTCCTGACTCTCTGTGGTCATTAAAAATCCCAGGATGTCTTTCAAAAAGAGTAGGGGTGTAAACCCTGGCATCTTGGCCAAATTTGCCCATTGGCCACTGTTCATCAAGGCCTTCTAATCGTCCCGATTTACTGATTGGTTTCTTCATTCTGTCTCCTCTCCACCAATAAGCTGATGTGTGGTGGCCGTTCTGGTGCAATATGGCTGCCGTTGCATAATCCAGGTGGATGCTACACATTGGTGGTGGTTGAGGAGATTCCCCCCTCCATATGTAAAGTGCTTTGAGTACCCAGAAAAGCGCTATATAAATGTAAGGAATTATTATTATTATTACTCCCCGAGTATACATCAAAATTTTGAAGAGCAAGCAACAGTGCCAGAGCTTCCTTTTCAGTTACATTATAGGTTTGCTGGGTCTTAGAAAACTTTTTAGAAAAGAAGATGTTCAATATGGTACTCATCCTCTTGACGTAGGACCGCACCAGTTCTCTTAGCACTTGTGTCTACCTGCAGTCTGAAAGGCATCGTAAAGTTTGGAGCAGAGAGAACAGGAGCGTGGAAGAGGTATTTGGCAGCATCAAATGCAAGTTGAGTTAGTTGAGGTACTAAGGAGGGGAGAGTAGGGCAGAAGAATTAAGACAGAAATCTCAATAATATACATTCACACCTAGGTAACTTCTCAATTCTCGCTTGTTACAGGGTACAGGGAATTCAAGTATGGCTGAAATTTTAGCCTCAACAGGTTTAACCACTCCTTGATCTACCTGCTTACCTAAGTATGTAACAACTCCTTTTGTAAGCTTACATTTGGCAACATTTAGTGTCAAGGAAGAAGCAGTTAGGCATTAGGCATGCTCAGTAATGCGGTGTTAGGTTTTTGTTATACCAAATTGTCCAAATAATGCATTTTCATGGGAGGGTTTTAAGAATTGTTGTCGATAGCCAGCAAGCAAGACGACCTGCTGCATCCTAACTCTTCTTGTTGGGGTTAGAATGGGGAGACTCTCACAGCGAATTATGGGTTGAGCCGTTGAGCATACATCAGTTGTACCCTCGCTATTGTGGTGCATTGTGGTGCATTCTGGGATTGAATGAGTGCACTCAATAACATCCACTATGGTTTCGGACACCACTACAAATGGCTGTCCCCTCCAATAGTGCCCTATTCAAGGGTATATAGGGGGCTTTTTCAGACACAGCCTTTTAGTCTGATGTGAGATGCTGTTTTGTCAATGGCTGAAGCCTTTTAGTCTGAGGCATGATGCCTTTTTGTCATATGCCTGAGGTATGAAGATGTCCTAGAACTTACACAGGACAGATGGCAAATTGAAAGAACCTACCAAAATCTGTGTTATGTCTCATTCAATCGGTCGGTCAATCAGTGTTTCAAATGTGGAAAGACCAATAAAGCGGCTTGTAAACAATGTCAAGTAACATTACATTTACTTCAGAGAAGTCATTCAGAGTCTATAAATTCAATAGTTAGCTAGAAAAATTTAGCATACTATATGCAAATTTTGCTAAATTTATGCTCTATATTGTATATGCATTGTATTCCTGTCAGGACCACTATTGTCATAGATGATTGACAATTAGCATACAGTTTGGATTGGCGTTACGGTTCTGATCTGAGCAAGAATTCCCTGCACATCCATGCAGTCTAGGGAGAGCAACTATAACCCCCCTAGGGGAAACCGAACAGAACCAACATAATGTATTGTATCATTAATGTTCCATAATTAATGTATACATAATTTGAGAAATTAGTCTGATTCAAATGGGAATCAGAAGGCCAAATCCTGACTGGACAAGAGGAGCTGGGGATGGAGAAGGGTCATTAGCTCCTGAGCAATGCGATAGCTGCTGATAATACTGATGGACCTTATATATATGGATGCTGTGAAAGGTGTCTTATTCCTACAGATGTGGATCAGCTGAGAGTCAGCTGATGCGAGCTTGACTGACGTGACCTGTCAGAACTAACGCTACGCTTGATTTTTCTATTTCAAAAAGTGAATAGAAACATATTTGTCATTTTTCATAACATAATTGTTAAAAGATTATTATTAAACACATTATTATAAAAATATCCCTATGTTCCTTATACATATCCATACATTTTAACCTTTAATATTATAGTAACTGGGGATACATTCCCCAATTAATCAATATAGAATAGAACTGAATCAAATCACAAGCTTGTGAATCGAAATCAAAACGTGAAATTTGTGTCAATACCCAGCCCTAACTTTCACTTACATAAATGTATGTATTTAATACACCTCGCCTACATTATTCACAAGACCTGTAAATAAAATAAATCATAGGAACTCTAATCTGTGGCATTAGACTTGTTTTATTAGTCATGGGTATGTTTTGTTTGGTCATCGGGCTATTTTCTTCACACAATCCTGTTTTGTCAGGGTCTTCATGTATTTTTGCCAATTTCCAGCTCATCTGCATAAATAACTCCATTCTAAGACACACACTGAAAGCCGTGTCATCATATTTCTGATCATATAAGGCTAATGTAGTCATCATCACACAGTAACCCTGTGCTTTGGAGAAATGTGGAACATCAGAGTTATAGAAACCCCATTCATTATGAAAAGCAGTTACTTTGATGTTTTTGCAGAAAGGAAAGTAATTGTTGGGTTGGTCATGAACACACACACATGCACACACACACAGCTTTTGGTATGTAATCCCTGAGCTCATGAGGACATTGCAGAAAAGATTAGTCCCACCCACACAGAACTAGTATACATATGACCAGAACCCACTCAACACTCTGATCTCAAGTACTTCATTTGAAGAATAACAGCAACAAGATATTGATACGCGTCCTGTGCTCATTTTAAAGGGAGAGCTGCTCAGAGAGTGAGGAGGAGCTGCATCAGCTGTCATGGATGCACAAACAAGAACTGAAAGATTCACTGGTTGATATGTACAAAGGTGAGTATGAAGAGAATGTTGTCCTTTGTATGTCTTTTTGGGTTTTGTTGTGGTTGAATCTCAATGATGGACTAAATTTGAGAGTATAGTCGGACAGTTTCGTTATTTAAACTTTTAAAATGTGAGAGCAATATACTCACACCACTGGAGGACTGTGTTCTTAAATCTGGGCACTAGAGGGCATCCTTATCATATAAGATGGTCGTGAACAGTCTTCATTGCTTAGTGCTGTGGTATTTGTTCGTTATTTTAGCCTTAAATATTGCAATTAGTGTTTATTGACTTTTTTTGAAAACAGCCAAGTATCAAAGGCTCCTAAGAAATGTTGGGATGGTCAACTTTAAAGAGCTTTAAAATTTTTAGAAAAACCTGCATATTACAGGCAATATGACACTACGTTTTTTCATTTTATTCATATTTGCATGATACACGGTAAATACTATATACTGTATTAAAATGGTACACAACTAACTTTTTTATTTTTGTTGTTGATTCTTGCTGTTAGTGTATATTCATATGAATATCTGCAACACTTTGAACACAGTTCTACACTACTGTTCAAAATTTAGGGGTCAGGAATATATTTTAAAAAATTAATTTAATTAATGTTTTTATTCAGCAAGGACTTTTAAAAAAAATATTAATATTTTTAAAAAAATGTTCTATTGAAATTTCTATTCATCAAAGAATCCTGAAAAAAATGTATCACAAAAATATTAAGAAATGTTTTTTGATCAAATCAGAATGTTAGAATGATTTCTGAAAGATCATGTGACACTGAAGATGATGACAGGTTGACATGATGAAAGTTTAAAGCAAAATGTAAAATATATATTTTTTTATTTTATGCAAAATATATATTTAACAAAATGATCTTTACTCTAAAAATCTAAGCCATATGTCTACCCAAGTTGTGCTCCAAATTTGAAGTTGACATCACAAAAATTTAAATTTCTGAGATTTTGTACCAAAAATAGCCACGTGGTGTCACTCACATTCCATTGGATATTTTGATGCGTTCTTCTGTTACGAATACATTTCTGTCACAATATAACTTCTATCACAAATATGGAACATTGAAAGATCTCAGACCTTTCCAACAATAGGTGTTTTGTCAAGATTAGAAAAAGTTTTGATTATAAAACAGTGCAGTAAAATATGTAGACCTAATATGAAACATGACACCGCCCACTAAGTAGAGCCCTAAATGGAATTTAAGTACCGTTTCCATGGTAAAGAAGTGTCGGGTTTCAAAATGGTTTACACAGAATGAATACTGAGGGTGTAAGCTTTCAAAGGATACCTAATTTATGATGAATGATAAAATACGTGATCAGGAAAAAAATGGCAATAATAAAGCTGGACTAGCAAAGTTAAAATAGAAAACAGTTATTTGAAATTGTAATAATATTTCAGAGTATTCCTGTTTTTACTGTATTTTTTGATCAAATAAATGCAGCCTTGGTGCGTAAAAGAAACGTCTTTCAAAAACTTTTAAAAATCATACCAACCCCAAACTTTTGAACAGTAGAGTATGTGGATGTAAATTTTACACTTTGTATGTTTACTGGTTGTTATGTAGTGACATTGCTTCCTTTTTATGCTTTGCATTTGTCTAGTCTCTAACTCTATAGTCTAATCTATACATGGTGGAAACAAAGCTTCGCCGATCCTCATATGAGCATCAGTCACTCACTCTCAAACACTGTAAAGGCTGCCGATGAGGTTCGATCCTTTATAGCATGACCTCTGCGTGGCTCGTTTGTTTTTTGGAGTTAATGCCAGGCTAGCTGTTTCTCTGATGTGCTGACACATCCTGCAGTAGAAGAGCCCAACCCAAAGCGTTACATCCTAGTGATGGGTGGAGGCCAAGACCTGGAACAGGATCTACTTAGCATGTATCCTGATATCTCAGACACCAAACGTGTGTACATGTTCGCCTGAGGGTATATGGCTTCATGCCTGTTTTTATGGGTTGTGTGTTTTTGGTACACAGACATTATGTCTGCTACTCACAAATACAAGCACATATTTTACGATCATTAGTATGACCTGTCTAGGGGTTTTGCATTGCAGTCACTTGTGTTGAAGCCATCTACTTCCTTTTCAGTGTCAGATAAACATGAAGCATGGAACAAACCCAATGTATGCTAGCTTGAATGTTTGTTTATTGTAAGGTTATTATCCTGTACAACAGAGAAAGTGTGTTCAGCCACTGGATCCAAGTGACAGTTCAGCCGACATCAACATGAAAATGTATGTCTCTAAAACAAGAAGCACATTGCTGATTCAATTCAGGTTACTTAAGTGTTTATGACACTTAATATGACACTTAAGTGTTTTCCAATCATGAAAATGAACATTATTAGAAATATCAGCACTGATTATAGCATGTTTGCCAGTGTGGTATTGCTTTTAGAGAACATTTCTAAGAGTCAGAATCTGCTAAGGGGTAATTAAATGTAACAATTTATCATTTTTTATTGGAAAATTAAACAACATTTTATCAAACTTTGATAATTGCCTTAATCCTTTAAAATGAGAAGACTTTTTATAAAAATCACCTGTCAAGTTTATAATGTATATTACATAAGCTTATGAGAGTCAACTCAAATCAGGAATGTCAGAATCAGACTGTGTAATTCGTCCTGTCAAAGTCATCACCCGTTGAAGATTTTCAATTGGATTGGCATAAATAACATGTATTGTGCACGTTATGTTTGACAGACATCAATGTTGTGATATTGAAATGGTGGATTTAAAAACAGATGGATCGTAAGGGAATATTTACTTCTTAGCTGGCAAGTCTTCAGTGAAGTGATTGATGGCCGTGAGTGTGTCCATGTTTTTAGTGATATTCCAACCAACAGCCAGCCTAAGATTTTGACTGGCGAGATAACGTGTGAGGGGTGATGTTTAAGTTTTGTGTTTTTATAAAATGCGCTGGAGACATTTGAAATGCTTTTTGCGTAGTTAATTATACACATTTTTACAGTTTATTTCATGGCTTAAATAAATTACATGTTACTTTGTAACATGGGTTTGTCAAAAATTCATTGACTTTTGAAAATCAAGTTTTTGTGTTTTTTTTTTTTTTTATTTATTTTATTTTTTTTTACCAGGAAATGAGTGGTTTTGATGCACAAAGTTGTTTTTATTGTTCCCTTAGCAGATTTTGACTCATAAACCAAAAGGTAATTTGAGGGAAGTAAGGTGCTGTTTCACTAAATATGTGAAAGCCATCAATCAGAACTGTTTTATAGTTGTCATTAAATAAACGTTGTTTTAGTTTGGAAAAGTGATATTTCTTTAGAAGGACTATCAGATGCTGGTATATGGAGTTGGTATAACATATATTTAAGTTATAATTTCATTAGATTTGGTGTTTTGTAGCAGACTTTCAAATGCTTTACGTTAATTGCACTTTTTTATCCTAGTTTGAGAGTGCCCAAATATTAAATAATAATATAATGTTTAAACAGGCTTATTTATTTTGATTCACACTTTTTACATTAATTGGATATGCGAGATGATTCTAATACGTGTGATGTATCTGGCTTTTTGAGACGTTTGGACATTTTTCATGGCCATTTAGTTTCTGTTGATTTTGTGTATATAGAGTGCAAATTAAGTGTTCAAATGTAATAAAAGCAATTGTATACATCTTATTTGCTATGATTAAATAATGAAATCTAGATATAGCAAAATTGTATTAGTCATAGACCACCTTGCTCTGTCAATATCGGCCGTTGAATATATGAGAGTTGCTACACTTTCTGATTGTTTTTATAGTGGCATAGACCAGCAAAATAAGGGTGAATGCACATCTTTGACCCCAAATTGAATTTCACCCCAGTGAGATGGTGTCTGTTTCCCTGCTGATTTTATTTGTCTGACGTAGTTTGGGATAAACTGACTGCTGTAGGCTGGGTCGTGTTATTACAACTGAGATGGTGGATTGTTTTCTTGCATGGGTAAACTGTCTTTTTGCAGTCCAAATTCAAAGCACACACGCCAAGTCCATCATAACAAACACGCTAAGTTCCCTATGGAGTTGAATTGGCCTTCCCAACAAGAGCAGAAATAGGGCTACAGTCTCAACAAGCTTTGTTCTTAGCAGGTGGATCGACCTTTGACATAACCCGTCACGCCCCCCTCCCCCTATGCGGGCAGGAAACATACTATTTGGTCCCATCAGCTCAGCTCTGTTTACGCCGGTACAGCGTGGTCCTCCTCGTCTTTTCCGACAGCCACCCACCCTGATATCACGTCTCACTCCCTCTCCGCCGTGCTTGGCTTCACGGTGAGCAGGAGGCACGTTGGCGACCCCTTTGCGGCTTCCTTGTGGGTCCCATTGAAGTTCAAAATCTCTAGAATGGAGTGCCGTGTGGCCTAACAGGCTTGTCTGCTCCCTAAGTGGGTGGTCCACCAGTGACAGAGGGATTCCTCAGGGCTCTGTCCTCCTCTTTTGTGTCTCTGTGTTGGTTTAAGGAATAGACCTAGGATGGGCACTGCTTAACTGTGGAAGCCTGGATACTGTGATCTGAAACCAAACAAACCTAGTAGAAAGGCCAACGCACTCACAAACATACAAAGACTCAAGCTATAAACCCAACGAGAGGCTGGCATCTCTTGAAAGGTTCACGAAATGTGGAATTTTTGTGGATTTTTGGGTCAGTTTAATGAAAACATGTCCTGGTCATATTTTATTTAGATAAAATAAGAAATTATGTTCTGCATGAAGACCATTAGAATTGTTTTTGCATTGTGACTTTTTTCTGTTACAATAAAGCAAGTCTTATAATTGTTAAAATTCTTTCAAAATTCTCTTTAATGTAATAGATGTAAACGTTTTATTTATATATTCTTTCTCAATTGTGATTTTCATTACATTCTCATCTTAATATAGTAAATAGTGGGGGTGTCATGATCTGATGTTGATGCTGAATGATATTATTGCGATATTCCAAAACATATGGTAAAAATTTAACAAATTATATCATGTTGATTAAAATGCTAAATTTAGCATTATTTTGGGGTTATATGCTTGCGAATATGCTTGCAATCTATTATTGTTGCATTTTGTATTGCGATACATTGTTACACCCCTAATAAATGGTATAGTAAATACAGCATTTATTAGTTTTATTTTAGTCAGCATAAATTGCTCTATAACAATGTCATAATTTAAAAATGCTTGACAGTTAAAACAAGATTTCATTTTAGTTTTGCATTGCAGTTTGGGAGAAAATGTGCTTATCTGTTCTATTACAATATCACTGTCAATGGTCATAATCTTTTTCTTTATACTAAACATATAAAGAACATTGTAACATTTCTTAAATAATATATTTTCTTTTTTTTTCTTTTGATTTTGGGGAGAAATATGACTGATCTCAAATCTGTTCTCAACAGAGTTTGTGAGATTCTTCCATTTGTGTATGATTTTACAAGATCTCTTGCTTTACTTGCTTGTCAAAACAGTTTAAACGGTTATAGAAACTGTTCAAATCTCTATAGAAATGAAGTAGTATTAACATTTATCACAAGTTTTTGCTGAATTTGGATTTTGATATGAAGATTGCCAGGCTTTAGTACCTGTGGTATCTGTTTTATTATCTGTGACAGTAAGTAGCCTAAATGTTTTGGCCCCTGATTGTAAAGTCTTGATATTCACTTGATTTTTTTTTTTTTAAATTATGAAATAATCTAATTCTGTTAGTATCACAGGGGCGCTGATGTTCCATGAACTCTTAAGAGCTGTTCTGATTTCAGAGTTCAGACTGACGCTCATATGTTGCTAACACTCCTACCACCCAGTTGCGAGCAGGATTCCAGACGACCTAGTGATGGCCATGAAGCAGAGAGGAAAACAAACAAGGCTTACTTTGCTGTGAACCACAGATGCTTGGGAACTGTTTGAACAGGGAGCAATTTAAACGGTCACTCCTGTGGCCTGTGTTCAAACATCAAGTGGTAATGAGGACGGAGTGCCTGGTCCTGTTGCCCTGGCCTCCCCTCTGCTTTTCAACACATTCACTTGCTCAAAGGAGGCCGGCCGAACAATGACGGGCCACTTTCACAGACTGGCATTTTTACTGCTTTTTTACGCACTTGTATTTTGGGAATGTTTAGACAAACCTGCGACAAATACTCAGTGGGCGTATGATTGGCACTTGAGTTGGAGAATTTATTAAGAGAGCGGGAATAGTGGTTTGAAATTATTTGGCCCGCCTAGAATAGTTCATCCAAAAATGAAAATTCTGCCATCATTTACTCAGCCTCAAGTTGTTCCAAACATGAGGTTCTTTCTTCTGCTGAACACAAAACAAGATATTTTGAAGAATTTCGATTTCTCAAACAGTTGATGGGACTACTATGGAAGTCAGTGGGGCCCATCAACTGTTTGGTTACCGACATTCTTCAAAATATCTTGTTTTGTGTTCAGCAGAAGAAAGAAACTCATACAGGTTTGGAACAACTTGAGGGTGAGTAAATGATGACAGAATTTTCATTTTTGGGTGAACCATCCCTTGGCTTTGTTCCCGTATACTCTCTCGCAGATTTCCGCAGAATTATGAGACCTGTCATTTACATAATTCTATGTTCGTTGCATGTTTATCTATTCATTATATAGTCAAATTTGATAATGTTTTCACCTGCTAATAAGAGTATAGAGCTCTGACTAATTTTCCCTCAAGATCAGCACAGAAAAGGTCAAAAATACACATTCCGTGTGGGCCTAGCTGTGGGTTAGTGAAGCGTAGTCCTCTTTGTGCTAAGTTCTCAATAATGTGTTCGTTAGAGAAGAGCATCATTGGTGGAGATTTGAGCTAAGCACATGTACGTGAGCGTGTATTCGAGAAGAGACAGTCATGTGATTCCTCTATTGTACATCAGTTGCTCTGTAAATATTTGCAGTGATGTACATCCCTGAACACACAATACCTCCCACAAGCCTCTCCGCATGTGTCCCACAGTAGCACCGACGTCGCCCAAGTGCCTGTGATATCCGAATATCACTCATTTATATGAACTTTGTTTGTTCCCCAATGTCCTCCAGTTAGAAAAGAACCCTGGAATGTCCTGGAGTGTTTTCTCACTTCAGTCTCCCGCCGTTTAAAGCCGGTTTGTTTGAAGGACAGGTCGAAAGCGCGAGCATCACTCATCCTTAAGGGTGAAAAAAAGAGAAAGGCTGTGTTTGGATTTGACGCTTCTGCATCGCCCAAAGTTCAGCTTTGCAGTTCGTGTTGGAGAAAGGATTTCCTGAACAAAGGAAGATGTGTTTGTTGAGGATCCTCGAACCACTAGCTATGTGTGTGTTTTAGCACCGGGCGCTGAGGTGACATGCTCAGCAATCACAACAGATTTTGTAGCCCTTTCAATGTTGCTTTGAAAAAGCAGGGTTAAATTTTGACTTAATGACATTTTTCTTTTCCATTGATGGACGTTTAGGGAAATTATGGGAATATTTGTGATGTCTTTAGAAGGAGAGAAGAATCTGAGTAGTTTATTGCCAAAACTTGTTAACAAAAATTACATTGGAAAAGCTTCCAACAAAACGCCCAGTTACTATTGCTATTTTTACTACTGTTTAGCCACGGTGACTTAATATTTATGAATTGATCTCCTTCAAACAATCTAAGAAACTTATTTTTACAGTCCTAATAATAGCCAATATGGGCTTTTTAATAGCAAAGGTTACATATAGATGTCTATCATCCAAGCGAATATGACAATTGGCCGATATGATGACATAAAAGAAGCCAAAAATTGTCTTATTTGTCCCTCTGACCGGTTTATCACACTATAATATTTTGGTGGATGTATGGTAAACAAAGTAAATTAAAGGCCTTGATTGTAAAAGCCATTATGTACTTCAGCATCATTTTAAGTTGAAAATGTTGATAAATGTAAAAAAAAATATTACTGGTTATAAATAAAAATTCTGTCTGTAAATGTAGACATGGGTGGAATTTAGATATTGCAGTGGATAATGCAGTGCAAAAAAAGGAATATATAACAAGTTATTACATATATATATATATATATATATATATATATAAATATATATTTACACATTATATATATCATACATATATACATACATATAGATAGATAGATAGTCAGCACTGTTATTCATAGCAATTGTATTCAGACAAGCTGTCCCATCTGTTCATTTTTATTGGAGAATGACTGTACATAGAAAGATAATGAGTTGAAACATGCGCAGCTTTCAGAAGAAACGACACGGAGTCGAGAAGGCGAAACACTTGGCCGGAATGTCTTTCATAAGACAGCTGACCTTGAGTTGACTCGTTCCCTGAGCCCCACCTCTCCTGTTTGGCGTCTCTTCGATGAGTAATAACAGTTTCACGGCTGGTGACGCCACCTTGCACTAGTTTCACAATCTTTTTTGCCACAATAAGGCATTGTTTCTTTATGTTTCTGTGCCCAAGTTAAAATGCTTTTAAACTCGTATGTTGAAAGGAATGCGGTTGAAGTGTTTTCTTTTGATCTGTGCATGAGCAAGGGTGTTGACAAATGAAATTATTAATATTTTAATCATGACACACAGAACGACTCTGAAGGAAAGACACGCATCAGGATTGTCTTTTATTCAGATCTTTGATTTCAAAGAAATATTGAGGGAAACGTCAGTTAAAATGTGAATTGAGTTGCCATTTTGTGCTCCAGAACTATGAGTGTGTAACAGTGTTTGAAATATGAGCGAAACCTTCCTTTGCTCGCGTATCGACCGCATTAAGCTCATCCTTAAATAACTCTGTTCTCCCTCCCAAATGTTAGCCAATGCAAATCTCAGCTTAGTCCATATTTACACAGACAATTTTGAGGTTACATTCAGCAGATGAATTATCCAATCGCTGAACTATTCACTCTTGACATCGAATTGTAGAATTGAAATAAAATGTGCTGTTTGTCTAAGTGCTTACAAATACAGACCTTTTAAAATTAATTTTTGATGAATAACTGTGACAAACTGTGTCAGCAAATCATGCTGTCGAAAGCTGCAAAATTTGCTCCAGGTAGATTGAAATGAATCATTTTCTAAATAATGAAAGCATTGGCGTAAAACTAATGTTTAAGAGAAGTACTGGTACAAATATTTTTGTGAACCCTTGAACTTTTCATTGTTTGGAATTTAGGAATTGAATTAAGAGTTTATTGGTGGTGGTAGTACAACAACAGAGATCTTAATACAAAACCAGCATACTGTGGCGTGAGTGGGTGATTGAGGTTAGAGGTCAAGGGTTAGTTCATGAATGTAAAGCAAGCATGAAAGTACATTTTCTCTATTTCCAAATTTGATATAAATAATACATTAATTATAATGAATACTTTGATTTCATTTTATAACTCAATAATGTATTGCAATGCAGTTATAGGATAAAAGCTATATTTATTATTTTGGATATTACGATACACTTTCGGTTCACAAGAATGAGATGATATTTTAACACCTTTTTAAGAAATCTTCAATGACAGAATATATAAAAGTTTTTTATTCAACTGAAAGTCGTAAAATGCAAAAGAATGCAGAATGTTTTAACTATTCATCTCGTAATGAATGTCACTTCACTTTTACTGTCTGAGTATGAATTATCAAATGCTGTAAATGACAGAATAATGCAAGTGTTGTAAAAGGTTTTGCCACAAACTCAACTCCATCAGGCTGATATCGCAAGACATCTTTTCACCTCGAAGATAAATATCATCACGTTTTAATATTGTATTATTTTTTTTCAGTGTATCTTAAGCATTTATAGTATTTGTGTGAAGCCTTGATGCTAAGTTGAATTATTTTTGGCGTGAATCATAACTGTCATAACTGATAATTGACAGGATCAAACACACAATACAGAGCATTCAGGGTTTATCCTATTGCACATCTTGGGGGGCATTTTGCCTGCTTTTATTCATTCAAAAGCAGCGCTGTTTAAAGGCAGTTGTGGGGTGGGGGACGCGCTTTCTTTATTCCTAGCATGGCTCACTCTTCTCTCGCACCCAAATTAGCTGGATATGGGGAAATTGAGGCACTCATCCTGGCAGATTTGGAGGGTCATTTCTCCTCCCCCGTTAATGCAGGAGGATCAGTGAATCGCGGCCTGATAGACGCTGCCGAGGACGGATCCGTCAGAGAGATCTGAGATGCTAGCGCTAGCTCATTCCCACAGGCTCAATTCAATTATCACTGCGTCTGCTCTGAGAATGAGCTTTACGCCCGTCCTGCTTCACAGATCCCACTCTCCCTGCTAGACGTCTTCATCATCTAAGAAACATAAGGCCTACCTGGAGAATTTTCAAGTAATGCGAGGAATTATGCTTTGATTTGAGAGACTGTGTAATTATAGAACTTCAATAAAGTGACATTGACGGTCCTGGAGGATTTTTAATATGTTATTTTGATTAGTTAATCTTTTAACTAACCACCTGGCAGTCGATTGATCAGAGGGAATAGTTTTAAAAAACTATATTCATATCTGGATGGGTTGACAAAGTCTCATTGGTTTAGAGCTCATTTTAGAACTAAAATGTTTTGTTTTTGTCGCTGAAGGTGATGTAACTGAATACAAGTAACCTTTCCAAGTAGGGCGAAATAAATCTTTTTGATTTATAGCCCATTTGAGTGGGTTTGTTTGCTGAAGGTCCAACAAGCTCAGTCTAAACCCCCTCAAGTTTTATCTTTGATCAGTATTGGTTAATCATCTACTTGAGTCAATCAATATTTTTAGTTAAGAATTGCACAAGTTAAGAATTGAGTCATTTTTATTTTGGGATTTCAGCTAAATATGAAATCAGGGTTCAAAGTTGTTTTTTGCTCAAAGTTTATTTGTGCCACAGATGTTGAATAGCCTAACTTTTGCTCTCAGCATCCAGAAAGTGCATTTGAAGAACCATTAACTTTGTTTGTACTAAATTGTAAATATATAGTTATTGTTTGTATAGTGTCTTGGTCTAGATTCAAAGAATGACACCCTGCAAATAGATAAAAAATGATTAAATATAAATATACATAGTTATTTTATTAATTTATTATAGGTATTTTTTATTTTTCCCTTTTATAACAGGTTTCAGTAGTCTGAGACAACATTGAAAAACAGGCATTAAAAAAAATCTAATTTACAACAAAGAAAAATTACAGACAAAATAATAGTTGAGTTTGTGTTTAAATCGAACACCGCAACAAGCTTAATTCTATACATTCCTAAAATCATGTTCATTTTTTTCAGTACAACTTCACCCAAATGTTTATACTGATTTGTTCAGAAAAAAAAAATCTTTATTATTATTAATTAAATGTAAGCATTTTCAGTTGGGGCCTCAGAATTTTGAATCCTATTTCAAATAGTTTGATTTTAATGTTTAACTTTCTCAACTTTTAAAAATGAAGTTGTTTAGTCTCCATTCCCGTGTCAGAAACAGTTTTCACTAATCGGCATAAACAGTTGGAAAAAGCGCCAGCCTTGCAGTAAGATAGAATCAGGCTACAGTACATGTAACTGATTGACAAAAAACTGTTTCTATTATTAATATCTGTCAGCAAGTCAATAAAATCTTTTGATCCTGGAAAAGTCAAGACCATTCAAAGCTTCACGACAGCCCGTGACAATCAAATTACACGACGGGGTGCTCCCAGGTGCTTGTGCGCACCTCCCCATATAAAAGAGCCTGTTTATCCATATCAAATCAGTTCATGTCTGCCTTTTTCATGCTGTACAATTAAATCTGCTTTAAGACTCTCCACATTAATGTCCGTATCAAAATTCAAAAAGAATCGGTAAGACGAGAATCCTGAGCTCGTAGATTCACAGGGATTTCGCATGAAGCCCGTTTAATCAGGATAACACTGTTATTAATATTCATAAAGTCAGCTGGAATACAAATGACAGCCTGAAGAATCTGGAAACTTTTTGCGGAGGAAATGCATTAAATGCAGCTTAAAAAATTAATGGAATTTAGTTTATATTAGAGGGAAACGCCAAACCCCCCTCATCGAGCGATTGAAATTGGGCTTAGACATTTCTTTTTGAAGAATTCCATCTTTGACAGACATCAAAGGCATTTTCAATGAATGCGACGCATGAATGGTCATTTAAAAGGATTTAAAGACATTACACTGCAATAATTGTACATGAATAATAAGTAGCCCACCGAGGCAATTAGCTTAAAGTCTACAAGACAGGAAAATGAAGATCACTGAGCGACAGCAAAGGACAAATTGAAATGAGAAAAGTTTGAAGGAAGGATAAAGTGGCTTTAAGTGGCAAATGCTGTTTTGTAAGATTTGAGCCGTCTTTTACATTTGATGCGTGCCTCTAACCTATTAATGTTTCTTTATTTACTCATGTTTTATCCCTGTGAAGGAATATTGATGAACTATTCAATGTTATCTGAAGGAACGATAGTCCTCTTTTGTATCTTTTTCACGTTTCTAGAGATTTGACATGTTTTTAAACTACTCGAATGGGCACACAGTCATAGACTTTTACATTTTCACATTGTATTTGACACACAGACACATTCACGCTTTGGGTTTAAATGCTTTATGGGATCTTTCCATAGACATAATGGTTTTTATACTGTCCAAACTGTATATCTATCCCTCAAACCTAACACAACCCTCACAGAAAACATTCTGCATTTTTACATGTTCAAAAACATAATTTTCTCTGATTTATAAGATGTTTTCCTCATGGGGACCCCCCAAAAAAGGTCAATTTTATCCCCATAATATTGGGAATACCACGACCACACACAAGCATACACACACACACACACACACATATTTTTAATCTGAATTGTTTATTTATCCACTACTATAATCACAAAATAGAATTGCATATATAATCTTCTTCCATAAACAATCCCTCTGTCTGCCATTGGTCAGTCAGACAGATTGTCCCGCCCTAAACTCACACCATTGGTTGAGACAGTGTGCCACGGCATTTACATTTTTTCAGTTTCTGTATTATTTTAACATTCAAAAAAAATCACACAAATTCAATCAGTGGCCTTTAACTTGGCTTTGGCTACTTTTAAATGAAACAGTATCAAGTTATAAGTTTTCAATCATTTGAGCTTGTTGAAATGGCATTTTTTATTCAGAGGCATAAACTATGATTAAACTACGATTTGATTTGAATCATCTCCTCATCTAGCTGTAGTGCCACTGTTTGTACACAATAACTGGTTATTGGCTTCATTGTAGCATGTTACACTCTGCAAGATTTGGCGTGAATGTAATTTTCGGCGCTGCCCTGTAAGCACCAAGGCTAATAGCTCATTAATCTATCATGAAACTCCTGCAGATTATGTAGAAAATGTAGATGCGATGCTAATTCACCATCTGGAGCGTCAGCCGCAAAGAAACAGGCCTCCTATTGCACTCAGCACAATTCAAACTTTCATTAAGCCAGAACGAGCTCTTCCCTGTTTTTCAATATCGGATTATTGGATAGTATCCGTTTCATTAAGTTTCTTGGGGGTGATTCTCTCAGGAAATGGTGTCAATCAATGAATCGGTCCAAATTTATTTGGTAAAGTGATCTTTTCGCAGAACTGTTTAACGCGTCTCGCCGAAAATGATGTGAACATCAAAAGGTCAGGTTTGTATGCTTTGTGTTGTTTTTTTCCCCTTTCTGTCTTTTCCAAAGCTGCTTTCTCTTGTTAGTGTTAAAGGATTACCAGGCGTCTTAGCCATACCTACTATCTTTAGTCTTTCTTCATCCTCGTCCTCCTCTCTTTCTCTGTGAAAGTGCAGTGTGCGGGGCCAGCTCCCGCTCAGAGTCTATCACTGAGATTAATGGAGCCCTGTGGTGTTTGGCACAAAAAGCCAGTTGTCCGTTCACGCCTGACTGTGTCTGAGCTGAATAGCGTGTGAGCGGTGTGAGCTGTGTGTGCTGGCTTACAGCGCGGGGATAACGTTCCACTGGCATCTGCCCCAGGGGTCACCCCCACCCGCCTCGTGCACAACCTCCCAAGAGCACTCACTTTTTATGTCTTCTTAGCTCTCTTCTGCCAACTTTCTCTCATGGTGTCCGTCATCCCCTATTTCGTTTTCATGACCTTTGTTTCCTTTTCCCAAGGAACTGATCATTATTTGTCCTGTGCTATACCATCTTTAAAGGTGCCAGGAATTAAAAATAGCTGGATTTATGGATTTCAGTCCACGTGTTTTGTGTCCATGTAAATGCTTTGAAAGTGTACTCTTAAACGTTGATATAGTGAAGCTTTTGCAGTGGTTCTTGACTCAATTTTACCGAACACTTTATGCCAAAAAGGTTCTATATGTGGAGAAATGTCTTAAATGATTGCATAATGCTTCCATTTATATTTTCTAGCGATAAAGTATGTTTACAAGCTGCTTAATTCATCAAATTTAATTAGAATTTAATTTATCAAAATTAAATCCACAAAATGATTATATTTCAGACACTTGACACAATTTTTTTCCCTTCCAGGAAGACAGACTAAAAATATTAAACCTGCACTCATGGCCCTATCCGAATTTTTGTGTAATCTAGTCCAAGTTGCTTTCAATATAGCAAGTATAGCAAATCATTTATATGACGTAAACTAAAGCCTGTTGGGTATTTTAAAAAGTATATTTCTTGCCACCACTTGCTATCAAAATTACAGTAATGTTGTGAAATGTTATTACAATTTAAAATAACAGGTTTCTACTTGAATATATTTTAAAGTGTTATTTATTCCTGCTATGGCAAAGCTGAATTTTCAGCATCATTACTCCAAGTGTCACACAATCCTTCAGAAATCATTCTAATATGCCGATTTGGTGCTCAAGAAACATTTATTATTATTATCAATGTTGAAAACGGTTATTTTTGTGGAAACTGTGAAACGTTTTTTTCAGGATTCTTTGAGGAGTTGAAAGTTAAAAAAGAACAGTATTTATTTGAAATAGAAATCTTTGATATTATGAAAGTCTTTAATGTCACTTTTGATCAATTTAATGTGTCCTTGTTGAATAAAGTTATGAATTTCTTTAAACATAGAAAATCTGACTGACTGTAGTGAAATGTAGTGAAAAAAAACAGTGTCCATCAAGCAATTTCCTAAGGTCTTTTAGTAAAACATTATGAAAGCAGTTCAGCACAGAAAGTAGAAAATTTAAGAGATGCATGGAGTACGAAATGATCTATTTCTAAAGATCTTTCCATGCCAAGATACAAAATATTAGGTCATTTTTACATTTCATGGGACATGGATAATGTAATGTTTTTTTGTTTTTGTTTTTTCATAGGTTATGTTAAGCTCTAAAATATTGCTTTGGATAGAAATTGCTCTTTGTAAGTGTTTTTTTGTGGTGTTGGAAGTTGGAACTCTCTTTAGAATACATTTATTTCCTTCCCTTTTCCACAGAGTGATTCCCAAAAAATAACCAACCAGGAAACAATACAAAATAAAGCAAGGGAAACATTCTGCATTTGCTGCGTTCAGTCAGTTTCTTAAAGATGTTCTGCAAACGTGACACCCCAAAGCACCTGCGGCCGACAGAAGCGAAATTGTCAGTGTTAACGTCTGTAAGCCCCCGGTGTGTGATGTGTTAAGAAGTTCTCGTCTCAGATGCTCCACCACTAGAGGGTAGCTCTCCACCACGGCTCCTACCGCCTACAGCAAGCAACAGGCTCTGCCGTTTGAATGTCAGCGTTCCTGCTAATTGCCTCCTGTCTGTTTGTTGCTTGCTTATGAATTAGCTTCCGTTCACGGAACTAAATTATCCACCATTATTTAATTACACCTGAGTAGATGATGCTTTAATTGGCGGTTCCTGACTAGGATCTGATATGGCTTGAGCTGTATTAAATGGCTGTTTACTTTTCTGATAGCGAAAAGCATTAAAACGATCGCATGGTGGGATTACGCTTTGTTAATTGCCCGCGTTCATTAGTCCTCCATAAACTGTGAGGTAAAGCACTGGTACACAGTGGATGAGATAAAGACAAAGTCTTAAAGCGTAATTTTACGCAGCAAATTAAAAGCCGCCTGTCTTGTTTTGCTGCCTCTACTCCAGAGGTTATTAAAGATTGCTCTCCACCAAGCACACGAGATCATATTGACAGGCTGTAATTAATACTAACCTTTCTAAGTCTAATGGAAAAGAAGTGAGCTCGAGCCTGTGATGAAAAGCATTTTTTTCAGCTTTGAAATTAATCATATCCCTTCTATATATTTCCAGCTAATCCTAAAGTCAATGAAGAACTGAAACAAAGGCTGCCGTCCCCTGTAAAGCACCATTGTTCAGAGACCACACCACAACTTGGGTAAAGATGCCTTCCTCAGCTCATTTTGCAGTGTTTGTCAATGGCTTTCTTCCACATGTTACAATTAAGGACGATTTTTTAATATGTGCGAAATGTTTATCAGTGTACATTGCAGGCGATGATTACACGCTGTAATATCTTTGCAGAGATGTGTTTTCTAAATCCAAAACGGTGTTACAATATTTAAAAATCGGCTGCTAGTTTAGTTTGTTCATCTTTAGTGCAATGCAAATGTAAATTGATTACAGGTGCAATGTTTGCAAGTTTAATGTGTTCGTTGAGAGATGGTAATTATTTTAAAGCAGTTCAGTGTTGAATTGGCTCTTGTATTTAAGTTATGTTTGTTAAACTTGTGAATAAGAGTTCGGGTGAAGAACCAGTTTGGGTCAGGACTCTTGAAGGTCTTTGATATCTGCTTCATGTCCTAGCTTTACTCAGCGCTTTGAAACAAATCATGCAGGTCCTTCAAAGCAGGGTCATTGATGTACAGTTTGTCAATATCCTGTACCTGTCTTGTGTCAGACAGAGCGTCGCACAGTGCACTGCTGTTAGATATCGAAGGAGACAAGCAAAAAAGTGGGTTGATTTGATATCTTTGTTTTGCATATTTATCGTTTTCACATCTGTTTTCAGATACTCTTTAGAAGAAACTACCTCAGCTACATCCCAATGTCAGAGTTTATCAAAAGCCCTGGAAGAAAAACTCATACAAGGTAATACATTATAATTTAGTTTTTTGGTGTCCATAATAATTGCATTCCAATCATAAGTCATAACAAAAATATATCACATTAAAAAGCGAATTGTGTCATTTCACAAGTTATAAGACTCTTTGTAAATGCCATTATCTGGTTTATTCATTTATGTAGATATTATTGTTACAACCATTTCCTGCCAGATTGTCTGTTTTCATGACTAAAGACAGGCTTTCCGTGAACTTCATGTTCTATACACTACGTTAACAGTTTATATGTAATTTATTTATTTATCTACATAAACATTTATTAACATTATTCCATAATACTGGGCTGCTGCATAATATCTTTACCTAGGCCATAACGCTGTGGAAGAGCCACTATTTAGATAGACTGGTTGGAATGACAATGAGAGATAAACAGAGTATTTACCAACCCTTCACCAGACGCTCCTGATATGCAAATTTATTCTGCCTCACTGCTCAAATATACATTTGGGCTGTTGGTGAAACACTTCAATCTTTTTGCAGGCGGTTAATCAGCCTGTTTGATTATTAGTGACAGACATTAGTAAGATGGCACGAGACTGTTGGAAGTTGTATTCTTTAATCAGGAGTGAATAGAGCAAATGACCGTACAAGTGTTCTCCGTGTTAATTTATTTTTTTTAATTTTATCACGTAAAATGTATTTTCATGATGTTGCACACAATTTAGAATTGAACTGAGGAAAATTGCAGTTACGTTTCTGAATTTGAATTGAGACAGCAAGTACAATTACATTTTTGAAACAATTCATACAACATATTTATTTTTAAATCAAATTTAATTGATTTTTAATTATTTGATTATTTGATTTATTTTAATTTTCGGTTTCTGTAATTGATATTAGTTATATTTAATATATATATATAATTTAATGTAATGTATAATATAATAATGTAATATAATGTAATGTTTATATAATTATATTTAATATTTATTTTATGTTCCCCTGCATGTGGAAAACAAGAATACTCCAATGTACCCCAAAGACTTTAAAATGGAGCCAAAAATCTAATAAGATGTAAACCTTAAACCCGAACAGCCAAAATCTCTTTTCTTGCCCATTTTGTTGTAATTTGGTACAAATGTAGATCATTTGTTGTATAGCTGTATTGCGTTTCTTTGAATTACAATTCAGTAAATTCCTCTTTCTGTCATTCCAGTTCAGATTCCAATTCAACCTCATGTGACCAATTCAATTCTAATTCACACTCGTAAATCAAATGGGAGCCCAATTCTTCAGTTCTGAATTTGCTCTTAGTGTTGGGTTTAAAATGAGAGTCCTTTCTCACTTGGTTCCCATAGGAAATGGGCCTTTACTTTGCACGCTTAGATTAAAAGCCCCGCTCACCCCATTTGTGAGGGAAATGGCGCTTTAAACACACATTCTCAGGGGCAGTTACCTTTGTGAGAGACACCCAGAGAGGGAGATAAAATTAAAGAAGTAACCCAGGTTAGGGAACAATGTATCCAAAAGTCGCATATTTGCAGTGTGACAAAGGGCTCCTATAAGTGTGTTTGGCGTTATTATTCATGGTTTGAATTTGGTGTTTGCACGGGTGAGTCTTACGGGGAATACTAATAACTGTCTCCAGCAATCCTGTGAGCAGAGCCCTAGCAACAAAGCCATGAGGCAGACCTCCCTGATCTCGACTTCAAAACCTGACCTTTCGCTAAATAATTGTGGCGGCTAAGCTGGAGCTTTTTGGACATCGTGGTCGCAAGACTCGAGCATCACAACGCATTTATTAACACGGAATGATTTCCCCCTTTTTTGATGCTTTTGATTTAACCGCTCCGTGTTTGAGTTTCGCTCAATTTGAATTGCATTGATGTTGAACTGATTTATGTATATTTTATAATCGCAGGACAGCCACACTGCTTTTTGTGCAGCACTTGACCCTGTACTCGCACTTAGCGCTACTATCTATTTAATTTGCTTGTAGTTTGTCATTTTTTTCATGCTATATAGAAACCATTTGTTGGTGGATTCCGCTGAAAAGTGTCAACATTTTGGCTTTGTGGCGTTATCAAAACATTGTTTTGTTTGTTGAACATCCCGACCAGCCCAACCCAGCAACATTGACTCAACCAATGGCGTGAGTTTGGAAGCTGTTTGGCAGACCAATGGAAGACATGGGGTGTGTTCAGGAAACCTGTTTGAAAGATGTTATTATTTGTATCTAATGAAAATTGATGCAGAAATGACACATTTCACCTTTTTCACCTTTTTGACACATTTTTCACCCTCTGCTTCTCAAATTACAATTTCAACCTTTCTTGTGTCTTTCAAGTCTGTATCTTGACCAGTTTTGCCATCACAAATTTGCACTCATTTAAAATGTCTCTGATACAAGGGCTGTCGCTCTTCAGTTTTGATCACAAACAATCCGGGGTACATACAGCTTTCCCTGAGGAGAAGAGCCCCGCTCTGCTTCAGAAAAGCTGCCAGAGAGACAGGCCTCTGTGTTTGCCTCTCTGCCTGCATCTCTGGCCCTGAGCGCTACAGAAACATTGACAGAAGACCTCGTTTCCCCCTCCTGCCAGTCACTCGGCATGGATCGCCACATTCCCTCGTGAAAGACGGCCAGACCTAGTTTCCTTTTCAGAGAGCTGACGCAAACCAACCAACAGAGCTGCCTTTCAAACCGCCAGACTGTAATCTCACAGCAGAAGAATGGAAGTCTTATATGTTATGGTTGCAACGTCTTTTTCCTTTTCATATAGCTTCTAAAGCTTTTTCTCGATGGTAAAAATACTTTTTTCTTTAGTATGCAGAGTCAGATGATTTCTCTGAATGGTGTAAACACTGTTGAACTTTTAAAACATGCTTTATTTGTTTGAGCATCTCGACATTGTCTCAACCAATAGCATTAGTTTGGGGCAGGATTGTCTGTTTGGTCCACCAATGACAGACAAGGGGAATGTTCGGAAAACCTGTTTGAAAACAATCACTATTTTTGCACTAGTTTGTAATTGTGTTGGATATTAGAAACGGTGAAAGCAATTGTTCACAGAAAAATGAAAATTCTGCTATCATTTACTTACCTTCTTCCAAATCTCTGCTCTTTTCCTCACAATGAAAGTCAGTAGTGACCCGAGTCTGTTAAGATCCAAAAATAAATAAAAGCTCCATAAAATCTAAGTCATTTGTTTGAAAAAAGATTTTTGATCATTGATAATCTTCCCTCAGCTGCTACTCTTAAAAGTAATGCGTGTTTGTTTATTCAAATATAGTGAGTCCAAAATTATCACACCACATTTTAAGTCATAGACCCCAAATGTCATTTGTTCTCTTGTGTCTCAACCAATCACAGTATGCCAAATTTGAATATGTGAATGAATGAATGAATGAATAAGGTTTGAAGTAAATGGCAGTAGTGAAGATTTTCAGTGAATGACGACTTAAATTTCACTCAGAGGTGCCCAAACTATTTACTAAGAAGGACCAAAACTTGATCGAGAGCTTTGGGCCGAAAGTAAATATTCACTTATATGTTCACTTTAATGTTCAAATTCACTTACTCTAAAATTCACGCATTCTCTACATATCATTGCAGAAATGAAAAATGCTAAAACAAAATGATCAATTAGAAATGAACATATGCCTTGCCTCCTCCTGTGATATTACATAGCGGGCCAAATCGGTAGTCGTCACAGTGGTACTATTAAAGTGGTTACTATTAAGTGGTACTCACCTGGTGGTACTATTAAAGTTAACTTAGGAAGTTATTTTTTATCTTTCTGTGTTGTCATGTTTCTTTCTTCCTCTGTTTTTCTGTGCAGTATCTAAGACTCCCAGGTCCAGAGAAGGTTTGACACTCAGACCCCCTCCACCTCCACCTGTGCCAGGCCCAGTCGCAGCTGAAGTGAGAATCATGGAGGAGGAGAGACAGTCTCCACAGAGACCTGCAGCACAGCAGGAGCAGGAGCAGGATATTAACGAGACAGACCGCAATCCGGTCCACACACCTCACGTCAGCAGGGCAGGGTCTGCCGCGCTCAGGTCAGGAGAAGAGAGAGACTGTAGCTGTAGCTGTACACACACAAATCTAAATCTAATCATTTGCATTGAAAACTTCATTCTTTTTAGTTTTCTTTTTCGTCCTCAGCCTTTGTGTTTTTACTTTTTATGTTTTTTTGAAAGTGTTTTCTTTAGTTGATTTTAGTTTTTTTTCATTGGCCTGAAACAATTCTCCAATGGCTATGTTCATAAATGCTGTGCTGTATTTTAAAAAAAAAATATTCATAAAACAGTATGCAATAATAAACGTTCATACAGATGTATGCTTCATTGTTGGCATATGATCTCACTACTTTTAATGTTTAATTCTAGTATTAAATAGTTATAAATAAATAATGAATAAAATATTTTTACAGTTATTATATATATGCATGTATACGTGTATATTTACTATGTATATACTTATTATATTAAAATATAAAATATGCAACTGTTACAAATATCGTATATATGATATTTCTTCACTTTTGGCAAGCGAGTTTAGACACAAAAAATTTGTCACTCTGAAAATTGTCAAATGACGTGCTTTGTGTTTTGCGACACATTATACCATGCAGTGTGGTCTGCTTTATTGCACACATTTTAGCAAAAGTAGTAGGCCATCGAGCCATGCGTGCAAAAAATGTATTCATGCACAGTATTTGTATTGCATGTTAGTTAATTTAAAGTAGTTGGTAGCAGCCATTGCAAACATATCAACAGTTGTTTAGTTTCACCTGTCTTGAGCACTATTGAGAAGGCCTTTATAAGATGTGTATATAGCAGTAATATTCACTTTTAGCACTGTTGTCCATTATAAGATGATTTTAATTATATCACAGCGTGAATCGTCCTGTGATAAATATAGATTTCAATGCATTTTCTTTGCCTCCTTAATAAGAACTGAATCGAATTCCTGGCTACAAGAGGGAAGTAATTTACCCTGCAACACAGTGCAGTAATACTTTAATATTACCTTAAAGGTCAACTGTATGATTTGACTAATATCTCAAAGTAAATAAGTCACAGTAATATTCTTGAAAGTGGGAGACCGCATCCCTTGTGTATTTGATAATTGCATGTCAGAATGTGATTCATTTTTTGTTGCCCATTTGGGAGTCTAATATAAGAGCGTTTCTAATGAACTTTTGTCTTTTCTGAAGGCAAGCTCACGAGGACCAGGGAAATTCCAAAGTTACCAGTGACTCCAAAAAGCAAGTGGCAGTTCTGGATAAAGAGAAAAACATTGCGTTCCTCTTGAAGGAGCTGGATTCTCTTAGAGATCTCAATAAGAAGGTAAATTCACACGTTAAGAAGATCATATAGTCAATCACACTGTGCCTAATTTGTGCTTCACCAAGGCTGAATTTTTACTTGAGTTGATTTGGAAACTGTTTTGTAATCTGCTCATCCATTTAGAGACAATACTAGCTGTCCTTTTGAAATTCAGTCCTGTCATTTTTGAAAGATTTTTAAAACTTATTTCATTGTTATTTGGCTGCATTGATTGATTTCAATCAGACTGCAACAATGTTGCAACAGCCACATTCATTCTACTTCTGTCAGATTGGAAACACCATCAGTCAGGCAGGATCGTGCTATTAGTTTTCAGGTTTGCCCTGTTCGATTCATGAACACAGGCTGGGCTTACATACGTCATAACTCAAATGATTTCAGATGTGCTTTTCCTAGTAGCTCTGCTTAAGTGAGCAAAATCAGTCGTCTTATTATCTAATGGCACTAGTGTTCTAACAATACATCCCATATTAACTAACTAGCTTTATGTAATGTTGCTAAGTCAACTGGTAATGGGTTGAAAGCTCAAAGCTGTGCTGATTTCAACAATTTCTGTTTCTACTGTAGCAGTAGAGTTCTGTGATTGGTGGCTTTTGCTTCATGATGGTAGGTAGTGCGGTACTTGAAAAATGATTAATGAAAGTGTTCAATAACCAAATTCCCAGTGAAGTTAGCGTTTACTTCTATAATGTGATGGCAGGATTTGATTTAATTCGTCAGGAATTGATTATGTTGTAAAAAGTTGGTGCTATATGTCAGGTGACCATTGCTGGAGGGAAGGGCATGAAAGCTAAAAGGACAGAAGACCTCTAGTAAACTGCATTTTATTCCGCTTTATGTTCTTGCTGCATCATTGTTCTATCAGAAACATCAGGAATAAGACTAGAGCCTTGAAATGTTATTAGTGTCTGTGGAATATCTGCACCCATCTGGAGTTTGAGGGGCCGGAGAGGGGGGAGACCCTCTGAAACGACTGTAATTGATGTCCCTGGTTTGCAAGTAGTTGTGACTCCTGACAGAGGGGCAGGAACATGTCCCAAGAGTGTGTTTTTGCTGGCAGTGATCTGAGAGAGCCCTTTGAGGACTCTGGCCTAACCCCATCATGTTTTCAAAGTCGGGCAGGACAAAAACAATCGGCATGAAAATGTTTAAGACAGGAGGTTAAATCTATCATTCAGATGCTTGTAAAACATCACTCACCAATCCAGATTTTCAGCCAAGACACAACAGTTCGCTTTTTTTATATATATAAGACATCCTGAATTATATTATGTAGTGGTACAAATACAATAACTTGACAGTGGTTATGAAGTTGTGGTTGACTGATAAGAGCTTTTCAATAAATGCTGAGCAGCCAGTGGGTGAAACAATGTGTATATCCAGGGCTTGACATGAACGTTTTTGCTCTCCAGCCACTAGTGGTTTTCCAACGTTACTAGCCATCGGCATTTTCATTGGCCACAATTTTGACATCATTTAGTTCACCCAAAAATGAAAACTCACCCTCATGTTGTTCCACACCCTTAAGACCTTCGTTCATCTTCAGAACACAAATTAAGATATTTTTGATAAATTCCAATGGATCAATAAGGCCTGCATTGACAGCAAGTTCATTTACACTTTCAAAAGCACAGAAAGGTACTGGAAATGTATTTAAAACAGTTCTTCATTTGAGTAGAGGGGTTCAGCCTTAATGTTATGAAGCGACGAGAATACTTTTTGTGCACCAAAAAAAATAAAAATAACGACTTTTCAACAATATCTATTGAAGGCCGATTTCAAAAAACTACTAATGATGTAACTAGTAATGATGCTGAAAATTTTGCTTATAAATAGAAATGATAAAAAAAATAATAATAATAAAATAACTTACCAATCCCAAACTTTTGAACAATATGTTTTAATTTCAGGGTAAGACATGACCTGAAACGATCTGCAGTTTCATTATTATTATTATTATTATTATTATTATTTTACTTTTTTGGTAAACACAAACAAAACTAACATTTCTGATTACCTTCCAAGCAGGTACGTTGTTTGTTTGTTTATTTTGGTTGTGACAAGGCTACACTCACACACATGTGACTCAGTTATACAGTTATCATGGTTTTTTGTGTATCTTTGTGTAGCTCCAGGACAAGTTGGCGTTGAAGGAGAAAGAGTTGGAAACCAAGCTACTGGACTCTCAGCTACAGGAGGTCGAGCTGGAGGCTCGAGCCAGCGAGAGAGCAGCAGGTAAGATGAAGAGATGGATAGATGACTGGTGTGAGGGAATAAAGAATAAGTACACTAGTTGAATATGGCAGAATTAACCTTAATACGCTTCAGAAAACCTTTTTATGTAAGGTCTGGCATTGCATAGATCTCTAAATGTAAATGTCTGACCTTCCAACACAGTCGAAAGTTAAACACTTTTAATTAATTAGTTAGTACATGTCAGGAGAACCCGAGAAAAGCACACTTTGACAATTGTAAACATAAACCAATATGTCTAACATAAAGTGCCCTCATCAGGAGTGATCATTCCTCTCTCTAACTGATTATTTTGTCAATGAAATCTACACACTCCTCACCTTTGCTGAACAAATATTTAAATTTAGCCAATATTCACTTTTCGTTTGATCTTAACTAGCTGAAAAGTGCCATTTCACAGTTTAATTAAACGAAAATACTTGACATGTGACATATATGACACAATTAGGCAGCCAAATTGTTCGTTTAAATAAGGCGATGATAATGCATGTATTCACCACACTCATTTCAATATGATTTGTATGGTTCGGGTTGGAGATGTTTAATCAGCAAATTCTAGCAATATTGATTTGCTTTGTGAACTTTGTAGTGGCTTAGTGTGGGAATGACTGTTTATCGTGCAGGAAAGAATTGATGCGATTTGATGGATAACAGTGCCGCTTTCGGTGGGATTAGAGATGGTGCCAAGAACCGTTTGGTAATTCCAAAATCCTGTGGATTTTACCAAATTGTCTCCTTGATTCTTAAATTTGGTGCAGGTCAGGTTGGCTGCGTGAATTAAAATCAGAGGTTTGATTAAACCTCTCTCAGTTGGAGACTATTGTGTTTAGTTTTTCATTTGTTTTTTCATTAGTTTATTCATTCCTTCATTTATTTATTTATATGTACCTTCATTGTTCATTTATTTTGTTCACTCCTTTATGTGTCCTTTGTCCACTGTAATTCATCAATTCCTTTGTTTGTTCATCCATTTAGTCATTTATATTGGCGATATTGAAAATTGGCTCATACATCATTATGTTTGTTAGTTCATTTCATTTCATGTTATTTGCACATTTATTCTTTCATGTTTGTTCGTATTTTTGCTAGTTGTCTGTTCATAATAATGCTCATGGATCGTTTTGCTCAATCGCATTCGTTTGTCCGTTTGTTCGATTAGTATTTGTTTTTGTTGGCAGTCTATATTGCTTTGACAGGCCTATTCATTCATTCATTCATTCATTGTGTTCATTAATTCATTCGTTGTTCATTCGTTGTGTGTCCATTCATTCATTCATTCATTCATTCATTCATTCGTTCATTTGTTGTGTTCATTCGTTCATTCATTCATTCGTTGTGTGCTCATTAATCCATCCATCCATCATCCATTCACTCATTCATTCATTGTCTTCATTTATTCATTTGTTGTATGTTCATTCATTGTTGGTCTTTGTCTCTTGTTGCTTGGAGATTCTGTCATCAGTATGCCCTTGGACCATTTTTGTTCGTTCATCGTTTCTTCGTATATATGTTTGTTCATTTGCTTGTTTGTTCGTTCATTAGTTCATTCATGCATTCACTAGGGGCCTTCATTTCCAATATTGCTTTGTAAATGCATACGTCAGCACGCCTGTGGACCTTCTGAGGCCTGCAGGTCAAACACAGTCATGTTTGTCCTCCTATATGAGGATATTTTTCTGATGGTTTCTGACATCCATGAGCCTGGTGTAATTGCTCACTGTTCCTGTACAATGTTGATAAACCAGAGTGTTTCCATGCTGAAATTTCATAAATAAAATGTCTCCACAGTCTCCAAGAGCCTGGAACTCTGACTTCAGGGTGTTGCTGCTGTTTTATTGCTCTGGGCACTCATACACACACACACACACACACCTCCCCAGGGGAAACTGTCTTCTCAAAATAAGGCTCACTTAGAGTTATTAATACTTATGCCATAGTGTTTCAACTGCAATAACCTCTTTCCCGAGGAGCTTAGCCTTGTTATTGTGCAGCTGGAGCTCTGGAGTGCAATACCAGAATAATAACCCCTCTCTCTCTCTCTCTCTCTCTCTCTCTCTCTCTCTCTCTCGCGCTCTCTCGCTCTCTCTCTCTCTCTCTCTCTCGCTCTCTCTCTCACTCACTCTCTCTCTCTCTCAGCGTTAGTCGAGGAAATCTATAAGGCTCAGAGGGAGAGAGACCAGGCTGTGATGGCCAGACTGCGTCTGGCTAACGAGGAGAGGGATGAGGCTTTACTTCGGGCCAAGAAGCTTCAGGAGGCGTCGCTGGAGTATGTGTTGTTCAAACCTCTTCCAAAACAGCCTCAGTTCAGCCTATCCAACTACATACATGCTGCTCTAATCATTTCTGTTCTCTCAAAGGAGCTCCTCACATAATGAAAATCGATAATCTCGATTTGCAATTTTCACACGGTCAAGTGCCATCATACTCACATTTGGCGGATATCTCGTTGGGGCATCTTTATAAAACACAAGCAAAATGAATTGCTGTGTAAATTGTTTGTGAAAACAAGTGTTTTCACTTTGACTTGAATATTATATATGTTAAAAAAAAAAGTGTTTTTTTTTTTTTTTTTTAAACAAACAATTTACACTGACATATTTGTTATGTGAATGAGGCCCATTATTTGTTTAAAGCTATGGCCTAGTAGTCTAGACATGTTGAGGTTTGGTGCTCATTAGGGCTGGGCATATTAACATTTTTCACCCAATATTCCATATATCTTCATATATACACTACCGTTCAAAAGTTTAGGGTACGTTTTTTTAATACTTTTATTCTACAAGTACACATTAAATTGTCTGTAAAGACTTTTACACTTTTTCAAAACATTCTGTTTCAAGTAAATTCTGTTTTTTTTTTATTCATAGTTTTCAACATTGGTGATAATAAGAAATGTTTCTTGAGAGGCAAATCAGAATATTAGAATGATTTCTGAAGGATCACTTTACACTAAAGACTGGAGTAATGATATACTGAAATTTCAATTTGCATCACAGTAATAAATTACATTTTAAAATATATTCAGATAGAAAACATTTATTTTAAATTGTAATAATACTTTACAATATTGCTGTTTTTATTGCGTGTTTGCTCAAATAAATGCAGCTTTGATCAACATAAAAACGCCAAACTTTTGTATGGTAGTGTAAAATAATTTCCATTAATGCATTTGGCTGGCATTTATACACAAAACGACTTAGAGGTTCTGGTCATATAATTAGAATATCATCAAAAAGTTGATTTATTTCACTAATTCCATTCAAAAAGTGAAACTATATTATATTCATTCATTACACACAGACTGATATATTTCAAATGTTTACTTCTTTTAATTTTGATGATTATAACTGACAACTAAGGAAAATCTCAAATTCAGTATCTCATAAAATTAGAATATTGTGAAATGGTTCAATACTGAAGACACCTGGTGCCACACTCTAATCAGCTAATTAACTCAAAACACCTGCAAAGGCCTTTAAATGGACTCTCAGTCTAGTTCTGTAGGCTACACAATCATGGGGAAGACTGCTGACTTGACAGTCGTCCAAAAGACGACCATTGACACCTTGCACAAGGAGGGCAAGACACAAAAGGTCACTGCAAAAGAGGCTGGCTGTTCACAGAGCTCTGTGTCCAAACACATTAATAGAGAGGAGAAGGGAAGGAAAAGATGTGGTAGAAAAAAGTGTACAAGCAATAGGGATAAGCGCACCCTGGAGAGGATTGAGAAACAAAACCCATTCAAAACTGTGGGGGAGATTCACAAAGAGTGGACTGCAGCTGGAGTCAGTGCTTCAAGAGCCACTACGCACAGACGTATGCAAGACATGGGTTTCAGCCGTCGCATTCCTTGTGTCAAGCCACTCTTGAACAACAGACAGCGTCAGAGGCGTCTCGCCTGGGCTAAAGACAAAAAGGACTGGTCTGCAGTGTAAAGTTTCCACAGTCAGTGATGGTTTGGGGTGCCATGTCATCTGCTGGTGTTGGTCCACTGTGTTTTCTGAGGTCCAAGGTCAACGCAGCCGTATGCCAGGAAGTTTTAGAGCACTTCATGCTTCCTGCTGCTGACCAACTTTATGGAGATGCAGATTTCATTTTCCAAAAGGACTTGGCACCTGCACACAGTGCCAAAGCACCAAAGCAACCAGTACCTGGTTTAAGGACCTGTTCTTAATTGGCCAGGAAACTCGCCTGACCTTAACCCCATAGAAAATCTATGGGATATTGTGAAGAGGAAGATGCGATATGCCAAACCCAACAATGCAGAAGAGCTGAAGGCCACTATCAGAGCAACCTGGGCTCTCATAACACCTGAGCAGTGCCACAGACTGATCGACTCCATGCCACGCCGCATTGCTGCAGTAATTCAGGCAAAAGGAGCCCCAACTAAGTATTGAGTGCTGTACATACTCATACTTTTCATGTTCATAATTTTCAGTTGGCCAAGATTTCTAAAAATCCTTTCTTGGTATTGGTCTTAAGTTATATTCTAATTTTCTGAGATACTGAATTTGGGATTTTCCTTAATTGTCAGTTATAATCATCAAAATTAAAAGAAATAAACTTTTGAAATATATCAGTCTGTGTGTAATGAATGAATATAAAATACAAGTTTCACTTTTTGAATGGAATTAGTGAAATAAATCAACTTTTTGATGATATTCTAATTATATGACCAGCACCTGTACATTGCATTCAGGGTAAACATTTTATCAGCTCATCCATTCCTTAGTAAATGATCCCATGACCTTGGTGTTCATAGTACTAATTTTAATGACGATTAAAATACCTATTGTAGTACTTTCCTAACGACAAAAGGTGTGGTTTTTTAAAATGTAAAGGCTGTAAAATCTTTGCAAAATTGTATATTGTCAAAATGAAATAATATTGTATATTATTGTATATTATTACCCAGCCCTATTGCTCATACAGTCAGTAGAGTTTGATACATCTCGTCGCATCTGATTTTTCCACTCTTTGGTATCTATTTATAAAAGTAATTATATTTTGGTGACATTTTGATACTACAGAAAAGTAGTGTATGATAAACTTTTTTAATGACATATTTTTCAACTCATCGATGAAAAATAGATAACTCAAAGCATACATTTTATGATCCAGATGCTTCCGAGAGGTGTTTAAAACGGAAAACGGTTTTGTTTCCACGCTTCTTAGTCCAAGTGCCTTTTAAAGTTTCTCAGCTCTTTTTAAAGGCAGTGTATTTAAGGATTTGAGAAGCACGTGAGGCATGCAGCTTTACTAACCATTGCCATGGGTAGCTGCTTTGTTCTTCCTGCTAGAGGACAAGCTGAATGAACAGACAAGGGTTTGAGGGGAAATCAAATATCGACTGGTTTGGAAATATATCAGAGAGGTGTGACATTTCTTAAGAGTCCTAGTTCTGGCTTGTCAGTCAGAAGTTCCACTGTATAGGAAATCAATCCTGTGCTTTAGACCTGCGGATGTTTACCGTTTACCGCCTCACCTGCTGGGTCATAATTAATATGATCTTCTTCCTTGTATGTTTAACTGGTGCTGTTGTTTGATAATAGGCCTTTCAAAGCGAATATTGCCCTGTGCCCTCCAGGGGATGGGTGAAATTATGTCCTGTTTAACACTGGTTGTGCTTTTAAAAAAAAAAAAATAGTTTTGTCGACGTCAATGTTTATAAGTACCCAACAACTAGTATTTTTTAAATTTATTTACCAATGAGTTTTTGTTCTCCTCTATTGTTTGACGTCCTTTTCCAGAGGTATTCGTCACCTTACACCCTGTTTAATATTTCAGTCGGCCTCATGATTTATTGATAGTTCTCTCAAAGGAACCGCAATTATTGAAAGGCATGAAATGCATTTTCCGGATCTCTTCAAAATCTAATTATAAAATCGCGTCCCTCTCTTAGCTGCTTTCAAGGGCTCCGTTCTGGCCCCTCTCTCAAAAAAATGATAATTGATAGCCAAGTGGAATCCCATTATCTTTTGGAGAATATGGACGCACGTGTTCTAAGCCCTTATTTTCGGAGGTCACTCTTGAGTCCATTGTGTGAATGAGTATGTACCTTTATAATGGATGGAGATCCATGTAATGCCATTGTAAATGAGTGGAGGGTTGTTGTTTTTTTCTTCCTGATGGAAGAATTCGATTTGCTCTTAAAGGAGCATCGCACCATTGGAGTCTGCAGTTCTGTATTCATCTGCTTTCTTTCTCTCTAAGTCCAGTCAAACTATGACTGTACGAATATACAGTGAGATCCAAAAAAAACACATTTTGTATATACAATACCATTCCAAAATTTGGGGTCAATATGATTTAAAAATAGTAATAATAATTCAAGGATGCATTAAACTGATTAAAAGTGACAGTAAAGACATTTGTGTTACAAAATCTTATTTTTATATACATGTGATGTGTACTGGCAAAATGAGTCGCAATACGCATGGGTTAATTACGAGCTACTGACAAAACAAGTCAAAAATATCGATTTTGGTTGAATTTGAGGTTTTCACAAAAATGAGTTCAATAAGCCCTTGTCAAGCAATCCAAATGCTTCAAATAGCAATTAAACAAATGCTGTTTCTTTTCATCTTTCTATTCATCAAATAAATTTAAATAAAGGCATTACGATTTCCAAACAATATTAAATGGCTCGACTGTTTTAAACATCTTTAATAATTTTAAATATTTCTTGAGAAGCTTATTAGAATGATTTCTAAGGGATCATGTGACACTGGAGACTGGAGAAATGATGCTGAAAATTCAGCTTGGTCAACACAGGAATAAATATTAAATTAGAAAACAGTTATTTTAAATTGTAATAATTAACAATATTATTGTTTTACTGTATTTTTAATCAAATCAAATTAATACTGCCTTGTTTATTATTATATTTTGAATTTTTCTAATTAAAGGTTTAATATTAGACAATTTATTTAACTTACCCCCCCCCCCCCCAAAAAAAAAAATCCTACAGAATTTTGTTTATTTCCACATTTTAATGAGTGATCTCAGACCTTTGGACCTCACAGTATATATTTCAAATACTTATTGCAAAACCTCAAGATTTTGCTTGCCATGCCATTGATCTGCATTAGCCATGAGCAAATCTTTGTGACTGTGCATTTGTTATAGAGGTCCATATGAAAAATCTTCAAAATCATAAATATTTCCACCAGTTTGTGACCCGTGTGTCTCCAGGCTTTTGGCTCCATAATTACTGTTGTCTTTGCCTTTTATAAAGATGCTCATGGCAGGTGTGGCACAAAAGGTTCAGGCCTAATCCGTCTCTCCGTTTCCCCACACATATGAACAATTGATCCCAATAGTCATATAAAGTAGTAAACATTAATAACTTAACAATTCGCTGTCAGTTTTGAACAGAATGGGCATTACAGTGGAATAACAGCACGAGCGGGTGGCACTTTTAATATCTCTGAGTGTGTCTTCTGCTTTCATACCAAAACCCACAGAATGCAATTACTGGATTTGGGAAGTGATCTCATTTTGCAGAGTGACATAAAGGAAACTCAAGGAAGCTCACTACATTTCATTTCTCTATTTCTCTCTCACGCATTTTTTCTCTCTCTCCATCTCTCTCTAGGCTGGAGAATATTAAACCTGAAGAAAGTGATGTGGTAAGCCTTCCTCACTGGAGAATTTCATCTCTGATTGTTCTGTGTACCCTTTTTGTCCGACTGACTTAAATGAAAAAACAGCCACAGGAAAGGCTTGTTTTGATGACTTGTCATTAACATGAATGATATCTTAAATCATGTAGCTTACGAGTGGTTTTCTAGGACTTTTCTAAGCAATCAGACATAAGATATTTACCTGGTGGACAATAAAATAATCAAAACATACATTGAAATGTGCTTCTATTGACAGTGCTTTACTAACTGCTCAACCTTAACATGTCCAGTCGCTGATGTTTCGAAAATAGCAAATAAAATGTTATTGCTATCTGTTTCTTGTGTCAACCATTGCAATTTCAGGAGTGATTCACTGTACCACATGAGACACCCCAGATGAATAGGGTAAAACAATTAACAAATAGATATCACTATATTTCCCCAGTTGATTGATTGAATTACAGACGTTTTCTGTATTACAAGTTTTCTGAAATGTTATGTTTAAATATGCAAATGAGGCAATTATGCTCTCATTTGCATACATTTCTAGAACAAAACTCTGAATATTGGATAAAGCCAGGTTCAAAATTCTTGTTACTTTTTTTTGACATATTAGAGTCAAAGGATTTTACAGAGGGGACATTACATTTGGAAATCTCTTTTCATCACTATTTTCACAGAAAATACTGTCAACAGCCAGAAAAAGATATATTTTCACCTTTTTTGTAGAAATAAAATGTTGCATAAAATCAGGCAAATTATATATGAAGAAATTTCTCTGTAAAAATCTTCAGAATAAAGATAAGAATAAAACTGTAAAGTCTGGTATATGGAAGTGCTAATGGAGATTTCTGACTCATTTTGAGAAAACGGCCCTTAAGGATATGTACTGTCATTGAAATCTACACACACAAACTGATAAAGTGCTATAAAAGATACAGTTAAAAGGGTAATTTTGGATGTTTGCTTTCCACTAGTCTGAAAAAACACTTTATGAAAAGCCAAAAAGCCCAAAATCTCAAAACTAACAGTGTTTTTGCCTATAATGTCTGTATTATATTTGATGTGCAAATTTCAGTAACACTTTACAATGGGGTCTTATTTTTTAACATTACTTAATGCATAACAGTTTGAGCAATATATTTTTTCAGCATTATTAACCTTTGTTAATATTAGTTGAAAATGTTAATGTTCATATTAGTCAAACACAGTGTATTAACTAACATACACCAAACAGATACGTAATAAAAACTTTGTCGTAAAATAGATTAACATTAACTAAGATTATTACTGTACAAGTATTGTTCATTCTTAGTTCATGGTAACTAATATAGTTTACTAATGTTAACACATAAAACCTTATTGTGAAGTGTTTGTAAAGATCTCAAAATCAACATGATCAAGACTTTGCTTAAAAAAACCTGTTGTCGTTGATAGTTTATACTTACTTAAAGGCCTTTTAGTAAAATTAGCAAAATTCTAAAATGTCCCCCTTAAGGTTGTGTTCTTTTTTTCTGCAAAATCTTAACTGATTTTTATAAAGTAAACCTAATAAAAACTTTAATATTGTTAGTAAATTATTTATCTGTTATAATTAAATGAATCAACAGTGCTGGGTAGATTACTTACAAATTGTAGTCAGTTACTGATTCCAAATTACATTAAAAAAATTGTAGTTAGTACCGCAATCCATTAATATAATAAGACTATTTTTTGATTACTTTTTTGAAAATAAAAACAATAAAAATAAAACACTTAATAAAAAAGACAAAAAAACCTTCAGAGAACCTTGAAATCATTCATCCATTCATTCATTCATCCATCCATCTTCCATCCATCCATTCATTCATCCATCCATCCATCCATTCATCTATCCATCCATTCATCCACCCATCCATCCATCCATCCATTCATTCATTCATTCATTCATTCATCCATCCATCCATCCATCATCCATCCATCCATCCACTCATTCATCCATCCATCATCTATCCATTCATTCATCCATCCATCCATCATCCATCCATCCATCCATACATTCATCCATCCATCCATCCATCCATTCATTCATTCATTCATCCATCCATCCATCCATTCATTCATTCATCCATCCATCCATCTATCCATTCATCCATCCATCCATCTAATCATCCATCATCTATCCATTCATTCATTCATTCATCCATCCATCTATCCATCCATCCATCCATCCATCCATCCATCCATCCATCCATCCATCATCCATCCATACATACATCCATCCATACATACATACATACATTCGTTCATGTTGACCTAACTTATTAACTTAACTACATCAAGTAAATATAGGTCAAAGACCTAAAATAAAGTAAAATTTGATGGAATCCCTGCATTGCATGTAAATATGAAATGACATCAATTTGTACATTTTAAGGTATTTGAAAGACAAATGCCTTCCAAAGACAGTAATACATGGCTAAATGACTCGCTGAGTGAAAATTCAAATAATAATGTGTTTGTAAGGAGATGATTAGATATGTACTGTTGCAGTGTTGAGAAAACACTTGCTGTGTGGCTCTCAGTTTTCATTGACAGGCACATCAGTGAATCATGAATAAATTAGTGCCATTGTGAGAATAACATAATCACTCACATAATCATGTAATCAATAAAAAAGTAACTGTAGTCAGATTACCGAGTATTTTAATACATAATATAATCTAATTACAAGTATTTAATTTTTGGAATACAGAGCTTTAATCAAACTAAGGATATAAACCTCATCTTACTAATTATCAGTGACAACTGATTTTTATATATTTATATTTTTGTAAGTAGTCTTCTATAGAGCTATAAAGATTTACAAGCTATCAGAACATCTGTTTTTGGCCATATAATTATTAGCAGCTGCTCCAAATTGCAAATCTTTGCTTATTTCAGGCATCTGAATAAAACTAATGTTTTTTTTCCTCAAGTATGAGCTCCATATTCTCACTATATCACACTTATATGAAAGTTTGATGATATGATACTCAATGAAAAATGCATATGCCAACTGTTTTTCAGGTTTTGTCTAAAGGTTCAATTAACTGTTCCAAGTTTTACAGTGTTATCACACCTGAAATTGTATATACAGTTGTTACGTTCATAGAGACTTGTTTTGACCTGGGCAATTAAATAACTGTCCAGCAATTTTAAGACAAATTCATATGCAAATTCATCAGTCAACACCATGCTGAGTATTTTCTTCTTAAAACAGCAGTTTACCAAAGACAATATCAAAAACGCGGTTTGAAATCGCCCCTGTTCTCTACGTCACAAACATGTTGTAACCAATCAACATGTGGGATTAGCTTTAGCATATCTTTAACTATGCTCCAAAGCAGGGGGGTCTCAAGAGAAGCAAGATTATCCTGGTATATTTTTCTGTTGATATGAAAAATTGGGAAGATTTAGTAATATAGCAGGTTAATTATGTATATGATGTATATTACGATGTTATGATGAAATATATGCCTTTCTCCACTGACGTTCTAAGTTGTTCAAAGCGTTTCTAAGGATGCTGATTTTTAGAAATGCTAAAAAAAAATGCTTTTTGCATGATGAACTGTGATTTTATTTGTATGTTCTGGTCAGGACCTGGAAGAGCTGTTGAACAGGGTTAACAGCGCGGACTCTGCCCTCGCTATCGAGCAGAGTGGGGCAGCCATCATCGAACAGATCCAGCGGGCCAGAGAGCGTCGCTCCCAGATCACCTCCGAGGAGATGAAAGCCGTCATAGAAGAAAGAGACACTGCTTTAACCAGGGTACAAACCTACGACACACACAGTACATGCTAAGGGTCAATCCTAACACACACCAGCCCTAAACACACTCCTCTCACAGTAGTTGTGTACCAAGCCAGAAACCTTTACACCATAGAAAAAAAATCAAATACAACTCTCTAAATATTGACTATCTCTCCTCCTCCTGCGTTTTAACTCCTCTGCAAGATGACTTTGATTATTGGTCTATTAAAGCACATACATCAGTGTTTATTCACAGATCCTGCACTGATTTAAGAATCAACACACCAGCTACCTAATTCACATGTAGGGACAAATATTGCTGCATAACCTCAAATATTTGGTATATCGTTCCTACACACATAATTCAATCAAATGAAAACAAACAAGCAGGTAGCTAAATATTGACATCCAGATATTCAGCTTCATCATAGAGTTCAAGTGTGGGGCAGTGGATGTATTTGCTGGCATTTCTTTGTTGATAAATGCTGCCTACATGTCATAATTGGTGTTATATAATGTGCTTCAGTCATTATTTGCCCACGAAATTGTATCTAATGGTCATTCACGGTGTTGTTTTGGGTCAGTGGGTACTGTATGTTGTAACTTTTATCAGGTGTGATGGTACAGGTCATCGAGGCCTTTCTGACTATTTGATTTCCCAGACTTGTGACAGTCTAATGGATATGAGGTGCTGTTTGGGAAAGTGATACAACACTCTTTATATTGTCAAAAATAAGAGGGATTCTGGCAGTAAAAGTTGATAAAGAGTAAAGATGGAAACTCTTCATGTGATAGGTGGATGCAAGGTATAATCAGCTCTAATATTTCTATGATTGGATTTGCATGCTTTCTGTCTCCCTTATCTATTTAGATATATTTTAAAATGTAATTTATTCCTGTGATGTCAAACTGATTTTTCAGCATCTTCACTCCTGTTGTTAGCGTCACATGATCCTTCATTTCAAGAAACATTTCATATTATTATCAGTTCTTATTGTTATCAGTGTTAAAACAGTTTTGCTTAATAGTTTTACAATTTTTTCGTGATTCTTTGATGGATAAAGGTTTCCTAAAAAACATTTATTTGAAATAGAAATCTTTTGAAACATTATAAATGTCTATTTAATGCATTCTTGATAAATTAATTTCTTACAGACTGACAGACCTTAAACTTTTGAACCATATTTTTATATTCACTTTTAAAATATATTTTGATCACATTTTTAAAATGATATGCTATTATAGCAATTAACTTTCAATGTCCAAAGGATATTAGAAAGAGGGTCTGAGACTCATTTAATAAAAAAAAAGCCAAAATTGGGGAAAAACATCAATGGACAAATGGATTTATAGAGACCTTATGTTTTGATTTTGCCCTGTTCATATTGTAAATGTACTTGAATAGCTCAGATTCTTCTGATCGACTGAGTGCTTTATTGTAGGTAGGCCAAATTCATAAAATAAATCCTGTCTTGCGGATAAATGCAGCTGGAAAGCCATTGTCAGCTCGACCGTGACAACCTGTGTCAACTTCTCTGAAATGAACAGAAGGCCAGGTGTCACTCTTCTAACTCCACCCAAAACCCACCAGAACATGGCTGCGAAACGTCTCCTAGTAGGTTTTTCATTGGGGCCAAAAACCTGAATCTGTGGGGCAATTTCAGAAGTAAGTTGCAAACCCACGCTTAATCCCTCTGAGACGGGAATGGGTCCTCTCTCTATCCTCAAGGATATCTCCCTCCCCTGCCGTTCCGCCCATCTCTCTCCTCATCTCGTAGGGATTAGAGCCCGGCTGCAGGCAGAGGGCCGCCACATCCCTTTGGCCTGCCAGAATATGAAAAGCTGGATAAGTGCTGGAGGAAATAAATCTTATTCTTACTTCCTTCCTCTCCTCACAGTTAACGCAGGGAATAAGATCTGCTTCGTTATGTCCCTGCGCTGGGCGCTTATTGAATTTCTCTTGATCTAGATAGAGTGCTGATGTTAAAGTGAGAGAGGAAATTGAGTCACATCTCGTGGTGAATTAGGGGTGGCTGATTGTCTTGAGATCTTATTCCGTTGAATTTTTTTTCACTGGTAGAACATGCTGTCACGTGGTTCAGACCTCTTATTTCTACTCTTGTGTGGTTGTGGTGTTTAATATTATCGTCTGAGACTATGATTGGTGGATTAAAAAGTTAAAATAGGGTAACATGTCTGTTCCTACGCACCATTTCGCCTCAGTTATTTTTGGGGCGCTGACGGCAATTTTGGCCTTTTGCGTCACCGCAGAGGTGCATTCTGATTAAAATACGTTTCCCCCTAAAAGACATCTGCTGCCTGAGAACCATAACTCAGGCTGACACTAAAGAGGAGCTGTGTGTTTTGTCTGGACGGCAGCGGTATTATTTTAGTCTGCAGAGGAAAGAGACAGGAGTGGGGTCGGTGGCTGAGAGGCTTGTTTGCGCGGGCGCTACTCTTTGAGACGGCTGAATGTTGAAACATTGGGACTTGTCAGGCCGTGAGGATGGTTTACATTCCTGGTAAGTGTCCGTCGATCTTGGAATGTGCACATGGAGAGGAGCACATATGGACTGGTAGAAAACAAGCCTGCTTACAATAATACCCACCAAAGAGCTGGTCACCTCGGTGAATGTTTAAAGCGCCTGTCTGTCTCTCAGTATGTCTTTCTCAAAGTCGGCCGGAGAGTCTCGTATTGTATGGAAAAATGGGGACAGGACATGGGCTTTGGTTTCAACATTTTATGATAGTATTTGTAATAGTTTTAGCATTTAATAGTATTTGAGGGTAAATTGTACCACAACCAATAGCTGAGCCACTTTACCCCAAAACATGTAAAAACAAAACATGTAAAAACACTTATTATATTTAAAAAAAACCCGCTTAAAAATACAAAAATAAATAAAATTGTGTGTTTTGTGTGTGTGTGTGTGTGTGTGTGTGTGTGTGTGTGTGCGTGTGTGTGTGTGTGTATGTATGTATGTATATGTATGTGTATATATATATATTTTGTGTGTGTGTATTTTTTAATAGTTTTATATATATATATATATATATATATATATATATATAAATTTGTGCATAAGATTTCTTTTGATACATTCACTATGATGAGCCACTGACACAGTTTACCCCCAAGCCCTGTAGCTGTTATTTTGTGGAAAATGCATAATTTAATAATTTCTTAGACAAATAATAATTAACAAAAATTAATAATTAACTTATAAATATTATTTTTGATTTGTTAGTGTTTTTTTTATGTATAATTCATTTCTATTAATTTAATTTATTATTTTTTTAATCATTAATTTATTTTTTTATAAATTTGTTTTGTCATAATTCATATTATAGCGGGAAAATGTGGATTTTAAAGAGATAGTTCACCCAAAAATGAAAATTATCCTATGATTTACTCAAGCCATCCTATCTTTATATGACTATCTTCTTTCAGACGAACACAATCGAAGATATATTTAAAAATATCCGTACTCCTCCAGGGTTTATAATGGTTGTAAATGGCTTTCCAAATTCTGAAGACAAAAAAACACCATTACGTACAGTGCGTAGTACGTCATATCATTGTGTAGAACATCATGGCATTGTCTACTACGTTGTGAAAGATTCTTTTTGACGCTTTTTGGACGTATGGCTGTTGCGCCGGAAGCATGAAGCATGTTTACTTTATAAAGTTTTAAATAAGGATATTTGTCTTACACAAATGTATCAATTTAATTTTTTTATGGATGGATGCATTTTTTTTGTCTTCAGAATTTGGGCTGCCATTCACAACCATTATAAACCTTAGAGGACTATAGTATATTTTTCCAAATATATGAATGCTATTGAGTTACTGAAGCGGCTGAAACTACTTCTCTTTCCACTGTATAGACGTTCCACAGCACACACATTTTTCTTCATAAAAGAAAGTGAAAGTTTATATTTGAAATATACCACAAATGAGTCTGTCCCTCCAGGGATCACAGACACAAACGGAGAGTAATATCAGCAAGTGTGTGCTGAGGTTCTTACAGTAAATATAGTCATAACTGTGAATGTAGGTTTATACCCTGCAGAGATTTCACCTCTCATAGAACAGGCTTACATACACATTATTTTTTCTTGTAGCAGTACAGCTGGTTTTCACAGGATAAAGTTGAGCCAACTTTAGTGCAAATACTATTTAAACGCTTTCAAAACATTATTATCATATTTGTGCACCAGTGTTTGCACTTTAAATAATTTTGTCAATAAAATGACCCCTATTCCTCATAAAACAATTAAACATATACCATAAGATTGTAAGAATGTAATATACAACCAGTTATTTGGAATGAAAATATAATATACTATAATGCATAGAGGAAATTTCTGAGCAATTCTGAGAAACATCTAAGGTTTTCATTTTTTGAAAATGTGTAGATGTATTTAAATCTACTGTACAGAAACAGAACAGTGACCAGGTAGGATCACAAGTAGTTAATTTGACATAGTTTTGGCTTGTTTTTTTTTTTTAATGCAAGAATCAAGAGTAAAAGCAAGCATCTTATTGCTGGTCTAATCATCTGTGATTTTATGCATTCAAGTGATCCCGCTTCTTTCTCTCTTCCCCAGTGCAAGCGTCTGGAACAAGAACTTCTTCGTCTGAAAGAACCATGCCTTAATTCTGAAAACAGCACCCGCCAGCTGGCCACCCCAAACAATCGGGAAAGAGCAAGCAAGGTAAAGCGCACACACACCTCCAACGTGGGAAGAAGCCTCAGGAAATAAATGTCCTCGGGTTAGCCCGTGCTAGCTTTCACAGAATGCACACGCTTGCCGAAACACACCAGGGGTGTTTTCCAACAACACCATCCTCGAATCCGACCTTCACCGTACGTGCAGTCCTCCGTACATGCACACGGATGCCCCCGGACCCTTTATCAGCCCGTCATTAAACTCTCCACTGTATCATTCATTAACTTCTATTTGCTCTCTGCTGCTCTTGTTTTCCAGTGATTTGCAGCGATAGACTGCCGGCCGCAGGTGTCTGTTTGACAGGGTTTTAGGATGACACAGGCTGGTCAGTGTGCTGCAATGCCTCGCTGCAGGTCTGTCAGGGAGACGCAGGGCAAACACGGGCCTATTTGATTTGCTGTATTTATCTGATGCAGCCAGAGCCCTTGAGTTTAATGCAGAGTGCTGTAAAAGGGCCATCATTAGATAGAGCTAAGTAAACATGCACTGAGAGAGACTGAGCAGGGGGGCTGATTTCAGCAGGGGTGCTGAGTCAGGGTCGGACCTTTACGACACGAACACACTGACTAACCTGCATCTTAACTGAATATATTAACGCACTAACTGCATTTGTTGTAATCATTCACTTAACCTCATCGCCAAATGGGCTGCAGTTGTCAGAGGGGAGGTTGAGCTTGTGTTATTATTAGCATTCGTGGTGATGAAAAAAATATTTGATTTAATATCATTGTATTGTTCCTTTCAGCCATACAAAGTTTTATTAATCACATGCTTATCAGTGCAGTGGTAGTGAAATTGTCTAACATCTCTAAATGGCTATGCATTTCATTGCAAAAAAAAAAAGGCTCATGATGGTCAACTAACTGATGTTTGTATTAGTGTATGTGTATATATATATATATACACACCTCACCATTTCAAACATCAATTGCTAGACAATTAAATGTGATAAATGTGATATAACCTTTATTGATAGTTTGATTGGGTAAAAACCCCGTTTTAGAAAAGTAAATAAATGACTATTTATAAATTAGATTTGTTATTAACTTTTTATTATTATTATTATTTATTATTATTATTAGTAGTAGTAGTAGTAGTATAAAAAAAATTAATAGATAATTAATAATTAGATAATTTAATAAATAATCAATAATGAATCTGAATATATTTTAATTAAATTTTTTATTATTAGTTTATTTTATCTTAATTTATTATTTTTGTATTTTATCAATTACTTAATTTATTCCTAAAGATAAGTGTTAAATTTAAAAAATCTTTAAAAAAAAAATCATATCTTTTTCTTGATCCAGTAATCACATTTTTTGATGGTATAGCCATATGATGAAAATTTGCTGTCTGATTCACAAAAACAAACCCGTCGTTAGGGGCAAAAATGCCGATAATGATACTCCATTTCCATGATATCATAGTTATGATGAGTAACAAATAGACACTGGATTGTTTGTATTTAGATGTGATGGTGGGGATTGATTCAACTGTGCCACATGGCGACGATTACCAGTAGATAAAAAAAAAAGAATGATTATTTATAATCTGATAAAAAGTCCAGTCTGTCTCCAGGCAAAGCTTTCTGAAGATTTAAAAAAAAAAATTATATTTCACATTTAAGATGGTTCGGCTGATGGCTTATTAAGAAATATATTAAATTTTGTTATTAATGTAGCACTTGGTTTTTCTATAAATCCCCTTAATTATAGATTGACTCCTGGGATTATAGAGCGGGGTTTTTAATTTAAAACGAAATGGGAACAGCTGTCGTAAAATTAGTCAACAGTGCCAGGAACATATCCACAAAACAATTTAAAAATGAACAGGACTTCCACTTATCGATTGACATTTTACTTTTAAGAAAGCCGGAGAAAATCTTCAGGGTGAAAAAAGAATTGAGTTTAAGATGATGAGCAAAGACTTTTCCTTCTGAAATCTTTATATTTAGCTTTTAGCTCTCACTAACTTTCAGGGATTTAATTCGGATGATTAATTTCCTGGTTTTTAATCGACAGACTCTTTAGAGAACGTTAACCAGTGTGCTTTTTATCATGGAAGATAATGATGAAAGATAGGCCCGTTGTTTTTCTCTTTTCTTTGCCTTTTCAATTAAGATGGAAATTAGGGGCGTATTTAGAGTTTGTTGTCATTTCATCATCATATTTCACCAGAATAGCAAAGCACCTGCAAGGTGTTTTTGGCTCATGACTTTTGTCAGTTGATAACACCCGGGGCTATTCCTTATCCTATCTCTTCAGTCTCATTTCACCTCGACATATGTAAAAGAACCTGTTCAACAACCACCTAAGAGCTTTGTGGGTCAGCCTTTGTTATCTTTGTGGTCACCAATTGCCCATAATAAAAAAATGAACTACAATACTCTCCCCATAACAAAAACTGTCTAAATAATGTCTAATAAAATTATAATACAGACAGAAGGTGTATATAAGGTTGTGCATGTTTAAGATGCAATAATTATCAAGCACACATTTAATCTGTTTGCATCCTTACCCCGTGAATGTGTGTTTACTAGTTATTTTATCTAATTTGTTTATCACTTCAACGCATTTTACTGTTTAAATCTATTCTGCAGAACTCCTCAGATTCTTACCCCTAAATTCGGCATATGAAATGCAAAATATGTATTTCAATTCCATCCGGGCTGTTCATTTAAGAAGAATATGTTAATGGAAAATCTTAACTGTAATGTAAAATGTGTTTGAAAGCAGGTTTGTGTGAACAAATTTTATGGTAATTTTTTTATGAGAAGAAAAGCAAAACCTTTTTTGGGAATGTCCTGATAGGAAACAAGGCTCATTTTTAAGGGACAAAGACTGTTAAACCTGTAATATTTAAAATTAGCTTACATTAAAATAATAGAGATGCATGTATATGCACGTTTGTTGGCTGGTTTTAGTTGCAAACATGCACTTTGCAAGTCCCTCTAAAAGCTGAGTGGGGGATGTGGATGGGCTCGTGGAGAGCTCTGCCCTTGCTCTGAACCACCTGTGTTTGCTCTGCAGCTTTTCTCTATGCATTGACAGCAGCGAAGTGATCTCACACGCCTGCTCCTGCCCCCATCACTCTCTTGGCCTTCATCGTTTTATCCACACGTCACCTTTAACTTCTTCTGCTGGGCCCTTGCTGAATTCATCTCAGGGCTGTGATTTTTCCATATTTAAACTAGTACGGTCAAATCGATTAATCGCATCTAACACAAAAGTTTGTTTTTACAAAATATATGTGTGTATTCATATTATTATTTTTGCCTATGTTTATATATGTCTGTGTGTGTGTGTGTGACTATACACACACACACATATATTATGTAAACTCAAACTTTTATCTTAGATGCAATTAATCACGATTAATCGATTTGACAGCACTAATTTATACATATTTCCATATTTTCTGACCTGAAAACGCACATGAACCCACAGGTGGCGCTGCACGAGCTCGCTACGGCATCTGTGGAACACCATGTTAGCCAGGGTTCAAAGCCTCAAATGCGAGTAAAAATCGGTGTTAACGAATTTCGAAGGATGGTTGGTGCGTGTTGTATTCCCAAATGCAAATTCATATGATTCAAACACAGTACTTGCAGATGCATTACTGTGAAACGAAAGTGAAAATGAACAAGGTGCTGTTGTTTGGCTTTACTCTGAAACATTTACATTTATTTACATTTACATTTATTCATTTGGCAGACGCTTATATCTAAACAAGCGTTTATACAACAAGCGATTCATCATTAAGAGGCAAATAGACACAGGAAGCACTCACAATACAAGTTTCAGACATTGTTCAGAATAGCATAAGCTAGAATAGGGAGGGATTAGAGGAAAGGATAGGACAGGTTTTTTTTTTTTTTTTGCAGCTCGACTATATATTTATATCATTTACAGTACATCACAACCAAAGAAATTACAACAAACTATAAATGTTGTTCTGTAAAATAAAATAATAATGAATACTAATTAATAAACAACCCATAAGCAGATCATTTGAAAACGTACACATGACATTGGACAAATTTATTCACCAAAACATAAAATAGTTTTGCCATAAAAGTTGTTGGGTCCTCCTATATAAGCTGATATGTGCCTCTTTTATGCTTTTTTGACTTTTATAGTCCATGTTCATTGTGCGTTTTCGTCCTATAGAAAAGATTGAACATTCTGCAAAATAATTCCTTTTGTGTTCCACAGAAGAAAGAAATTCATTCCGTTTTGGATTGATATGAGGGTGAGTAAAATATGACAGAATTTAAATTTTTGGGTGAACTGTTCCTGGAACTGATTCTGTTTTATTTAGACAACAAGCTAACAGCACACAAACTGTAGACACACTGAGCCTTGGTGCTCATGCATTAGAATCTGACCTGCATTATGTCCTGATTCTGTTCCACCTCTAATAAATAGTGGTGGGTCCTCATAAAGATTGCATAAAACATCTCTTTCAGAGCGTACAGTCCTTTGGGGATGCTTTAGTTGTACAAGGAGTGAGTCTTACTAGCGATTTAGAGCCAGGAGCATCAGCTCTGCTTTTTTCTGCTGACTCTGTTACGAGAGAGATTTATGAGTGTGCGAAGGAAGGATCTCATGTATTTGGGCATTATGTTGTCAAGCGAGGATGCAAGTCTTTTGTCTCTGACCTGTGGAGCTGAATATGTTTGACCAAACATCATCAGGAAAAATAGAAAAGGGGTGCGTGTGTTTCGCAGGATTAGTCCTTATAATGAAATGGCTGTTGAGTCCAATTCACATTTGTGTTACATGAGAAAAGTGTTTAATCTTTCACAACAATTAAATGTTTGCTTAACAGTTTAGCAGAATCTTTTATGCATTAATTAGATGTTGGTCAGAAAAGTGAATTCTAGAGATGTGAGTGTAATCTGCAAAAGCAAACAGTAGAGTATATTTTACACAAGGATTCTTAAAGAAGTGTTGAACACTAACATAGTTATCATTATAGTTTTCTTTATAGTTATTGTTCTTGATGTGAACGTGCCTTTATAATCAGGTTATCGAACTGTTATAATTAAGTACTTTAGTACTTTAAAATGCTTTAGTATATTAGTCAACAATCAAAATACAGTAAGTGTACTTCTTTAAAGAGTGACAAAATTAAAATGTACGTCAAAGTAAAACTTTTAATTTGAAATTATTACAAAGTGCAGTTTTTAGAAGTGTATTTAAGAAGTGTGAAAGTGTCTGTTTACGTAATATCTAAGTGGCCTTTTTATTAGTTTTATATTGTCTATATACAATACTACAGTTTTTCAAAAATCTACTTTTAAGATTTGAAGTACTCTACAGGTGCACATTCAGTACAGTTAAGCGGACTTCTTTTTCTCATGGGTTTAGTTGCCATTTAAAGGTGCCCATGCACTTTTTCCCCCTTTGGTACATGTATAAGGCTTAGTAAGGTTAGTAAGAAAATGTAAGAATTATTGCATTAAAAACAGTCATAGTTTTGCATTGCCATTTTCACATCCTGTTGTACTGTACCTTTAAGACTTCTACATTTAAATATTCCATGTTACGCTTAACTAACCTTTGTGTAGTGGTATAGCTCACATTGTTCAGAATAGGGGGTTGATATGTAAATTTGAGCGATCATATGTTAATGTAGTTATTGCCATGATGTCACAACCATGGTGATTTAACCTGTTTTTGAAACTTATATTTCATAAATAGACTGCTTCGTGAATCTTAGAGTATATTTATTTCAATAGAGCAAGAAAAATTGTGTTTTCCAACTTATGTCTCATCAAACATTTTACACAACCACTTAGAAGAGCCAGCACTCTGTGACCTCTGACATGATACGGGCCGTGCTGCTTTAAATGAGCTTCAGTCAGCGACGGAGCGGACTGTGACACCGCTGATAACCTCCATCACATCCTCCTCTCCCCACTGGGTCAGAAAGGCCACGACCAGCCCACCTCTGCCCCACCAAACGCTCGGTTGTAAAGGTCAAGGCTGCGACCCTCCTTTGCAGGGCTTAATCTCTACAGGTTAACACGTTACTCTGGGAACCTAATTTGGATATTATTGTAATGAATGCTGATAAAATACATAAGATTAAAAGAATTGCGCTTTGAAGTCGAGCTCCCCTCCCTGTTGGAGAAAAGTACATATTGACTTTAGAGGTTTGAGGCTTTTTGATGTTCTCTTTGACTTGCGAGACCTGCACTCCAGTAATTAGAATGATTGGGGCCGCATCAGCGGAAGCAGCATGTGCTTATGGGTAAAAATGTTTCGGGGATTTTAATGCACCGGCGTTGGAGTCATAGGCCGATATTTCCGTTGCAGCCATGCCTTGTGGTAAGAAAGCACGCAGACTTATCTGTAGCATGCAAAGATTGTATTTGCATTTGTGTCTTTAGCCTGCAGTTGAAGATTTTTTTATCGCAGGCCACATCAGAGGCATATAACGGTGCACTATGAACACATTGCAGTGAAGCATTGCTGCATGATTTTAGTGTAAAAGAAACCCCCCTCCAATGCATCTTGATAAGATTCTGCTCGATGTCAAACAGGTGCCTGATGCGTTTTGCAGACAATGCATTCAGTAAGATGAAACCTTTACAACTTTATCACAGTTTACGATAGACCCCAAAGATAAGGCACGGACAGCATTCCTGTGTTTCTGAAGAAACTGTTGAAATTTCAAGCCTATCAACGACACACCTCAATTTAACAAACCCCAGAATATAGCAAAAGTTACTATTGAGTCCTTCATCTCTAGTGCTTATGATAACTCCAAGTCTTGCATTCATTTATATGAATAGTTCAACAAAGAAATATAAATATTGTAATTATTTACTCACCATTATGTCATTCCAAACCTCTATGTCTTTCTTTAGTCTGTGGAACACAAAAGGAGACTCTTTGATGAATTTGCTCCATATTTCAGTTTTTCTGAAGTTGTATGAAGTACAGAGCATAATTTACCTCAAAATCTATTTTCATATGCATCCTGACTGCACGATAATCCGGGTGAGGGGGCGAATTTTAATGATGAAATAGAATGGACTTTTTTTCTTTCTTTTTTTTTTAAATTACAACTGCCAAGTGCATAGGCTTTCTAGCATTAATATTATGCTTCTATATATTTCTGATGAAGACGGTCTGTTTTAGTCACATTTATGATTGGCATTTTCCCATATTAACCTACAGACTTCCTGTGCCACAAAGAATTTGGCTCTCTGAGTAGGCTAAAGGTATGATAAAATGTTTTTTCATGTTTGGAGGGCTCGATAATTGGTTGTAGTTACTTGATGATTTTATTGTATTGTTATTGTTTGTCAACGGTTGTTCTGGATGTTCTAATTTACAATAAAGTTATGTATCTGTTAAACCGGTCACAATAGTTAAGCCATGGGTTTTATAGTAGAGCAGACACAATAAGTTACTTTTGGTGATGGTGGAGGTATCATGCTAGCTTGTCTGTATTCATGGTAAAACTGAAATTGTGTATCTAAGACATATAATATCTGATGGTCTAAAACATATTTCGTGATATCGAATTTTCAAATATGTTGGTCTTTTGTTGTTTTATCTAATATTATTCAATGCTCTGTATTTAGCTTTAGTTCCATAATTGTAGTAGCGACAGGTTTGTTTACGGTCCGACAAATACATGAATGGGCCATGTAGTTAAAATTGCTAGTAAATGTAAAAAAAAACAACTATGAAATAAAATTACAAAGAAACAGCAATAAATTAAACATGAACTATTGAAGTAGAAAACTGTAATAGAGTTTTCCTGTAAAATGTACTCCAATAGTCTTATTTACAACTTTGAAAATATTTTTTTACATGAAGATAAGTAAATGACAGATTTACTTTCTTTAACAAGAAAGGGGCACGTTGAACCCCTCTCTTGTCTTTTCCTCTCTGATTATCTCTCCCCAACTCTCCCTGTCTTTGTCCTCGGTCTGTCTCTCGGGGAGTATATTGCAGGACTTTACAGTAGCGCAGGTTGTCGTGTTTGTTTAGACAGTCTCCATTGTGTCTGTCTCCTCACCCAGCTGTTGAAAGGATGAGCCCATCAATACATCTGTTTCAACGGCAGGTCATTAGCAAGGGCTTTATTGTGCCACAGGTTTAGGCACTGAGAGGTAGGGGACCGTGTTTACCCGGCCTTCCCCGCACCCACCGGCTCAGGGATCCCTCGGTCTCATAACACACCGTTGTAGAGAAGGTGCTGAGTTAGAAGACAATAGAGTCAATTGGATCCCCCTCAGAGTGAGTTTCTCCTTGTGTGTACACGAACGAATGAATGAAGTTCAGTTGGAGTTCAGATGGTTATCTGTCTGACATTGGCGCTAAATAAAAGCTAATGAGTTCTTTAGACCCGTTCGCTCTACACTCTTTTATTTATTTACTTAGTTATTATCTTCTTGTGGAATTCTTTGCTTCTTGGAGGTTTAGTTAGTTGGCAATTAATTAAATAATAATTAATAACATTATGTATTAATTTTAGCAATTTTTATTTATGCATTATTAATTTATTTCATTAGTTCTGTATTATTATTATTATTTTTTATTTTTTTTGCTATCGGTAAAATCTATATCAGCCATACTATAGTTAGCCTGTATTTCTTTGTGTTTATTAAAGTTTAGTTTTTTCAGTTGAGCTGTTCATACATGACCAGTGTGTTGTAAGAGAGCTTATATGATCTGACATGTATTTCTTCAATCTCTACAGCTTCAGGAGGAGCTTCAGGAAGCCCAGAGAGAACGAGATAAAGCCCTGGTGCTCAGTCACACACTGGAAGAGGAGCTGCAAACCTTACGCAGGTATCACAAGTGAACAACCTCACCTTACACTTCACAGTAACAACTCCTTAAATGACTCATTTGATCCCTTTTACAGCTTGTTTGAGTTGTGGTGGAGCATGAACCTGCTTTGACATGCCTTAATAGTGAACTTGCAGATAAACAGAGGTGCAGGACGAGGTGTTCTGGAGGCTTGTAATAATTCAGGTTATTGATAATATGTTGATGTCAGTGCAGGAATTAGCGGAAAGCCTTTGCATGGCATTCCAGAGGCGAGGAACCAGGCAGGCTTTGTTTTAGAGGTGGTCCAGTCCATCAACACTGGATTCTGAAGGTTTATGCATGTCACAAAACCATAGTTTCATATAGCCAGACTAGTTTATTCTTTGAAGTATTCATTGTTGCAGCCTGGGACCATGTAAATGTTTTGCAGACTTTGAGGCTACATGTACCATTGTTCTCCTATGCACATTAGTCAACAGTATAAAGGCCCCGATATACTCACGGACTAGTTAGTTCTTTTTCCTTCTTCACTTATAGGGGTAAAAAGATGTTTGAAATATCTGAGCAGCTGTATACTTTTATCAAACATCCTGACACCCTCCACGCTGCTGAGAGTGGCGTTTGGATGAATATATATATATATATATATATATATATTTATTACTGTTAAAAGGTTAGTTCACCCAAAAATGTTAGTTCACTACAAAAAGTATTCTCATCGCTATTTTACTCATGTTTTTACTACCTTTCTGGACCTCAAAATGCGCGATGATGTTGCTTCCTATGTAAGGTTCAGAAACCCTCGGATTTCATCAAAAATATCTTAATTTGTGTTCCAAGGATGAAAGAAGGTCTTACATGTGTGTAACAACATGAGGGTGTGTAATCAATGACAGAAGTTTCATTTTTGGGTGATCTAACCCTTTAACCTTGTCTGATAGGTCAAACTTCATTGGCCGACATATTTTTTGATATTCGTCAATGTCCTCATAGACACTCATGCCAATTTTCAATCGAACTAGCGATGAAGTAGTTATAGCCATTTTCATGTTTTTTTTTCCTGTTATAGTGCCACCAACTGTCCAGTGTGCACATCCTTTTCCACGCGACCTCAAAAAAAATTTAAATTCCGATTCACGGTCCCTAAGGGCCTCTAAAATGTTTGAATTGTGGAGCCACTTTTACTAAAATGGGTATAACTGAGATATTTTCACCAAACTCAGCACACCTATGTAAGAGCTCAATATAATAAAAATTGACGATCAGAATCTTGCTGCACTGGTTTGGTTCCGATGGAGTAAAAAATCTAGTACTAGTTCGCAAAGGTTTTGGCAAAGGAGTTATGAGCCATTTTATACTTTTGACCGCTGTAGCACCACCATCAGGCCGATCGGGGCAAGCCTTGGTGATGTTGTAGACAGTGTGATTACTACTAGCCCTCAAAGTTTCAAGTCTCTACAACTTACGGTTTGGTCTGTCCGATCACTTTTAGGGGAGAATGCTGATCCTTGGAAATTTTAGCAATTACAGTAGGGTTTCAGCACTACACGCTTGAACCCCTAATGACAGTGAGAAAACAGCAGTTAAGAAAGCATCTCATCATAGCAATGTAGGTATGTTTGCACAAGCTCTGCAATTCAGCACTCCAGTCATATCATGTTTATTTATATAGCATTTTATACAATAGATTGCTTTAAATCAAGCAGTTGTACACTATAAAACATGAAAAAAGTGTCATTGTCGCTTTCAGTTAGAAGTACAACTTCAGTTTCTACTAAAAAGCAGTTCTCCAAAGTGCTCATGTTCATAATCATTTCTGACTTCGACGGACTGAACGAAAGAAATTAACCAAGGAATATTTCCATGTCAAAGAATACAGAGCCTTAGAGCCACACCCACATTATGTCATCACCATGGACCAATGGTAGTATGAAAGTATTCACCAGCCCGAGCGGTCATTGAACCCCAAATGAACTTCGTTTTGGCCTGGTTTTGTTCAAAATTATGTCATACCTGTTTGTTCTTTGATTTTGCTTAGGTATATCAGGGCCTTAAATCTTCTTTTACCTTTCGACCTCCTTCTTTTGGTCATTTATTTCACCATCAGCTGTTGAACGGCTGGAATGTTGATGAGGTGGCTTTTCATCGCAAAACTTGCATAATTTAAAAAAGATCCTTATTGTGACATCATTACTGTGCTTCTGATTGAAGCAGAAAGCATGCTTGCATTTAGTCTGATCACCGTCCAGCTCTATAACAGATTATGAACATTGAAACTGGCTTTTATGTGTTTTGTTTGCTTTGTCCAGGGAAAAATAAATGGCTCGAGTTGAGTGCAGTGAGTCATTAGATTACCGCAAACTCATGTTCTCGAGGATTGGAGCTTTCGTGCAGTTATGATCTCGAGCCACGTCTCCTGCAGACGCTGTCAGAGGTCTGTCCACATTGAGACTCTCGTAGCTGTTTTGCTAGAGTGCAAAAGCCTCCAGAGGTACCGACCACAAACGTTTCAGCACCACCTAACATCTGATTGTTTTGGCCTGCGAGTTGAACTCTGTGCTTATTTAAGGTTTTATTCAAAATGATAGTCGGGGTCTTAAATAACCAAACCAAACTGTTCCCAGTGGTCGTGATGGACTACCGCAGACCCACCCTCCCCGGTTCTTGTCTTCCTGCCAGAGGGCTTGTTTGCTTTACTTGGGGTTTATCTGTCAGTGAGGACGGCTTTGATAGATGATATGGAGTAAATACATTTGGCTCATAAACTGGTCGTGCTGGTTAAGTGAGCTGCGTCCGGTTTCATCGAGATGTACATCCGTGTGTATCAAGGACTTTCCATTTGCATTCGTCACGTCTTTTTAGATCCCCTCCGCATCTCATTGTGCATGATTGCATGTTTGTGTTTCACTCCAAAAGGGTTTTACCCCCTGATCATGCCATAGGAGAACTTTCAGTAACAGTTTAGTTCATTACAAAATATCGATATTTATATAATATACCATTTTTAAGAAAACATTCTTCGTATTATCAATTGAAAGAAGCTCCGCTGCTTAATATTCGTGGAAATCAGATTAATTGAGGAATAGAAAGTTCAAAAGAAGCATTAGCTTGAAATCTTTTGTTTCATTAGGAATGTCTTTACTGTTACTTTTAATCAATTTAATGCATATATAAAAGAAATAATTTCTTTATAAAATCTACAAAATGTATAAATACTGTAACACTACTAATTCATGATACCTAATGCATTAACTAACATTAACAAACTGAACCATAAAGTGGAACCGAATGTTTTTAAGGTCCACAAAGAATTATTCTCTAGTTCTTTAGAATTATCTAGAAACTAATTTGCTTATCTGAATAATCTGTTCTGAGGAACTTTTTTAATCTCCAAAGAACCAAATACACCTCATTTGGTGTGTATGGTGCTCAACTATGGGATCTATGAACCGTTCTCTGTTTGGTGCTCCAAACTCACTTAATCTGAGAAGAGAGTTCTCACTCTTGTAGTCTTTTCTGTCTGTCCCAGCAGGAGAAGGAGAAGGAACACATTGTATTTCACCAGACAATCTGCATTGTTTGAGCGTCAGGGTGTTCAGCGCTGGTCTGCAGCCCCTGCCAATGTGGTTTCAGTGCTGAACCTTTAAAAGGAGAATCCTCCAGGCCCAACAAAGGCCAGAGTATGGCTGCGTGTGTTTGCTCTCAGGATTGCCCGACCACCTCCATTGTGTCTTTTAGGATAACAGACAGTCTATGTCACATGAAAGGGCAGTGAACAGATGAGAGAGAGAGAATGGGGTGGTAGAAAAAAAATGTCTGCGGTGTGAACCTCTGATAGAACCGGCTCCGAATAGTGCAACGCTCCCTGCTGATAAAGAGAAACACTTAGGCAATTTTGTTCACTTGGGGTGGGTTGTTTTAATAGGTTATCATTGGCCAGCCGGTGAAGGAGAGGTTAGACCGTGAGTTTAAGGTGCTTTGTTTGAACGTCAGCCAGGAAGGAGGCAGCACTGTATAGACGTGTATTAACACCGCAGGTCCCCATACGACCCAAGTCCCCAGTGATCACTCATTATCACACATGCTAACAGCTCGACCTGTCAACAGCTCAATAGTCATTAGCAGATACAACGTACACATACATGAGCTCTCTTTTCCAATACTCTTTCACTACACTGCAAGCCAAAGAGCTCAAATCCATTTTTTGTGAGGTTGTTCACATGACCTTTTTAATGTGACCCACTGGTCTGAATAGCCAAATGAATGGTCCTAAACTGACTTGTACGCATAAAACAACTTACTTTGATATGTTCATCAAAACATCAACATAAAAATCATATGTGTATATATATATGTTTGTATATTATAAAGTATTTTAATGGTGTTTATAATATTTTCTAATATATTTTGTTGAATGTTTTATCATTGTAAATATATATATTATATATATATATATATATATATATATATATTTTTTTTTTTATTTTTTATTTATTTTTTTTTTTTATTATTATTATTATTATTCCTATGATAGCTAAGGAGAATTTTCAGCATCATTACTCCAGTCTTCAGTGTCACATGATCCTTCAGAAATCATTCTGTGCTTATTTTCTGAATATTAGAAACTTTTTTTATTATTATTATCAATGTTGGAAACAGTTTATATTAATTACTTAATGTTTTTGTGGAAACTTGTTTGTCATTTTTTTCAGGATGCTTTGATGAATAGAAAGTATAAAGAAACTGTGTTTATTTGAAATAGAATTCATTAAAATTTTTACTGACATTTTAATCAATTTAATCCTTCATTGCAGAATAAAAGTATTAATTTATTTAAAACAAAAAATCTTTTGAACGGTGTACATAAATGTATAAAAAAAACGATTTGAGCCACATTATACTGCGTAGTCGCTCTCTCGTTTTGTTATTTGATATTTATGTTTATTATTAACTTTATATACTGAATGAGGTAATAGTAGCAAGTTGTCTGATCTTTACCGAGATTTCTAATCATTCATCTCTCAGCGAACTGATTATTTATCAGTGGCATTTTTTTTTCATTCTTCTTATGTTTTCCCCCTTTTCATTCAAACCCCCGCCGATTGGGCTGAAATTACTTATTTCTAAGAAATCCTTGGATGTTGATAACACCAGTAGTTATGCCACATTGCTAGATGGGAACTTTGAATTTATGTGATATTTATAACGCCTGTGGCATTAACAGACTTTATCCCCAAAACAGAGCAAACTGCAGCCGCTGCATTAGGCGTCTTCGCCGTTCTGTGCAGCAAAATACATTTTGTAGATTGCATGGAACCCCTCCCGGCAAGCAGTGGCTCCTTTATCCAAACGCACAGCAGCGTTCCTGCCCGGGCTCAGTGCAAGAAATACTCTTTTTTTCCATTAACGAATGATCACAACTTTGGTGTTTTTGTTCGCTATTGGGTGTGGTCTCATATTTCTGTATTCTATTGAGGGAACAAGAGGTGTAGAAACTACCAAGGCCTTTATCAGCAGCTGTCAGCATGAGTGATTGGAGTAAGGAATGGTTGACGGTGGGATGTGGTCTGTAGTTAGTTTATATCCACTACAGGTTGCCATAGACACCTGTCAGTAGAATGTCTGTCTCTGTCTTGGCTGCGGTCTCTATGTACTCTTTTGCCTGTAGATAAATGCTCTCTATTAAAAGGGTATTTTACATTTCCCATCTGATAGCATTTTGTGGCAGTGTTAATGTTTAACTGGCCTGTAGAGTTAGAGGACAGGTTCGTTGGGATCCCTCCCCTGTGATCAGGTATCTTACGGTTCTGGTTAATGTTTAACATTACTTCTCGGATTGCCTGTCTGGCGGCCTTTATAACTGGAGCAACACACACCGTGTTAAACGAGCAGCATATACTGTATGTTTGGTTGAATAAATTGAATAGATTTTTAAGGAAATTGCAAGTATTTATTTGATAAGTGACTAATACTTTTGCTCATACAATGTAAAAAAGATTTATATCAGTTGTTAATGAAACAAAGATTACTGAAGTACATTTTACAAGAAAATATGATCTCAGTCTCGTTTAATTTTTAATTCAATGTGTTATTTGCTATTTCTTTAATTTAAATAAAAGAAAATACTAACAATATCTGATTGAAGCTTTTTCTACACTATTCTTTTAGTGTACTTAAGATTAGTGATTAAAACAAACCCCTAATCTTGTGAATGAAACCTCAGAATTGTGCCATTTATTCAGACTTATTCAGACTAATTTTTTTCTTGTGCACAATAAAACAACTGAAAAAAATCCCATAGACTTAAATTGAAGGTGCAACCAGACCCATTTCATGGAGACTTTTGATTGAACCAATAAACAACCACGTTGAATTGGCCTAGCAACCACCTACACCACCTTACCAACTACAGAGACACCCTAGCAACCACCCTCATTCTAGAATCGTGGCTGTGAGTTCTGCATGTGCAAGCAACAGATATTTTTTGGTGCTTTGGAAGTATTTCAGTTTTATTAAACTTCTTGTAGAAAGAAACCAATATAACCAGTGTTGCAGGTAATGCATTACAAGTAATATAAGGTACATAATCAGATTACTTTTTGCAAGTAACAATTAAAGTAACATGTTACTTTTAAATTTACAACAAAATATCTAAGTTACTTTTTTACACAAGTTATTTTGTGACTTATTTATTGACTGACAGCTCTCCTCTCCCCGTTTTGAGAGAAATCGAGAGTAAGTGCAGAGGCTTTGTGCGCGCTGTGTAAACATGATGCTTATTGTAGTTCTAGAAATGTGAGCCATCTCACTTGCATAAAAACAGATTCAGTGTTCCTCAAAATGAAGAAAAATAGTGAATTGCAAACTCAGAATATTATGTAAACCTGCAATAATTAAATTTGTGCAATAACACAAACATACTTTATGTATTTAATATCACTTTATTAACCAATGTCGTTGCTGCTGATCTTCGATGCTTCAATTCAACCTCATACAATGAGCAAAAATGACCAGATAAACGTTGCATTTGTTTTTCATTTTTTTGTTTTTATTGCTGAAGAAAGAATTTTCTTCTCCTGTGTCATTTTGGTTTCACATTTCACATTTGTCTGTTTTTGTCGTTATAAAACAAACAAGCAACCCCAGCCCAGGTTAAAAAAAAAAAAAAAAAAAAAAGTAATGCAAAATCAACATAATGCATCACTTTCCATAAAAAGCAATTAGTTACTTCTTTTAGGGAGTAACTCAGTATTGAATATAACACAGTAAAAGACATGCAGTATCATCACACATAATTTCATCCATCCATCAGGGTGAGTTTATGTGGCTATTTATGGAACTCCATCATACTGGCATCTCAGTTCCTCTGAGCGGGACAGGAACGTCATATATCCAACTATAATGATCCTCATAAAGTGGGGGCCGGGATGGAAACCCGTGTAGCGGAGAACCGGTTATGTATGTGAAGCGGTAGGTGGGCTTAGATAAGATAATCCATAGTGTGGAAATGCTTCTCTGCCCTTGTTTGTCACTGTCATTGGACCTTTGTACCCAATATGTTTGCATTTAATTAAACAAAGCACACAACTTTACATCACTTTCTCAACCATCAATAACGCATCAGAATTGATTACCTCCTGCCTTAAAAACGGGAAAAAAAATAAAATAAAGGAAGACCCTGACATGGAAGAACTAATTAGCAAGACTGAATGAGTAATATGACTGTAGGGCAACAGCACACACGCACATCGGCTAAGCTAAAAGACAAAAGCTACAGCCAATCAATCCTGATGCCTGTGTCACTATAGACACATGCAGGCATGCGAGCCAGACAGACGTTTTGTATTGTCTGCTAATCGGGGCATTGTACCAAATCCATTGTTTCCCTAGCTAATATGAATGCCCACTTAATAGTGCTGTGGTTTTCTGTATGTCTGTGGTCGCAGGTGAGCGTGGTGTTCCTGTCTGCATTATAACAGCCATTCATCTTGTTTCTGCTTCAATGAAAAGGGGAGCAGGTGTCATCATTATTTAGACCTTATATTGACATCTCTCTGCTCTCTGTGTCATATTAAAGCATATTATTTCTCTGCAGTTTGTTGACAGCTGTTTTCAAGCACAGAAAATTATATCTGTCTTGCAGCTTGTTGAGGAGAGACGAAATTACTTTTTGCTTGACGGACAATCAAATCTCTTAGATGTATAGTAAGTAACTACATAACAGCCAAGGAAGTTCGTAATATGTGGAGAAAGTTGGCAGTTGTTTGACTGGCGCATGCAGCTCTGAAAGCACACAACCCGCTTGCTGCCATCTTTGCAGATTGGCATGAAAGTTCAGAGCATTTTTTTGAGCACAATCACCTGAACCATAAATGATGTGTGCAAATATTGTGGGCAACAATCTAGTTTTGTGGTGGAATTGTTTTACACAGGCAAGCACCGTTATGTTTTCATTAGAAATGTTTATTCCTCAAAACGTCTCTTTTCTCAAGAATTTGGTTTATGTTAGCTCAATGTGGCATTTCAACATTGACTGGTTTATGGGAGTTCGGGGTTTCTTTGAAACATTCTACACTCGTGTTCATTTGTTAGACTGATATTTATCTCTCGCCTTCTTCCTCCAGCCCTCCATTTTTAGTGTGACCTTCGTTATTTCACGCCTTGTTGAAAAACACCTGTCTGAATTTCACCTTCAGTTGGATGCAGTGCCGTGAGAGCGCTAATGTATTCAGCTGACATTCCGAGGAATTATTAGCCCCAGATATTGTTTCTTGTACTGACATTCCATTTGAATATTAGATGTGTCTGTTGATATAGAGTTATGATTCCACACCTCCAGGTAAACTGAAAGCATGCTTTCTGTGTCTGGGTCAAGTTTCATGCTCGTGTAAGAAATTTGACCATTGGCATTTCTTCTCCTGCTTTATGAAACATGAGCTTGATGCTACACCGTCACTCAGCCGTTATATTGTTCTTGTTCTTGTAATTTTGATGATTGTCTTTCCTGAAGAACTATTGAAGTTTGTGATGGACAACAAAGATATGTAGTTATTTCTTTTTTATATGGATTAAAATTTTTATTACCTGAAAGTAAACACTCACAAATTCAGTTAATAATAGTTAACTTAATATTATTTAATGCATAAACAATCAAACTTTTTTGCATTTAACAGAATGTTTGTTTTGTTGATAAAATGTAGATGAATGATTTAAGAGTTTATTTTACTGTTGGCCTATTCATAATCTGTGTGCTTTTTCATATATTTTTTTTACACTTGGTGCCGGGGAAAATGTGCAGAACTCTGCTTAAAGAGGCTTTTTTGTATGTAGACACCACAAACCCTTGTTATTAGCGACACCGGTGGTCATTAATTGAACTGCAGCCGGCAACTTATTGCTCATGCTTGTCCTCGCAATTGACCCTTTGCAAACAGTTTGACTGACAGGCGATCTGACCAATCATAACCCCGAATCCGCCATTTTGTCTGACAAAGCAGTCAGGGGAGTTAATAGATGGTGGTGAACTTGAACTTGAAAAATGTTGTGTACTCAAGTCTTTTCGTACTTGAAACAACAATCCTTCTGATGTCCGTTCATGTTTATTTGATAGTATAAATGAACTAGTATGAAGAGATGATCAGTTCACGAGCCGCTTGAAGGAGCTACTGCAATCTGTCACGACACTTTAAAGAGCCACTATACTGTAATTATTGTTTAAACTCCTTTAAAAAATTATGATATATTAGATATGAAACTGTTTCATATGTCTGTCGACGTGTTGTCAGTGTCCTCTTTGCTCCGGGATGTATTTTTCACTTTGTGAGAACATGATGTGTGGCGTGAGAGTGCATGGCTTGTCGGACGAAGCAACAGTAACTAAAGGGGGCGGGTCTTTGCGAACGATCAATTATGAACTCGTAACATACAGGACAGGAACTTGAGTCTATGACCGATATGCTTACTTTTCCATTCTTCGCTAAGAAGTAAAAAGAAGTTGGAAATACCTTTGTAGTGATATACTGCATCCTGGCAGCACCCACACTGCTGAGAGCGTCGTTTAGATGAAAATGTAAATATGTGCTGCATGCTTCCCTCTCAATAACAAACAAAACGCGACAGAGGTGAGAAAAGAGCAGGTAAGAAAGCATCTGATCATGGCAATGTGGATATATTTGCATAAGCTCTGCAATTCACCGGCATCATGATGGCAGATGAGGTCATTAAAATTACACCAGCTGTGTTTCCATCCACCTATTTTTATGCACATTTTGGGAGATTGCAAAAAAAAAAATGCTGGATGGAAACGTCAAGATGCACATAAATTCAAAAATGCGCATAAAAAACTTAATAATAGTCAAAAAAAGTATTTCTGAGGCATAAGTAATTTATTATATACGAAAATTATTATATACACTGGTTTCTACTGCAGCAACTTCCATTTTTCTTAGTAATATTTAGCGCCAGTTTATGAGGAAGTGGCGATTTTGTTCTTTTCAACTCGCTGGATGGAAACAGTACTTTACTCGCAAATGTTTCATGCGATATTTAAAATTTGCGCACAAGTTAAATTCGGAACTTTTGATGGAAACATAGCTATTGTTATGATAGTTTGATTATGAAGTATGTCTGAGACTATAGTCTATATAGATTTGGCTATGTGAGACTATAGTTTGTATTCTTTGCATTACAGTACAAAATGGCTCTTTCAGCATTATCGTAAACATTTTATAAGCATTCGTTTCATGTGTCATTGAATGGAAGACAAGCTTTTGGGTGCATGTGTAAACGTCACATTCTTTTAACTTTCCTGGCAAAAAAAAAAATGCAGAGTCCTTAAAATAAAAGTCAGTCTACTGGCTTTCATAGACAACCTAGGAAGTCGGGATGGTTTAGTTTTTTTAGCGTATCAAGCTGTACACACAGGCAATACAAAAAGCGATTAATACATGGAAATTCTTACATTTCTGCGCCTTAAATGTATTTAAATATAGTACACTGTTATTAATAGTTAAAACCAAATAAGCCATTTTGTAATGAAGCAATAAAAATCGAAATTCAATTATGATAATAAAAAACAAATATTCGAATGATTTTTTTCAATACTGACATAAAGTGTGCTTCTTATAATCTCTAATTACACTTGTCAAAACTGTTTTTGTGTTTTCAGTGTGCTGCAGCATCAGGCTGGTGAGACCTGTCCAGACAGTCCAGCCACCTCAAACCAAAGCCAGACCCAGATTCAGCCCCTCCTGAACCGTCTGCAGCAGCTGACATCAGAGCATCAGAGCATTCAGACTCAACTGTGCCTGGCCCAGGAGAGAGAGAGGGACGCCAATGAGAAAGTTCAGAGGTGGGTACAGACATGTGCACTGCTGGTCACAAGGTTTATATATATATATATATATATATATAGTATTCTTGTATTCTATTCTCTGAAATCTTTTAGATTGCAATAATATTTCCTAATTTTACTGCTTTATTGTATTTTTGATCAAATGTCTTAAATATTCTAAATTCTAAATATTCTAAAATATGTCTAAAATCTCTTTTTAATTGATTTATTTTGATTGGGGTTCTTAGGAAAGTTAGTTCACTCAAGAATGACAATTTTGTACTAACTTGAATGACTTTCTTTTGTGGAACACAAAAAGAGATGTTATGCAGAATGTTCGTGCTGCTCTTTTCCATAGTGAGTGAATAAAGACAGATGCTGTCAAATGACAAAAAAAGTTCCATAAAAGGATTACAACAGTAGTTTATAGAAATCAGGCAATGTCCCAATTCCACCTGACTCATTTGCTCTTGTTTTATGCTACTTCTTTTATGATTTTTGGCCATTTTTGGCAAGGCTGTATCCATGTTTTGAACATTTGGGGGTGACCAAAGTTTTTTTTTTTTTTTTTGGGGGGGGGGGGTTAAATAATTAAAGGATTTAATTGAATAATGAAGAAATTAGAACAGTAATATGTACAATAAATGTAAAAAATCATCTTGTGTTGTTGCATGCAGTTATGAATGACATCATTTAAATGTTAGCATATTTTCAATTCAAAATGGAGAATGTTATTGTGGGTCGTTAAACAGATCCATCGTAAAAACTCAAATATTAAACGTTTAGCTACTTCTATCTTAACACACACTCTTTCACTGCAAAACCTTATAGCATCATGTTGGAATTCACATTCGTCTTCAGTGAACAGTAAGCCCCGCCTTCTTTAATCTGATTGGCCATCATTTTGACACTGACGAGCACTGTTTGACCGACGAGGCAGACCAGCCTAAAAATTTAACTTTTTAAGCTGTCTGTCATCTTGACAACAAACAAAGCGGTGCATGAAGAGCAATATTAAGAAATATCAAATATTGAGGTGGACAGTTTGGCCATTTCCAGTTATTGGGGGGGTGGGGGTGGGGACTTCAATGCCAATGGTGGTTACGATCCTGATTTTTGGAGCTTGACAGGGTCCGTCCCTACTCACTTCCATTGCATTGAAAGTTTGTGTTCCACAGAAAAAAAAAAATAATTTAGGTGAGCTTTCCTGTTTGGAGATATTCTTGCACCTGTTGGCGGCTTTTAAGGCCTGTTCTCTCATCTCCCCAACCTTGGTCTCCAGTCTAAAAACTGGTTGTCTGGTAGATATTCTCTCTCACTCCCTCTTGTCTCGCTCACTTGGGGGGCTCCCCACGCAAAGCAAACACAAGCCGGCCTGCTGATCTATTTACATGATGAATTAACCAAACGGGGGTGGAGATGCTGAGCTGAGGGGGTGCTCAAAACACTGAGAGAACCCCCCACCACCCCATCACAATGAGAGAACTTTAGTGCACTGTTTACACATGCCGCTCTGAAGGGTTTCCATTTTCAGAGGAAAGATCACACAGCCTGTGCTGCATGACATGAAACTTCAAATCCCACAATGCACTTTGCTTTGACCTGTGCTACTGTCCTCACCTAGACAGAAAGTGTGTGTCAGAGTAGCTTGTTTGTGTATATTCCCGACCAAGCGGCGTCAACAGAGCAAGGTTCAGCAGAAGTGTGAGTGACTACTGAGTACAGCAGTGAGTCGAACTGCTCATTTCACCCCTGTGCAGGGCTACTGGAAGAGTCTCTGTGTAGTATTACTGGAAGTTAACAAGCTCCCTGTATTCTGAGTATCAGCATGTTATTTATTGCTTGAGGCCCTGATTCAGTGCCAAATCATTTCTTAAAGGAATAGTTCATCCAAAAACTAACTTTCTCTCATCATTTATTCACCCTCATGACTTTATTTCTTCTGTGGAACACAAAAGAAGATATTTTGAAGAATATTGGACCCCATTGACTTTAATTGCATTAAAGGGTGACATTTTTGGGTGAACTGTCCATTTAAAGGAATACTTCACCCAAAGACAAAATTCATTCATTATTTTCTCCACCCCCCTGTCGTTTCAAACCTATGCTGTTGTTTTTGTATTGGATATACAGTATTTATGTATTATATAGAAAACTGTTTTTGTATAAAGGCAGTTTATAGTGGCCATCACTATAAAGCTCCAAAAACAGCATCATAAAAGTAGTCCATATAATGTGTGTGCCATATTCTAAGATTTCTGAAGCTGTGCAATAATATTTTTTAATAGCATTTTAAAGAAAATGAAGCATTATTTTTTCAAAGTGAAAAAAAACATGGCCATTGGTTCTCATATGTGTCATAAACAAAAACAAAATTCCATTTTTGAATAAGTGCAATGGAAAGGAGATTTGAGAACTTCAGCTTCAAGCAAGGTTTTAGCATCATGAATTCAGTCCATTCATCACACAAAGCTATCATATGACTCCAAAACACTTGTACAAATTGTGTGGACTATTCTGATGCTTTGGAGTTTTTTTTTTTATCTGAAAGCTTGATAGCTGTGTACACTGAGCTGTAGAGTAGTTTGCCACTGGGGCAGCATCTTTAAACGGACAACTTTGTACCTTATCTACCCTAAAAGGTACATATTAGTACTTTAGAATAGTAATATATACCCTTATGGTACTACAATGAACCATTTTGAAGTATATAAAGTACAAAGATGTCCCTTTCAGTGACAAGACCTTAACGTACAATATTTGCACATTTTTCCTCAGAGTGTATGACCTGTTGTATACAAAATAATGTGAAGACTTTTGAGTTCCAAGAAAAAAAAAAAAAATATATATATATATATATATATATATATATATATAAATTTATGGGGTGAGTAAATGTGACAGAACTTTTATACCTTTTTTTTTTTTTTATACAGCAAGTCCTCGCATAGTGATGGTTAGGGTCGAGGTAACTGCTATTTTTTCTTATAGAGCAAAGGATAACATGAGTGTGAGCATCTACGTGAATACATGACGGGGATTGTCCGCAGTGGGCCGGTCACACCTGACCGCTAGCTGACATTCAGATGGATGCCCTGCACTCACCGGGCTCCGGGCGGCCTGTGGGAAGCCGTTCTGACGTGGGCCTCGTCGCATAGCTGTGAGAAGAATGCAGGGGTGATGCGATCGGCCTCCAGGCTCCCACAGCGTGGCGAACCGGGGAGGAGGAAGCCCAGTGCCGGCCCAGAATGTGGCACCTGAGTGCCGTTCCTGCAGGCCCATTGACGGAGGAGCTGAGCTGAATGTCTAATGACCTGCTGAATCAAATTTGGCCATGAGAAGCACACAAAGGACCTTTTCATTTGCCCGACGGCCCACAAATGGGTTGCGGCTTGTGTGTCCCATCATCCTGCAGTCTCGCAGGCTCTTCTGTCTGGCACAGCGAGGGCTGACCCTCCTCAGCGGCCTTTTTTTTTTTTTGTACCATTCTGCTTCCTGTGCAATGCTAAAAATCCATCTATAGTTGCCGGAGTTTTAAGCGAGATCTTAGAGTGTTTCGTGTTAGGGTTTTTGTCAGGCATTGTTGTGGGATAATTATAGATTACAAACAGGATCTTCTTTTGCATTGAAACATGGATATGTTGTCGTTCCATACATAAAACGTGCTGTTGTTTAGAATTTATGCACGGCTGCTGTTTACTCTGTGTTATTTGAGCTGGAATTGTTGGTTTTGCGACTCCGTGAATTCTTAATCGGGATTTGCGCTTTTGCCGGCTCTTCCCTCGCGTGTATGTTTGGGTTTACGGCCACTCTCTGCAAACAGTGTTCACCAAATCCTCCCCAGCCCGCAGGCACACCTTGGAGATCCTGCCACGGAAAGGCAGACCTGTTAATTGTGCAAACATGACAGGGAGGCTAATGAATATATTTAAAACGCTAAAAATTTGCACACAAGGGGGAAAGGTGTTTCCGTGCATGTTTATGGAGGCGAGAGATAGACAGTCTTGTGGTGTCTGTCTGCATGTTTGTGTGTTTTGGGGGGAAGTGGGTTGTGCGTGTGTGATATGAAGGCTCTTTGCTTGTATATGTATATATGCTCATGTGCGTGGCCTGTTCATTTAGCAACAATGACCTTTTATAAATATTAGTCTGCTGTTTTGAACCATCCCCTCCCCCTCGTCTTCCCCCCCTTTCCCTCCAACGTGACGCATTTCTCTCGGCCACAGAGCGCGTCTGAGAAATACATATGGTCCTGCGGCTGCTCTTCAATCTCTCTGTACGGGAAAACAGGTGGAGACTTCAGCAGGAGCAAGGTTTGGGTCAGACCACTCCCATATGCTCACTTGATAAGACTGAGAAACCTCAGTAGACAATACTAGCACTGGGTATGCTAAGCACATCTTATCAGCAATACTGCGAAAGCTCTGATAGAGCTGGGCTGTTTTTAGCGGCCGCTTTGTTGATGTAAGCCTGCTTGAACTCCTTTTTATTGTGAATACCTTTTTTATTTGAAAATACTTGGATTTAACAATCCTGAGCTCTCTACAACCTACTACTATTGTCGTGCATGATGTTTATTTATTTATTTCATTAATTTATTTCTTTTTTAACTGATTTTCAGATCACTGAGTAAATACTGAAAAATTGGCTCTGAATATTATTGAGAATAGAAAGAGAATGTAAAAATCTAGTTAATAAATCAGTGAAATTGAAAATTATGTATACAGATTTCATTTTGTCAGTCACTTTTAATTTGATATTTGCTTACATTTAAATTATATTTTAAAGCATTTTAATCACACACACACACACACACACACACACACACATATGTGACCCTGGACCAAAAAAACATAAAAAATATATATATATATATATATAAAAAAAAGTCATAAGTAACACAGGTATATTTGTAGCAATTGCCAACTATACGTTGTATGGGTCAAAATTATCTATATTTTTCTTTTATGCCAAAAACTATTAGAATATGAAGTAAAGATCATGTTCCATGAAGATATTTTATAAATTTCCTACCGTAAATATATCAGAAATGTATTTTTGTGAGTGGATATGCAATGGTAAGGACTTAATTTGGTCAACTTTAAAGGCGATTTTCTCAATATATTTGATTTTTTGCACCCTCAGATCCCAGATTTTCAAATACTTGTATCTCGGCCAAATATTGTCCTGTCCTAACAAAGCTTATTTATCCAGCTTTCAGATGATGTATAAATCTCAATTTCAAACAAATTGCCCCTTATAAGTGGTTTTGTGGTCCAGGTCACACACACACACACACATATACACATATATGATTTTTTTTATAATACTCAAGCTACATTATATAATTTTCTTTTATGTATATATATATATATATATATATATTTGATTTAATCATTTTAAGAATTGTAACTCAGTTTCAATTTATTTTGGTATATAAATTAAAAGGTCTGATTTATTTATTTATTTATTTTACTATCACATAATTTTCCATATTATCACATCATTTTAAGTAAAAATGTCAACGATTCAGAAGAGTGTCTTTTTGGAGCAGAACCAGCATTTGTTTGGATGGAGAGAAGCAGGTCTGCTTTCATCCCCCATTATTCATTTGCTCCCAAAGAATCCCTTCACCCATCTAGATCTCCCTCCATTCCGAGTCTCTGGGATCATCACCCTCATAAGCACAGGTTTACTCACCCCGACCAATCACATGACACCACACATGGGCTTCTGTTTGCCGGAGTAAAGGCAGGCGGATATTTGGAGGATTTGGGCATTGACACCAGCATGGTTGTCTCACCCACTTTAAGAAGTGTCTACATCCATTCTCCGTATTTTCCGTCCCTCCAAGAGCGCTCTTGTGTGAGGAGAAAACAGCTAAGAGCTGGCCTGCATTTGTCTTCTTTCATTTACACAATCACTTATTTCTGCTTTCCCTCTCTCTGATTTTCCTTTCTCAGGTTGGAGCGGTTGGTGGAGGTGTTACGGAAGAAAGTGGGCACAGGCAGTGTCCGAAAAGTCATCTGACTGACTGGCCGTCGGGCGACCCGAGCAGACGGCCACATCTGGTGACCAGGCTGCAGCGTTTAACTCTGAGCAAACAGCCGAAGCCTGGCCTGGGCAAACACAGGCTGGAAGTGGCGTTCTTTCTCTCAGCCCTGTTCTCATTCCAGCCCATGCTCAGAAACGGCATCGTAAATGTTTAACCACATTCTCACTGCAGTCACCAATGAAACTACTGCTGCCAGTAGTTTTTCTACTACTCCAAAGGTTTTCTTTCTTCTCCTCGCGGTCAATTTTTACTTACAGTATGACGCGAAGTCTGGTTAAACAAGGGAAATTTGATTGGACAATTACTTTGTGAGGTACTGAGACTTTTTTTCCCCTCCATATAAAGTTATTTTTGGACCAAGCTGGGATTTTTTTTATTATTATTGAATTTGTTGACAGACTATATATTTTACATTTTCCCAAATTAATAAAGGGAGTTAAAACAACATACAGTGTATCATTCAACACAATCAGTATTTATGATCATGAAAGCTTGTTCAGTGTTATTATTTAATAATAAATGGATTTTGTGCTTATCAATTATTTGTTTTAGGTATATTGAACATAGGAAGTAACGAATAAAAACCTAAAATCTAAAATAATCAAATCAAACAAATTAATTTATTTGTTTCATTGATTTATATGACTCAGAAAAATCATTTAATTGCATTAATTTGAAACAAATATCAGTCTTAATTTGTTTTCAAATTAAAATTAATTTCGAAACATGCATAACTATTTAATAAAACCTGTAAATAACGCTCTTTTAATTTCAAGCTGAATATCCTAAATATTTCTATTATAAATTTTAATATGTTCTTAAACGTATGTTGTTTATTGTCAACACCATTTAAGTCCATATAGCCTGAATTTTTAGTATTAAAAAAACACAATATTGAAGAACAAAATCAGATATATTGTGGGGTTTTCAGGTATATTTAAAAACTATACACTAAAATGCCTATATATTTTTTTAAAAAGCCTGCTTCTTTGAATTCTATGTGCTGAAGTGTTTAATGGGGAGTGCTTTGCATGCTGATAATTTCTAAACATAAAATGGGCCAAAGAGATCTGTCGACCTTTACCAACGACTAGATACCCCAAACAATTATATAAGCATGGTTTATGTTGCCTTTCCCCGTCCGTCCTTCAGCAGAGCTGTTCTTCAGCCTGATCGATTATGTACTCAGAAATATGTTAGATGCAGCGGTGAATAAAGAAAGGGCTGTTTAGGCCAGACGTGCCGCTGAGTGTCCCTCCCCTCAAATAAACGCCCGACACCAGGACAAGCTTGTCGATTTTCCTCCTATAGGTTACCGTGGAGATGGCACAACCTGGGTGTCCCCACACATCCCTATGGAAAACGCTTGCCCTTTGATGGTGCAACTTTTTCTCTTTTTTTTTTCTCGAGACGAAAACTTTTGTTTAGAGATGTGCGTTCTTAAATGATTTGTTTGAGGTGTGCGTGTTTGAAATGACTTGTTTGATATGTGGCTGCGGAGGCTCGAGTCTGTGTTTATTGTGGCATGTGGAGTGAAATACCCCATTACCACCCCCAAATTCAGTGTGCGTGATCATCGACTTACAAAAAAACTTTTATACGCTTTAATTAAAACCGTGTTTCGGCTGCACATATTGAATGACCCTCAGAGAAAAGCACCACTGATCCGGTTGCTATAACGACACCAAATATTTCAAGCTCTTTTTCTCTGCCTCTGCTTCTATCCTTTTCATAGTAGCTGTTTATTTATACAAATATAGTTAGTTTCTATGCAGGGGAGATTCGATGTTTTCATGTTAAAACGAAGCATTAGCCTTCAAATTGACTAAATTTGTGATTAATAACATAAATATTCGTTTCATAATTACTCCTTTTGAGTGAAATTGCAAATTTACGTTATTCTTTCAATTGGTTTCTTCTTGAAACTTTTAAATGTCCATCGAATAATATATAAACGAGAAATGCAATGCCCAATGAACTGGCTGTTTGTAAATCCCCTGCTGAAGAATAATGAAGACACAAAACAGGAACAGCGCGAGGGGAGCGCGAGACCACCAACCTGACATGGTCGACGCATATTAGAGCGGCACAAAGCTCTAATAAACTTCTCCCGTATCATTTTTAATGGAAAAGCAGCTGCTTCTAAAGCTGATGTCGGATAGAGATCTCTCCCTCTTCTCTCTCGCCCTTTGAAAGCCCCTTTCTTTCGTGTGTGTGTGTGTGTGTGTGTGATTCTGAAGGGGTATTGCTTTGCTCTTTTCGTTGGCCAAGCACAATTGTGTTATTGGAGATAATTAATTCAATCCCCATCAGAAGGTATTAGGAGCGCCTTGGCCCTGTAGTGCTTTTCCAAACTCAGAATGAAAAGAGGGAGAAGAAAGGTCTACGGGTAGACCCGCTGATGGGCGCTTTGAACTAAAGGGCCGTGCGTATTGTTGTCGAAATTTTGCTCCATAAGGCTGAAGAAAGCGCCAGAGCTTTTGATGGGGCAACGAGAAATGCCACATAAGTTTGAACGCTGCCTGCTGATCGCATATGTTATGCCTTCGTGAAGTCTGGCTCGATTAAAGTCGTGCACTAATTGCGTCATATCGAAATAAAACCTTAATCGCCCTTTATAATCACTGCGCCAATTGCAAACACGCAAATCTAAATTATACATGTCGGTGTTTAAAATATATGATTATATGGGAAATAAATGAGCAGTTCGTCATCCCTGTCAGTGAATTCGTTGAGGTTTTCCCACAAAACGTGTTAAATATTTCTGCACTGCCCTTGTAAACTGTTGGTTTGTTTAAGAGCGCGCGTTAATGACGCTTTACTTTCATTATCATCATTTCTATCATAAAGATGTATCAAATATTTCAATATTAAATAAAAATTTCACCTGGTGTAACGGCAGCGACATATGAACTCGATCATGAAGTTTAAAAAAAAAAATAGATCATCGAGCATAATGAGTTCAATAAAATGAAATTTGTATTTTATTTATAGTTTTATGTGAATTTGTATTTCAATTAGGCTAATCGAGCCCATAAACCCCACAATATTTTATTTGTTATGTGTAAGCAGGTAAATTCTGTTAGATATTTACACATTTTTTAGTTAATAAAATATGAAGCACTCGTGCGCGTGAGAGAATGTCATTTAGATTATTCAAACATGCTCATTTTCAGAGTAAAATATTGGTCGTTCCCATGAAAAAGTATACAATTTTATTTTCTAATACATATATTATAAATTTCATGATCGATTGTTGCAGTTATTTACCATCTTTTATTAGGCTAAATATATCGAGCTGTAATTTAATATCAGAGAAATCCACCGCGTCGGCACTAATTTTGGAAAAACAATGTGGTCTTAAATTTTTAATTCGAATCAAAAAATAAAAGGCACAAATATAAGCTACACAACTTGATTTTATATAGGCTGCACATATCGAGATTTCTCAAGCCTGAAGTCAATTATCCATTTTATTTACGCATCGGGGGGGAATTACAAGATAATTAAATGAATTTCACGGCTACTCAGCCAAAATGCGTGTATACAAAATACCATGATCAAAGTCAAATCTGTTCAGGTTCACGTGCCCATCATGTAGGTTACGCTCCACAAAAAGATGATTTGGCCTCTCTATGATATTGTTTAAAATCCCATTTAAAACGAGATCGGATCTTTTATGAAGCGAGTCTTTGAGGCTGCGCGTGTGTTAGACTTGGATTTTCTCTTGGTCTTTTACCAACATCAAGTCAAAACCAGACGGGCTCAGCCAAAAGCTGGCTTTGAGAGCAGACAGCCCTGTATTCAAGAGTTTCATTCGATTAAAAAGAGCATCTATTTCTAATTTATTTCAGGTTTTATTGCTTGGATATAAAAGAGAATATTTCTAAAAACGAAATGAAATAAAATCAGGTATTCTTCCACATAAATCTGTAGATCATTTAATCAATGCTCTTTGAATAATTGCAAATCTACGAACCTCTTTGTATAAAAATGTCACAAACCTTTTGCTTGATTAAGAAATACATATTTTATTCACAATGCATTTCCACCTTGGATTAATTTATTTCAATACAAGATTGGGAAGTGTTTTTTGTCAAAACGAGGTAAGTAAACCCCAAAAATAATGAGTAAAATGACAACATTCAAATACATCTGCAACAGACAGGGGCTTCGCTTTTATACCAGCAACAAGACCAAAGTTGACCTTCATTCGTGCACGTTGTAACACAATGGGGGAACTACAAGTTTGGGGGATCACAACAAGTATTTTACAAGCTCAAAAATGATTTAAATACACAAGCAATGATTTATAACTGGGATATACAATCATTGGAAACACTTTACAATATTTTATTATACACATACACATTTTGTTATATTTTAAAGTAACAGTTCTTTTGCACCAGGTGCATGCAAAAAATAAAATAAAGTTTTTCCCCCTCCCCGCCCCGTCGGCAACTGACTAAGATGTATTAAGAACAGGCCTGGAATACACACCTTGGTAGTAAGAGGCCTCTAAAGCCGAAGGGTCCATGCTGGCTCTCCCGGCCATGGGCAAGCTGGAAGACATCCCTGAGCCATAGGAGGAATATTGCAACGCTTGTTCATAGGCTTTCAATTCCAGTTTATGCTGTTGCTCTGAAGACGACATTAAATTATTAATGGAAAACGGGTGGTTGAAGGAGTAATGGGGGTCTCCTTTGAGGTGCAGCTGGGGTTCGTGGGCCATAGAGTGCAGCGAGGACAGGGACGTGGACACGGGGTGCACCTGTGGGCCGGTGCTCTTCAGTTCAGAGTTGGCGGTGCTACCGCTCCGGTGGTCCAAACTGGGAGGACTGGACGAGTGGTTCGAGGAGGTTATGGAGCTGGAGTCCATGTGCACTTGTTTGGTGCTGGTGCTGTCGCTGGCCGGTGAGCCAGAGCCGCTCGACTGCTCTCTCTTTCCGTCTGACCGCTTTCCATCTGGCAACTTTTTGTCGCATTTAAAGCGCTTCTGTCTTCGCAGGTAACAGCCGTTCTCAAACATATTCCCAGAATCAGGATGCAGAGTCCAGTAGGAGCCTTTTCCCGGCTTATCGGGTGACCTGGACACTTTGACGAAGCAGTCGTTGAAAGATAACGAGTGTCTGATGGAGTTCTGCCACCGTTGCTGGTTCTGACGGTAGTAGGGGAACAGGTCCATTATCCACTGGTAAATCTCACTTAAGGTAAGCATTTTGCTGGGTGCCTGCTGGATAGCCATTGTGATGAGGGAGATGTAGGAGTATGGCGGTTTGGCGTGCGGGTAACTTCTCCTGAAAGTCTTGTTGTCTCTGGCCCGGTTCAGGTTTGGCTGCGCGTATGTCATGGAGCTCATGGTGGGGCTCATGCTGGAGTACGGGTTGAGCGCGTTCATGGAGCTGTGCTGAGCCGTCATGGCGTTCAGGTTGGACGGGCTGAGCGCGGTGCCCATGGTAGACACGCCGCCGCTCATCCCGTTCATGGCGCCAGTGGCGCCCGGGGGCATCCCGGCCATGGTGCCCGGGCTCAGTCCGGCACTCAGCGCTGGGTTCGCATAAGACATGTTAAAAGAACTTGAAGTCATATTCCCACTGGTGGACATGCTCATGTAACTGTTCATATTATTCATGGAGCTCAGCCCAGCGTTCATGCTGCTGTTCGTCATGGGAGAATAGACCTGAAAGAGAGAAATCGAGCCTTTTAGGACTGCAATCTTCAGCACTTTTATTCGTACAGAATGTCATTTTGCATTTTTTCTTCAAGATAATAATGTATTTTTTTTTTAAATCGTCATTTAGCTGTCAGAGTTAACCGATTTAGTTGGACATAAATTTACAAAATAACAATTTCAGGTAAGACCATTAAAAATTGTGAGAACATAAATTTTATTTTTAAATGTAGATCTACTGCTACTAATAGCCTAATGTTTTTATTTTAACTTCTTTTCAAAATAACGAAATATTTACATTTGCTGATGCACGTGACAGGAGAAATAGAAACGGACCGTTTTATTGCGTTTAACTGAATTAAATGTAAGTTTGCAATGACTCAAATTAAACGAGACGAAACAGGCAGAATATTGAAATGGAAATGCGTGACATATATGCACAATCGATGATAAATTGAATAAAAATTATTCAGTTAGATAACATTTTCAAATATTATCTATAAACAAATACAATTCTATTTCATAAACTCTTCCAATATCAGACTATTGTGACTATTGTCACTGGCAGTGGCATCACTACTGCCACCAAGTGGGTTAATCAATGCCTGATATGTTTATCAGCTTCAGTCACAATTGTCTAGAATACATATTTCACATTTTAAAAGTGGTTTGTAGCGTAAGCCTCAGTTTCAGTCTGTTGATGCGTCATTCACGTGCATGCAGCGACAAACTTTCTGACTATCCAGCAGCTCAGAGTGGCAGTAACAATAGTCTCTCACCTCTTGTGCATCATTATAGTAGCTGCTCCAGTCTGGAGTTTCGTGTCCTTCCATTTTCACAGCGCCCAACATTATGGTGGAAATCCGCAGCTCGTGCACATGCAGTTCGCAGACTCACAGCGCGTGTGTGTGAGTGTGTATGTGTGTGTGTGTGTGTGTGTCCTGGCACCGCGCGCAGTCACTGGTGGGATGTTGTGCGTGGCTTTGGGTAAAGTGAGGAAATGTTGGGACCGAACTCGAGATCTTCCCCTGCCTGTTACGTAGAACGCGGTACAGCCCACTTTCTATGTCTCATTTGCCTGGATCTCTCTCCTTCTTCCAGGAACACGTCTACTCTGCTGTTTTTAAACAGGAATGACCCGTGTGTTTTATTGCACAATACTATTATCAGTGTAAAAAAAAAACAAAAAACGAATAATACTGTAATTTTATCACTATTGGAATAAACACATTATGATGCATAGTATCGAATATTAGAAACATTTTTGGCACATTGTAATTTTATTTTAAATGTAAGCATTTTACATTATTCAATTATTTTAATTTCTTTTTTTCAAAATAAGGGAACTTAATAGCTTAAAAAATTCAACATAATAATGTTATATAATTAATGCACAACTATGAATTCAGATATGAATAGTGTTTCAGGACATTTGAACTATAGTGATCTCATAAGAAAATATAATACAATACAGTGATGCATGTTAAGGTAATATAGTAATATTGTACATATAATGTTTAAAACTTAAGTTTAGGTGCTTTATAATATATTTCAATAATTTTAGAAAACATTATATAATGATAACATCATGTTCATGGAAAACATATGAATCATGCCATTTAATACATAATCTGTTGTAACATTGATTTATGTTATTCGTGAACATTAGTAATATTTTTACATTTAAAGTAATTATGACAGTTATTCTTTTTAATCCATAATAATAGAATGTTCTTCCACCAAATTATTACCAAAAGAATTTGGATGGTGTGTCATGTGTATTTAAATATCAAAATGTGTGAAATTGGATGAATTCTAACATAACTAGGCTTTATTTAAAGTTTATTTAAATAATAGGCTACTAAACAAATCATGTAATGTATTCCAGTATATGTTTGTTAATGTTAGGAAAAGTGGTACCACAAGCTTCACAGAATAGCAGATGAAATATTTCTAACTTTATAACTTTGGAGCCTGTTAATTTTGGGACTGAATCCATAGTGTTTAGGAAGGAACTGCAAACCCCACCATTTCCCTCCCTTTATTTCTCAGATGAACAAGAGGTCAGATTTCCCACTGTACACCTGCTAATGAGCGAATGACAGCCCTGATCATCCACTTACAGCGGATTATCTCCAGTGATCTCTCACACCATTAGAGCTCAGATCGATTCCTCACAGGACGGAATGAAATGGCCCTTGAAGCGAAGAACATTAGACCATGTCAAAGCCCCCATGAGACAGACAGACAGAGAGATGGAGGGAGGGAGCGAGAGCGTGACTGTTTTTCAGTAGATAATATGAAAAAACTGGTTATTTTATATATTTGCTTTAACAAAGTGCATTGCTTTAGATATTAAATATTATGCTATATAGGCCTACAACAAATCCTCCTTTTTGTGCAGCAATTTTGTGTTCTTATTTAAAAGAAAAGAAAAAAAAGGCAAGGTTCTTTGGAGATAACAGGTATGAATAAGTTCTTCAGATCAATTATGGTTTTCTTAAAAACTAGAGGACAAAAAGTTCTTTTTGGGATTTAAAAAATATATTATGTAATTAGAATTTTGATTCTAATTGGAACCTTTCTTTTGAATGTACATTAAATCATTTTTTCCATCTATTCTGTGATTTTGTGTAAATAGAAAGGCATATTTGCATTAGGTATAGCTCACCATTATTCCCATTTCAGGTTTTGTTCTGCAAATCTGAACATTTGAGTGGTTGAAGGGTGTTTATTGCCGTCCTGGCAGCCAGTCAGTGCTATATGCGTAAATATTGAATGCATGGAAAAAATAACAATTATTAACATCAAGATAATAATCTACTTGACTATGATCTTATTTCTGTGTGCTGATTTTCACTGGCAGCTCTGGCACGCGCATAGGGACGGCCGGTTGCTAGGAGACGCTGCTTGGCGTTTCCCTGTTTGAGTTTCTGAGGTAAAAAGCTGCAGTTATTTTGCAGCAAAGACCGGGGACAGTTTTACTTGAAGTAGATTTTCAGGCGGGAACACTTTAATGAAAAGGTAAGATACTTTTAAAGAATACTTTTTAAATGTTTTATTAAGATTTGTTGCGTCACAGCACGAGAAAATCAACTTTTGAGCAAGCAGGCTACCGTTAGCTGGCTAACAATAGCGTTTATAGATTTTTGAACTGCAGTTTCTGTTTCTTCGAAACTATTTATACATTTTTGTTTTCATAAGCAGCACAAACTTGAGAAGAGAATGTATAATGGTTTCATGGAAAGTCCATTTCATTAAAGACAGAAAAGAAAATGAGGATTAATAATAAAACATCAGGCTACAAAATTAAATTAACCTATTGCAAAGCTAAAACTGACACTCTTAGACAAAATCATGAGAAAAATTATTTTGAAAAATATATAGCTCTTTTACCAGTCTTCACTCAAATGTTATTGCTATATTTTATGAAATTAGGCTAAACGTGTTTATTAAACAATATCAAATATATTTGTTTTAAAAATCATATATGATTTCCGCCTGTTTTTGCTTAATAAATGTAGTTGTTCATGATCCTTTTTGATTTCCAATATGTGAAGTGCCCATGAATCCAGTCAGAACAGAAGACTTCTTCCTTACCTTGCAGGTGAGCCCTGTCATCACAGATTTACCTCCCATCTTGACAAAAGCCAGCTGTGTTGAGTCTCAAATAGACTTTCATTTTCCTCTCCTCTGCAAACTGCCCCCTAAATCCATGTCTCAACAAAGACCAACAAAATGAGCCTGGGTCAGAGCGCAAGCCCAAACATTTCCTCCATAGACAAGTCAGTGAACACAATGGCTCTTCCAAAACTTAAAGCCAGGCATGGGATTGTCAGAAAGCCCGTCATAGCCTCTCTCGCAGGGACCACCAAAGCAGTGTCCTTGTCCCAAAGGCCGCAACCTCCTGCTAAGCCCAGATCAGAGCGGCCCTTATCAGCAGGTGGATCTTACAAACTCCGCACACTTGCTCAGCAGGTCTCAGGTGAGGAGAAGAAAACCTCCAGCACTCACCAGTCCACTATATTTGGAGGACAGACCCGGCTGGACTCGGGCAGCTCTAATGACAATGAGGCATCAAGCTCTGTGAATTCAACACAGAATGGGCATACAAGAGTGCAGAGAGGAAAGACTGAAAAATTCTGGGAGCTTCAAACTCTCTCCAAACACAGCAGCTCCCAGAGTCACACCAGCAGCGCTGGCTCCAGTGCCATCCAAAGTGTTAAATCCACCTCTGAGCTGCTGGAGGAAGCCAGACTCATTGCTGGACTCGAGGAGCCAGATGAGGTTGACCAGCAGAGGGCACCAAATAAGAGCTTGGCAGACACATTAGTGATGGAAAGAGGGCACATAACTGTTGTTGAGGGTGACAGCAGTGCAACTTACTCTGACCAAGCAATGGGACATTGCAACCGCAACAACCACAGCTCTGATGATCAGGTAAGCTTTTTATTTTATTTTATTTTGAATATTAGACAGCTAATGATGAGGTTTTTTATTATTTATTTTACAAGTTTATTTTAATACTACTAGTTTTAGCTTAATTTAATTTAATTTGTTTATTAGTATTTTATTTTATATGGAAAGAGAAGTTGGACACAGCTGCTTCATTATTTTTCTTTTATTAGTTTATTATTGGGCCAAAGCAACATAGGTGCGTAGGAACCTATTGTATCAGTTAGTCATCATCTTCTTCATCTTCGTCATCTTCTTCTTCTGCTCTTGAGTCTATGGCAGCCCACAGAACCGCTTGCTGGAAAATGATTCAATTTGGCACTCAGATAGAGGACAGTCTGAAAATCAACCATAGTAAAATGAAATCAATTCCTCTAGCGCCACCAACTGTCCTAATTGGCACTTTCATTTATGTTAATAACTTTGGAACTGTATGGGCTAGAAGCACTCTAGACCGTATGTCATTTTCTGTCATGAACATTTTTCTGCCATTTTGAATTTTTCAAAGAACCTACTTTTTCAAACTCGTCCTAGATGGTTAGTCCGATTTTCACCAAAACTGGCTCAGATCATCTTCAGACCATGCTGGCAAAAAATAATCAAAAGATTTTTGATAAACCTTTTTGAGTAACAAGTGAATGAATTTGACAAGCATGTCAAATGGATTGCTAGTCTATATCTCCACAATGCCTTAGCATATTGAGATGAGTCTTGGTATATCTTCTGAACGACTTGCCCAAAAACCATTTATCCTGTCGTTAAACTAGGAAAAGTGGATTCGTACAAGCCCTAAGTGTTCTTGCGCCTTGCGCTTTAGACCATGTGCTTAGATTGTTAAAATAGGGCCCAAAAAGTTTTGAGACACCTTGTGGTCAAAAATTATAATGTATGTAATAAAAATGCTAATAGCTTTTAATTAATTTTGCCTATTTTAATGAAGTCTTTATAGATTCCTTGAGTCATACAGAGAACAACGATACCAATCATGCCATATTCAGTAGAAAAAAAAACTTTTTCAAACTCCTAGCCTGTTGGTCGGAATTTTACCAAAATCGGCTCAGGTCATCATGAGACCATGTCGGCAATAAGTTATTAAAAGCTTTTTAATTGACCAAACCATTCTCAAATATGGCATGATGCCAAACTGATTTTTAGGCTGTAACTCTGCAATGCTTTGGCATATTGATACTAAACTTTGTATGTGTCATTGTCACCTTAAATCCAAAGTGTACTTCGTTCATACGCACACAGTCGAACGCACAGCCTTGCAAAGCATACTTCATTTCACTCTTTTGGGTACATAGACGTTCAACACATGCAGTTTTGAGCAATCTCTCTCCATGAGTTACAACCCATCTAAACATTCTTTCATGTTAGAGTTGTACAAATGAGGGTACTTTCTAACCTTTTCACACAATCGCTCATTTATGTAGGCCTCCATTGTTGCTGTAGCTTGCATCTGTTCTGGTCTGTTCTGTTTATGCAGTTTTTTCTTTGACTTCCTTGTGAACCTACGCCCCCAGGGCACCGCTGCCACCTTGTGGATAAACGGATTACTGCAAAAAATTAAATGCGCGCGTGCGACCTGAGTGTACAAAGTATTTGCGGTTATAAAAATCCAGTGGTGCGGGGTACAATACGCGTGTACTCTTCTGATAATGAAATTCGCGTCACGTGAAGTATATTTTGGCCTTCACTCTGACCACACCACATCAATTTAGTGACAGTGCCACCTATTGGTGATGAGCAATTAAATCATATTACTAATGATCAGCCCTTTTAACTAATATCAGCTAAAAATGTCTTGGAAACACTTATTGTTGCAGTTGGTCTGATGCTCCCAGCGATGACTCATCATGTCTTTTTTGTACTTGGCCCCTTAGTTTCTGCTTGCAGCTATATTTATACATTAGTTATTTATTTATTTTTGTTTTTTGTTGTTGTTTATCTATTATTTTATTTTACTATTAATAAAAAGAGAAACTGGACAAAGCTCTAATGATGAGGTTAGATGTTTTTTTTAATTATTTTATTTTATGTTTTATTCAAATGTTTAATATAATGGCAGTGCCAAACAAATTAAATTCAGAAATAACTAAATTTCAGTTGTTAGTTCCCCTTAAAACAGGTGTAGTTTTCAACTTTTACCATAAACATACCATTTCAAGTCCACAAAGTGTAACAGTATATTTTTGCCTTCATTCTGAACAGCAAATTTTGTATCTAATGAAATGACATTCATACATTTTTAAATGCGGCTTAAGGCCCCATTTACACTGGTGTGTTTTTGTTTTAAAACGCATAACTTTTGCTATGGTTATGCCTGTCATTTACACTATTCCGGCAAAAACGGAGACTCTCGAAAACGCTGCAGAGCCCCTTTTCCGGGGTTGCATTCCAGTGTAAACAGACAAAAACAGACACTTTTGAAAACAATGGCATGGCTGCCCATGTTCGATCCATGTATCCTTGATGACCATGTAAACAATAACATGGAGACTGAACTGCTCTCTTCTGTCTTTGTTGTCATTTTTAGCATCATTGCGCAGTTAAACTCTACATTTTTTAATACTGCAGCTGCCTACATGCTCAAAAGGCATTCCCAGTGTGCATGAACAGTCATGTGACAGGTGTTTTCGGTCGTGTAGTGTAGACGGAGATCCTTTCTGAAACACTTTGGAAACGCCAGTGTAAACAAGGATTGTTTTCACTTTAAAATGCTGTTTTAAAATGAATACGCACTAGTGTTAAAGGGGCCTAAGTGTCCAAATACTTCTTGGGGCCACTGCATAGGCAATATGTCAATGTACAGAGATATACTATGCCAGATTACCCAAACTGCTTATGGACAGTGTCAGTTTGCAAAACATAAATCTTTCAAATGAATCACTGCGATTAAACATAACAAGTGTAACATAACATTAAAAATTTCTAAGGGTAGCTGTCAGTTTCAGAAACCCCGGGGCAACAAAGGAGTAACGCATTTATTTGCTTTTCAAGGTGAGCTTGTGGCGACAATATATTTTTTTGCAGTGGGGAAATTTGTAGCATTTCCTGTTTGTACATCTTGATGGATAAAGTCATGGGCTTGGAATGACAACGATCTTAACTGAACGTTAATGTGTATTTTCCTTCAGGGGCCAACTCAACGGGAAACCTCAGTACCACACGTGTGTGTGCCAAAAGAAAAATGTTCTCCAAGACCAATGTGCCATCCACCTGTGTCATCCGGTGTCTATAAGATGGCTGAGTCAGTTTTACAGAAGGGAACTGAGTTTGGCTCTGATAGTGGAGGGCTCAAGGATCTGTTATCCCAGGTAAACTCACTACACACTTTCAAAGAACTTTTTGACAATTAAGTTTTAGCAAAAGTTTAATTAAATACATTAATGTTCCTAAAATACTTTAAACAGAAACTAATTTGTATTTTTTTGTATACATATATTTAAGGTGACCAATGAAGATATAATAAAGGCCTGTGGACATAGCTTGACTCCGATTCAGAGAGCAGAAAGGACATCCCGTCAGACCAAAACTATTCAAGGACTTTCACTTCTTGCAACCTGGGCTCCTAAAAAAGAGTATAAAAGATCTAAATTATTTTGTGATATACAGTGGCCCTAAAAAGTATTTGGACACTCAAGCCATACTTAAATTTTATGTATTTAATTGCATTAAAAAAGCATTTTTAGTGGATTTATGAAATCAGTTTTGCATATACAAACATATTCCACTAACAATTCACAACCACAAAGTGTCCAAGAGTTTTTTGTTCTATATTGCATCTTTTCAAACCTAACAAAAATATTTTTTGTGAAAGTGTGTTTATGCTATCCCTTGCAAAATTGAAATGCACTTTAGTATACTTTTTAAGAAGAGTACTCGTTACAGAAATATTATACTTTACATTCGGTTCACACAGCGTACATTATATTAATGTTTTCTGACCCTTAATAGCATGTTATATGCCGTTAAATGAAAATGTGTTTATATTAAATACAATTAGTTGACGTAAATAACGCTGTTAATCAACACATTAAAATAAGAATACTTCTTTAAAGAACGAAAAAAGATGATACACTTTAAAGTAAAACTTTTAATCTTTAATGCACTTTAAAATAAAACAAATTAAAAGTAAACTACTTAAATGGCAAGTACTTAAATGAAGAAACAATCATGAAAGTGTACTCTAAGTACATGTAAGTGGCATTCTATTTAACTAACATTATAATAATAATATTATAACATTATATAAGTACAGTTTTTAAAAAATATACAAGAACAGATTCAACACTTCTCATTTTGACACTTCAGATTTGTTGTTTTGCATCTAATGCAATGGCATTCAGACATTTTTAAGTAAGGCGTCAATGTCCAAATACTTTTGAGGCTGCTGTATACTTCATTTTATGAATTATGCCACTAAGGTTCCCTAATCTATGTGTTGATAAATTGGCATGTTCCACTTGCTATCAGCATGTCAATCTTTCAGCGCGTCTCTAGCGGAAGGCCGTAGAGGGTGGCCTTGGATGCAAATGATCATTTAGTTTCACGCTACCTGAGAAGAGCGTCCCAAGCTTGTCATCAGCTCCCCCTCAGCCCTATTTAGGGAGCAGTAACACAGCGAGTAATTGCCCGTCACTTACTCCACTCATCTGTGCTGCGGGTCTGTCTGGAGCCAGCGCACCCACGCATCCCTCCTCCCAACCTCTCCAGCACTCACCTGAGAGCTGATAACGCAAGATTTACTACCTGTGCGGCTGGACCTGCGCCACTCCCTCACTCTTGAAAAAGGGCCTTTTAATTACTAGCTTTTTCCAGTCACGAGGGTCACTGAAAGGTTCCTGTTGGACGCGGTTGAGAGGGTTTATATGAGAGCCGCCTACCTACGGGGCAGATGGATTGCGGGGCAGGTTGAAGGTTCTTCCTCACGGTTCAGGAATGTTTCTTTTCAGTGCAGGCAGGGCCAGTGACTTTGGTGTGACCTTCCAGCTCTTTCGTTGAGGCTTAACCGCGCCAGAGTGGGGTGATAAATCTAGTTTGTCACAGGGCATAGTGAACGAAACGTACGCAATAAATTGGCGCTGTCAGTGGAGCCATGGGGACGTGGGTGGCGGAGGGCCTCTCCTGCCTGTCTGCAGTTTTGGGAACACAAAGGGCCCACACACAAAGTCAGTTCTGAGGTCGTTTCTCCCGCTGTCTACAGTTCAAACAGTGGTGTGAAGTTATGGCAGAGACGATCTGTGCAAATAGACTGACTTGTCATCTTTTTATGGTAGAACATATAGGGCCTATATCACATTGAGTTGGCACCCAAAATGGTTTATCTTTAAGGTCCAAGAAATGTCCAATGAGACCCTAATATTAGATCGAATGACATTTCAGTTATGAAAATGTGTTTATTTATATTGGGTAGTGGAACAGAATATCAGGCCTTTAAATATACATTGGAACCTTGAAACCATTAATTACACTGAGATAAGCGAACATCATTTTATATATACAATGGTGTTTAAAATTCTGAGACCACTAATGGAGATACTTCTATTTTGCATTATTTTATTATTTTGATACAGAAACTCTGAGAGGCCATATAATATTAATGTCTGTCTTGTATTCTTCTAATCACATGATCACGATTCACTCAACTGTACATAACTCACTATTCTCTCGTCAGCCACAAACTATGAAATATGTTTGGGGTCTGTAAGATATTTTTGTTTTTGAAAAGTATCTAATGCTCACCAATAAGTCTCTTATGCATATTTGACCAAAAATACAGTAAAAATGTTGTAATTTTTTTTATTATTAATTTTTTTATTACAATTTAAAGTCACTGTTTTCTACAGTATTTGAATAGATCTTAAAATGCATTTAATTCCTGTGATGGAAAAGCTGAGTGTCACATGATTCTTCAGAATTCATTCTAATATGCTGATTTGGTGCACAAGAAACTTTTCTTATTACTGCCATTATCAATGTTGAAAACAGTGTTTCTTAATATTTTGTGGAAACAGTATTTATTTAAAATAGAAATCTTTTGTAGCATAAAATTTACTGTCACTTCAACTGAATGCATTGGTAACACTTTACAATAAGGTTCATTAGTTAACATTAGTTAACAACATTAGTTAACATGAACTAATAATGAACTGCACTTATACAACATTTTTTAATCTTTGTTAATGTTAATTTCAACATTTACTAATACATTATTAAAATCTTGTTAACATGAGTTAATGCACTGTGAACTAACATGAACAAACAATGAACAACTGTGTTTTCATTAACTAACGTTAACGAAGATTAGTAAATACAGTAACTAATGTATTGCTCATGATTAGTTCATGTTAGTTAATACATTAACTAATGTTTAACTAATGAACCTTATTGTAAAGTGTTACCAATGCATTCTTACTGAAGAAAATTCTTTCGGAAAAAAAAACAACCAAACCAAACAAAACAAAAAAAACTTTGTAAAGCATGGCCTCTTAGGGTTTCTGTATTTTGAAGAAACTCAAATAATTGTTTCCACTCTGATTGTTTGTTCTGTTCACAGTGCTGAGGGGTATAAAACCATCCACCATTTGTGTACCACTCCTGCCAGTCAAGTCGTGCCTGTTGAGCTCCAGCTTGCCTCTAGAATCTGTCACACTCAAAACCTGATTACTGCAACAGCACAGTTTAACCAACAGAGGGCAGCACCTGGACATATATCAGTACATCCTGACATACAGAGGTTTAACATGCCTGGCTCTTGATATTCCTTTTAGAGTGATTCTTATAAAATCTCATTGATTGTAAATTCAGGTCCCCATTTATGTTCTGACTCTTTTGAGCTCTCTACCTGTTCGATTCACTCTAACAATATATTTCCATTCCTAGTATGATATGTTCAGATGTGATGACATATTATTAATGCTGTAATACTCATTGTAGGCTGGTGTGTGAAGGTGTTTCTGTTGATTCTACTGGGGTTTCAGCACAGACAGACTGTGTTTCCCACATGCCTAAACAGACGTCAGATACTCTGGAGGACTGGCAAAGAATAGCAGACTATTACGTGGAGAGACCAATGATTATGATGTGTGGACATGCTGTAAGAAAGATCTATTGTTTTATGACTCACTGACGGTGACGTTCATCAAAGTGACTAATGTGTGACAATGATACTAGATCTGTTTTTAAGGAAGTACATGCGTAACAGAGGCTGTGATTTATGTTCAGATAATTATGGTATTTAGCAGATTTTCAAGTATCTAATAATTGTTTAGTTAAAACTGACTTTTTAAGCCTTCAACCTTCAAATAACGTATATATATATATATATATATATATATATATATATATATGTATAATACAGTTTTAAACAGTTGTTTATGTTCTTTCAAACATATTAAAATCAAATTATACCTGAGTTTGTCCCAGGATACTGGAAATATTCTGTCACTAGATGGCATTAGACACACATTACTTTTCACAATAGAATTAACAGATTAATTAAAGGTTTTTGTATTTTTTATTGTTCAAGCTCTAATTTGTCCTGGGCTATTAAATGTAGACTATTGCATAAATTTCACATTAATCCCTTTGATTATCACTTGAATTATTTGATTTGATTTTAAACAGCCCCATTTCAACATCCAATTATTGTATTTATTTATTTCTCATAGGCAACACTGTGTCCCAGTGAGCTCAGAATGTTCTGGAACCCTGCACCTCCTAAATTCATCTGTGCCCCCTGTGTTATGAAAGACACACTTTTCCCAAAATACCAGGTACAGCAGCACCATTAACAGATGTACCCGTGCTTTCTTCTCCGTGTGCTGGGACTTTTAACAGCACCTTTTCTTCTGAGAAATCACTGCATGGCTCCCCTCGTCGGCTTTCTGCATCTACACTCATTCAGAGAAGAGCCCAGAGCAGCTCTGTCTGTACATTAACAATAATACATGCTTTCTCTCAGTTTTTCCTTTTATTTGTATTCAGTTGTCTTGTAAATGCATAAGATAAAAGAAATAGGCTGAAGCGCTTGAGTGTAATCTTGTCAAGAGTTTAAATAAAATTATGGGCACGACTTGCATAATGCCTGTAATTCACATTAATTATAGCTATTAATATTATCTCAAAGATATTTCCTTTGAGCTTACTTCATGCTGGGAATATTAAATTCCTTCTGATCTGGAAAAATACCAGAAGTGAATTCCAGTGTAATGCAGTTTTATGCCATAAAGTCAATGCTGTAGACTCCATTTTCTTATTACATTTTGTGTCCTCAGATATCTCAGCCAGACCTGTGCAAAGAGAATCTGTTGAATCTGATGGACGAGCACAATGTGGTGGAGTCAGTTAGCCATGTGATGCAGAATGCTGAACAGGTTACTTCTAAGGTCTGTTTATTTAATTAACCTTAAAGGGATAGTTCACCCAAAAATGAAAATTATTCCATGATTTACTCACACTCAAGCCATCCTAGGTGTTTATGACTATTGTCTTTCAGACGAACACATTCAGAGATATATTTAAAAAATATCCTTAGATTTATAATGGTTGTGAATGGCTGCCCAAATTCTGAAGACGAAAAACGTCGAACGCATATGATGGTCACGCCGGAAGCACGATATTTTACTTTATAAAGTTTTTAACAGTTTCTTGTGTTACACAAATGCATTGATTCGCTTCAGAAGGCCTTTATTAACCCCCTGAAGTCGTATGGATTCAGTTTTTTTTTTTTTTTAATGTATGGGTGCCTTTTTTTGTCTTCAAAATTTGGGCAGCCATTCACAGCCATTATAATCCTTAGAGGACTAAGGATATTTATAAGTATATCTCTGACTGTGTTCGTCTGAAGGAACATAGTAATATATACCTAGGATGGCTTGAGGCTGAGTAAATCATGGGATAATTTTTGGGTGAACTATCCCTTTAAATTACTTGGTCTAAAGTATGTCCTATTCATGTATTTTACAATACTTATACAGTATTTGTGATAAAACAACATATCTATGAAACACTTTATGAACGTTATTCTGAAAAATATATACAGTATCCTTTTTTATTATTGTGTTTCTGTGTATTTTACTACCATTAAAAAGTTGTCTATTGAAATATCTGCTTGAAATGTCAATGCTTCATATTTATCTTCTTACATACTAGAAAGAAAGAAAACAAGATAAAAATTGTTACTTTGCATTCATGTCACATACTCCAGTGAGTTCTCAAGAGTGGTTTATGAATAAAATTGTATTAGACATTCTCTAAAAATGTGGCCTTGTCCCCAGGAAAATGTCTCGCCTGTTAAGTGTAAGTCTGTCGCAGATTTCAGAACAACAGCCTCACCAACTTCCTCTGGGTTCATCTCAACAGAACAGGTTAAAAACCTTTTCCAGTTTTGTTGAGAAACAAACTGGAAACTATTGTTTGGAGAGTTATTTCATGAATTTCTAGTACTTTTTATTGGTTAGCCTTGTCTATTTTAATGTAAAGCTAAAGGCTCGGTAATATAACAACTATACTCTTTCCTGTTACTTTGGATATGGAATTTCATTTAGAAATTTTGATATTCTTCCAAGACTCTGTTCGAGAAATAATCAAAATTTCAACGTACAATGCTTTTTGAAATCATTCCTACACTTCTACTTTTTTGGACTAATGCAAATTTCAGTTTCTACTTCTAACAGAACCTTTTTAAATTTTTGTTCTGTTTTTATATTATATAAAGAACCTAAAACAATTCAGTCTTTTAACTGTAACATTTGGAGACAGGCAGCTCTGCTGCATTGTAACAGAAACCAGTACAACCAGAATTTCACCTCTTGTAATATCCTGTCTCCCCCCGGGGTTTCAGACCAGACGGCCCTGTTCTGCCCCGCACTTAACCCCAGATCTTGAGCCCTGTCTTCGGCTGCAGTCTGACTTCAACAGCCTTTCCCAGGAGCTGGAGCATGTGTGGTGGCAGTGGCAGCAGAACACAATCTGTGCAGCTCTGGCCGGAGAATTCCCATCCAATGCCAAACAGGCAAAGCCCCAGGAGGTTCACACAGAGCCTAACTCATCAGAGCGGCCCCGCCAGATCCCAAAAGTCCACAGGAGGAACCCACACAAAGGCAAAAAGAGGGCAAGGTTGTCCTGTTCCAAGTGTAGGGTCACAAAGAGAGGAACAGAGACACACAGCTCTGTCAAGATGGCCTACATTTCAAAAAAACTGAGAGAGCCACCACAGACACTAACAAGGTTTTGTTATTTTTGTTATTAAAGCATATTTTTAAATGACTCCGATACAAGAACAAAACAAGAAATTACATGTAAACCAATGATATAAAATAGTCTTTCACAGCATTTTATGATCCGCCTTGTATTTCATAAATATTCTAGAAGGAATAGTTTTGTACATCATCTTTCTTTATCTTTCTTTTATTCTTTAAAAGGAGCGAATCTCTGTATCAGTTACCATGGGAGTCCAAAATTTCCAAAAGGCAAGTTTCACACTTCCTCTGCCTCAGTCTGCCTATGCTCCTAGATTTTGAGAGCTTTGCCACAGATCGTGGTGGAATACCTGAGACCACATCACCCAGAGAGTGGGTCAGAGACATATGGGGCGCCTGGTTCGATGAGGTCTTTCCTCCTCTGGAAAATGTCCAGAGTACAGGCTCACTCCCTTCTGGTCTGGAGGAGAACCGGCTTCCCCAGGACAAGATCCAGGATCTGGACAAAGTGGATGTACCTGAGTTTTTGGATGAAGGTCTCACTATAGCTGATTTGAAGATTGAAGTTGCCAAGCTGACCCAAACTTTGACTGAACGTGGAAACCACGGTGCCTTCGACCGGTGTCGACGTGGAGCACTTTACATCAAACTTGGTTATCTCAACCATGCCCTTGAAGATCTCAATGCTGTAAGAGTTTTTTTTTTTTTTTTTACCTTTTATTAGTAATACATGCTGAGGTAAACATTACTAATACTGTTGCTCATAAGATTTTATTCAGTATTTGTTAATTATAGTTTATTTCAGAAATCATTATCCAAACCAGAACAAAACATTCTACAAATGCAACCTGATTTTCTGCTTAGTTTATTGTGTACTAATGATCGATCTGTTGTTTTTCTGTTTTTAAAGGCCATCTCCCTGGAGCCCCATTTACTGGATGCCTACTGGCACAGACACAGCATCTACCTGCAGAGAAACGACCCCGATAGAGCTCTGGACGATCTAAACGTCATCGTTAAGAACAACAAGAATCATGCAGGTGTGTGCATGAGTCCACTTTCATTACCAGACAGCAGGAGAGACAGGATACTGATGCAATACTTGAGAATGCTGTCTGACCTCTGTATTTGGCAAAACAAAACTGCACACTTAAAGGTCATGCAAGGTTGTCCTTGCTTTTTTGAAATAAAAGTGTTTGATGTACTAATATAGACATAACCCACCATGCTAAGATTCCTCCCCTGTTCGCACAGACCCTTTATTTAAAGTAAGTTGCAAAGGTCCTTCAGAACAGGGTTATTATTTACTAAAACTATTAAACTATTAAAAATATTTATGTACATTGAAATAAAGCTGAAATAAAATATAAATATTAGATGAAATTAAAAGAAAATTAGAAATGCTGGCTTGGCAACTGAAATAACTTGAATTACTAAAATTACTAAATGGAAATAAATAAAAACTAAAAATAAATGAAATCTAAATAATGATATTAAAAAAGACAAACTCAATAAAATCACAGAAAATGTAACTAAAATTAAAACCGAAATCATAAATATAAAAACTAATTCAAAATATTAATACAAAAATAGCAATAATATTAATTATAATAATATAAATATTACTAAAATACAGATTCAGAATTTGTCATGATTAGGATATGATGTCCATGAGCACATTAACATATGAATGTCCTAGTTATAAAATGGCTACGTTCACATTGTCAGGTTTTGAAACTGACAACCGCATTTTTACTTACAGGTGAGTCTTGAAAAGCCCCGTTAACACAGCAATTTACAGTAGCGTCTCGAATACTGTTTGTATGAATGTGCAACAGGATTCCAATCTGTGTTTTCTTACTATAACGACAGTGACCATATATTAAAGATGGTGTCGGATGGAATGCGGTTGTGAGTCCTGAAAATTTACAGGCATGAGTTAGGTTATAGAATACAGTTGTCACTTCCATAAATAACTGAACTGTGAATCGTATTCTACTGCTGTGTGAACATGGCCTGTAAATGAACATTTTAATATAAATGCTTATTCAGTTTTTGGCAGCCTGGCCTTGCAGCAAAAGCCTACAATTAGTCAAGCTGTTTTATAGTAAAGGTCAGAAAGGTGATGTAAAATGGCCATGTAAAAGTATACTATTATATTTTTGGCTCACAAAAACTTTCTTCACAAAAAGGGCCGAAGTTAATGACTGATGCCAATTGTGTTCCAGACGCCTTCATATCTAGAGCAGAAATCTACAAACAAAGAGGGGAAACTGCACTAGCTGCTTTCAGCTACACCCAAGCTATCAAAGTCAAGCCAAATGATGCCGAGATCTACTTTAAAAGGGCAAAGATGTATGAGAAGATGGGCGAGATACTGCTGGCCATGGAGGACTATGCTAAAGTAAGACCTATGAAATAATATAAATAGATTTTAATTTTTAGAAAGAAAAATCAGTGCTTGTCAATGTGATAGACCAATCACAATTAAGTATGAAAATATTACTGACATTATTTACTTACAGGAGGATTTTGAATATTAATCATAGTGGTTGTAATTTCTTTAAAGGAGTCATCAAATGAGGAATTACATTACATTCAGAGATAAAAGAGTTTATTTATGAAAGTATACTGTTGCTTCTCTATCTCTAAACTTCTCTATCTCTCCCAAGACCACATATTGAAACTCAGCCTTAAAAACAACAATGAATCTGACTTATTAAAGTTAAAGTATTTTTTCATAGTCCAATACACTCTTTTATATATATATATATATATATATATATATATATATATATATATATATATATATGTATAGCATTATAATATTATGTCCTATAAATGTATATATTGTAATAACTACATATATAATTATAATATTAACATTATTAGTAATTATTTTTAATATTATAGTAATATTTTGCAGTAATGGATCAATATAGATATTACAGTACAATACTGTATTATTAATTACAGCAGAAGCAGACTAAAATTAGAAAATGCTGTAAAAATACAGTAAAATACTGTTTTGTAGAATTACAGCACTCTTCTTGTGTACTGTAAATTAAATTACAGTACGTTTACTGTATATGAAAATACAGTAACTTGCTAACCGTGCTGCCAGTACTGTACTGTAAAAATACAGGAAAATTGTTAACAGTATATATACATATATATATATATATATATATATATATATATATGCCAGGACAGCCCATTCAATGTCCAAAAATATGACATAACTATGAGGTAAAATAATAATAATAATAATAATAATAATAATTCATTACATTTATATAGCGCTTTTCTAGGTACTCAAAGTGCTTTACATATGGAAGGAGGAATGTCCTCAACCACCACCAATGTGTAGCATCCACCTGGATGATGCGACGGTAGCCATATTGTGCCAAAACATGCACCACCGGTCTTGGGCTACAGGGTGATATGGCTGCTGATAATATAAGCTGGACAGTTGCATTTTCTTCTTATTCGCTTTTATTTTTCTTCTGGTTGCTTGCAACTGTTTTTATCAGGTTTTTTTTTATTATTATTTATGTTTTATTAATTTTTTTTTTGTTATGCTTTTCATTTTCTGACATGTAAAGCACTTTGAGCTGTATTTTATACAGTATATGAAAAAATGATCAACTAATAACTGTTATTGTTATGATTATTGTTATTATCATGTATTATCATATCATTCTCAAGCATCAGAAGAAATACCGCTAAGAGTTAATGTTGAACAATTGTTCCTGGCTGTGCGTAGCACCTGCATATCCTTTTTGCAGTCGGAAAGATAAGAATCATTGTGAGAGAACTGCAAAGTGCAACTTCCCATTTCACATGTGAAGGGGATGCTTCTTAAAAGCACAGCAGCAAAAATAAACCGCTTAATTGTCCGTTTAATTCTAGGGGTCAGAGAGAAGGTAGGAAATGGTTTTGTAAAAAAAAAACTAAACTGGCATGCTAAACTGATTTCTTTTGCCTAAAAAAAGCCTTTGAATGGAATCTGCTCATTATTTGTGTTTCAGGCACTGTAATAAGGCTTTCTTAATTATCGCATGCAAATTTTAGGAGCTATAATTGTCTTGTTTTAGTTTTGGTGGACAGAATAAGTCAGTTTTACAGTCTGGAGGTGTATCATGCAGTCTAAAAGTAAATGTAAAAAAATGATTTGTTTGAATTCACAAATGAGTGCTGATAATGTTGATTATAGACAAAATTATTGCCTCAATGATTGCCATATACATGGCACATGGAAGATAAAATAAATCCTTTTTGACCACCAGACCTTCACCATCGACTCAACAAGGACAGATGCAATGATGGCCCATGGAATACATCACTTCAACAGCTCCAAATGGATGGTGGCCCTGGAAGACTTCACCTTACTGCTAAATCAAGAACCTGGGAATGCTAGAGCAAGGTCAGAATTATTATGAGGATTATTTACCTCATTCAGTATGCTCAAAGTGTAAGTTCATCGATTTTCAACCCACTTTGGGTTGTTTATAGTGTTGGTAGTACATGTAAAAGAACAATGTTTACTCTTTCTCCATGTTACCTGGATCAAGAAATTACAGTTTTGTTGTCAGCAAAAGTTTTGCGTCATTTTGACAGCTCCAGGGCTTTTGTGAAACTACAGATTATACTTCAGCATTTTTGTTTTCCATGTATAGTTGGATCGACAGAGGGCTATTAACCAAACACTTACTGTAAAGAGTAGGATTTTTTTACTGAAATGTGTATCATTCTTTGTCTTCTCTTTAATCAGCATTATGGTAAAAATTGAACACCATGGCAACAGTCTTCTTTACGGAGCCCCTATAGGGACGTGGTGGTGGAAAAAAATTGGGATGGGAGGAATTAAAAAAAAAAAAACTCTCAAAGATATTTGCGTTCCCTCGCCGCCTGCTCATAGAGACCAATTTATATATTATAAAGCACATATGAGGAAAATTGGGTTGTTGTAGCTCTTCGTCTAGGTTACTATGATTGGAAATAGCTGCATTTGTATTTTAACGTTTAGTTCACTAGTTATTGATCCAGGAAGTTCAAATCTGTGAATATATTACCAACTTTACTGAACTCCTTGAGTTGAAACACTACTGCCAGCCAGCGTGACATTAAACAAGAAGTGTTTGTCCGAGTTCACAACAGGTTTTGCAAGGGAAAGATAATATCTTTGCGAGGGAACGCAAACGATTTTTTTTTTAATTCCTCCCATCCCAATTTTTTCCACCACAACATCCCTTTAGGGATCCGTATTGATTGGATAAACGCAGCATGGGATCTGTTTTCATAGCTCTAGCATTATGCATCCTCATATTGCCGTCTGTACTATCGAGTTTATACTGAATGGACATTTCGGACTATAAAGGTAAGAATGAAACGGTCTCTTCTTCACTCAAATTTCCGTATTTTCTCAGAATTTGACATTTTTCCTCTCAAACGCTGACTTTTTGTTTATATACAATGAGAGGTATTTCCGTGACTGTCCAAAGCAGGCAAATATGAGTACACGATTTGTTGCCTGTTCTAAGCATATACATATATAGCAGCTATAACATTCTAACATGGCATCGTGTTAAAGGTGCTAAACCTGCTCCAGAGCAGGGTTTCATAAAAAGCGACGCTAACCCCGCTTCTGAATTACAAGTGTGGAACGTTCCTTTACCCGGGGTTATAAGCGGTTGTTTAGAATGAAGATAACCCAGGGTTATGTGTAGTGTGAAAAGCCCTAAATGTTTTTCAGATTGTCCGGAATTCTCTCCATATTTATGATTCTTTGCAGCCTTTATCCACTGCCTTCAATGCACTGGATCCTTCTCTGAAAACCAAAAGTAACTCACTCCAGCTTGCTAACTCTTTGACTCCTTGCTCCCGGGATCAAGACAAGTCAACACCATTGTGACTAAAAGTTTGCTAAGTATTTCATAATCAAGCAAGGTGGCATTTGACTATGGTCAAGCCTAGGAGCGGTTTGAGAGTGGCAACCTGCCCAGTGCATTATAGATATTGAGGTTTTCCTACCTATTTGGAAAATATAAAGACAACAGTCCTTTTTCTCTGTTTTGGCTAGTCAGGTAGTAAAGATTTAATTTTTTTTCCTTCTGCCGCAGCGAAGTGTAATTAAAACCCCATTTTCTCAGTGGTGAAATACCCTTTTAATGTTTGTTTTCCACTAAATATAATTAGTTACATTATATCTATGTTGATTTGTAAATCCAATTATATTTTTTCACTCAATGCAGAACATACAGAGGAAGGATCTATTCCAAGCTTGGTCAGTTTGAGAAGTCTATTGAGGACTTTTCTCTGGCTGTGCATTGGGATCCCAGCAATTGGTTGGCGTTTTACCACAGAGGCTGTCTGCTGAGGGAGATAATGCCTGAGATGGCCTTAAAGGATCTTAGCACATCTGGTATTGCACTTGCTTGATATAACACATGCAAATTTTCACAGTTCATTCACAGTTTCTCTATATAAAGATACCTTACCAACATTTTGAGAGCCTTGATGAAAACTGACACCCATAGGCATTTTTAAGTAAAATGTTGAGGTCTGACACTTTTAGTTTTTTTCAGGAAGCTCATTGGAAATATAAAGTAAGAAACTAGATCTCTTTAATATCTCAGTTGTTTCTTATAAACAGCAATGAGATTGTATCTACTTCTCAGTTTCTTAGTAATTTCATGTAACTTTTAGAACCGCAAAACAAAATGTCTCAAAATGTGCTCAGATTTGGCGTGATATAAATATATGCAATATAAAAAGTCAGAGATTTTAATATGAACATAAACATTTCACACTTAAATTATCTGAACTATGCCATTCAGATCAATTTTATCTTGCTGAACTCATACTGTATGCCAACAGTTTGTTTCCTAAGGCCCTTTTTTTTAGCTTAGGTTCCATAAATAATCTGGGGAAGTTATTCCTGTTTTTCATGATATGTCTTTAATCTAAATATTTAAATGAAACCATTCTGCACACAATTAAAAACAATCAATGGGGCTATTCTTTTAACATCTCATTACAGAAAGCTGCATCTGTTGAATTTAGGTCATATAAAGATGTTATAATATCACTACTCACCCTGGAGAACAACTAAGAGCCATCCAGTCCTATCTTATATGATTTTTCCAACTTTAATCTGCTGTTTTGATCTTTGAAGCTTGCAGGAATATTTTGTCAGTATTGTCTCCTGCAAACTGAACAGCTTCACCAGTAAAGTGTTTCACACTGCCCACCTAAGCACCATGGTGCATTGTAACAGGATCGTAGGCATGACTAGAGTTTCGGCACTGAGTCTACTTTTGCGACACATGGCATGCAGAAAATACTCAGCAGAAAATGCACTTTAAGCCAATTTATCTACACAATCTTTTGCAGTATATGAAGCAATATGAAATATTGGAGCAAACCAGTCATCCATTGTCAGACTTGATGCAAGCTCCACATGTTGACAAACTAGCAGCACTTCGGATTTCATTCCATGTGGATTAATGACCATTTTGAAGTAAATGTAAATTTAATGTAATGATGATCAAGCTTGTGATAAATTTCAATGTAAAACTCCAGAACTATTTTATATTTTATTGCAGTTAATAAAAGGAATACTCAAAGCACCAATCCATGAAACATTTTTTTTGTGTATAGAGCAGCACTCAATTCAGCACTCTGAAATACTGTATGACAATAACTATACTGCCATTTATTGGCAGATACTTTGAAAAATAATGAATGTTCTACATTTGCGATCTTCAGAAACCATATGCATCTAGATATATATGCCAGAACCTTGTGCTGCGAAATCAGAAAAAAGCCAGATCATCTCATTAGCCATGTTTTATCTGTATATGTATGTGTGTCATAGTTCTGATCAATGACAGCGCAGAAAACTTGAGTGCATTCCTGCACCGCGGTCTGGTCTACACGGCACTCCGGGACTGGCGGCATGCTATGGCTGACTTTGAAGTTGTGATCAAACTTGACAGGTGATGTCCCAGCCTCCTCTACTCTGTGACGAAAAGACCTTCATTTTCTTTTGTTGAACAAGAGCACCAAAGGCAGGCCATAGTTGAGGATACGTTTACTGAAGCTTGAAACTCTTTGAAACTTGCTTTTCAAAAGATTTTTTCTTTGTAAAATGTGACAGTCTCTGAGCAGCTGTGAGTTAAGCTAAAATCAATTTAATTGTATCTGAGTCATCATCTCTCCTCTCTGTGTACACTTCTCTAACGTCACAATAGAACTGCGGCTGTTGCCCATGTCAGTTTGGGACTGATCTGCATGCTGAAGTTGGACCGAAATTATGAGGCCATCAAAAGATTCAGTAATGCATTGAAAGCGGACCCCACCCATGTAAAAGCCTATGTATGCCGGGCCAGAGCTTATTACAACGTAAGGGGATGTTGAATGATTTGAAGTGCCACATAAAAAAGATGAAGAAATGTTGTATCAATGTATTAATTTGAATATAAAAGGCATCATTGTTACTATTGAGAATAGTTGTGGTTATAGCCCTAGTAATTTTGTAAACTAGTGAAATTTTATTTTTCCACAGGTGAATAATATGAGTAGAGCGGTGAAGGATTTGACTCAAGCCATACATATAAAGCCAGATGCTTATGATCTGCACATCATGAGGTTATTTTGACATACAACTGTTTGGAAAACTTTGCATGGTTATTTTAGTAACTCTTAGTTCTTGAGTTTGCTGCTTGGATCTTGGAGATTAAAAACCTAATATGCTTCCACTTTACCTAGAGAAAAGATGTTTACTGTTTTCTACCCTTTTTTAGAGGGAAGTACTTGTATGAAATGAATCAATTTGAACTGGCTACCCTCTGCATAAGGTATGCAGCGGAAATGAAAACAGGTAATGATGATCTTATGTTAATTTCACTCAAGAAAATCGCAAGCATACTTTCAGTTCCTGAAATATCTCAGCTCTTATCTCTGCCCAACGTTTAATGAGCATCATTAAATCTTGTTAGGCCACCTGGCTCAACTGAAGGTGGAGTAAACCTTGCAAGGAAATGTGGTTTATGTTGCTATAACAACAACTAGACCAAGCTGTAAACCTCTCCTCCTTTCCGTTACAGCTCTGGGTTTATCACCAGTCCAGCAAGCTGCCATCCAATCGTTTCTGGGGAATGATGCCAATGCCATTGTCTGCCTCGAGGAAGCGGTCGATATATGCCCTTCTCTTCCACACCTCATTCTTCTAGGGAGGATGCTGATGAGGGAACACAGGTTCACAGTGAGTCAGAGCCCTGTGCGGGGTGTATCTCAGTCATGCTCTGTCTGGCAGAACTAAGCTGGCAAAACATCAAACAAACCTCTCCAAAGACACCAACACTCAAGTGATTATTAGTAATACCTTTTGCAAAAAAGTGATATACTAGAGGCTGTGCATTACAGTTCTTTTTAAAGTTATATATAATACCGTTCAAGCTTTTGGAGTCAGTTGATGCTGAATTCAGTGTCACATGATCCTTCAGAAATCATTTTAATATGCTGAATTGTTGCTTTAGAAACATTTCTTTTTTATCAATGTTGAAAACAGTTTTGCTGCTTAATATTTTTGTGGAAACTGATACATTTTTTTATGATACTGATGGATAGAAAATATCATAAACAGCATTCTCTATTCGTCAGTCACTTCGATGTTGTGTTGATGTGATGACACTAGGGGTCGCACTTGAAAGCCACAAACACCTCTGATACTTCAGAAAAGACCAATGAAAATTAGCAAGTGGAATTTGCAAATGCCACTTCCCCAGACATACAGTATTGGTGTAAAAAGAAATAGCATGCATCCACTCCTTCAGATTTGGTCTTCAGTGCCGAGCAGTTGCTTATGCCCATTTGGCATTGATAAAACAAATCCTCTTGGTGTTAATGGCGGACAGTAATCTCCTTCCTTGAACAACCACAGATAAGTGCTTGGAGCTCCACTGGATACTTCAGTTGGCAAAAATAAAAGAGCTTGATTTTCATCTAAAAGAGCATTACACTCGGAGAAAGCGTCTTTTTAAAGATGCCTTTTGCCCATGAACTTCTGGATGTGGCCAATATCTCTCAGCCTCTGATGGCCACGATTGGTGTCTCATGTGTTTGGGTTGTACTCATGCTGAGTCAGCTTTCATAGATGGTGGATGTTCTCATTGCGAGAACATGGCCATGGGGATGTTGTGGTCACGACTTTCTGGATGAGCTTGATGGCTCACGTGAGGGTGAGCTTAATTTATAGGACCTTCTTTCTCTTTATCCCTCTGGGACCATAGCGGCACATCAGGATGCAGTGGATGGTAAGTCCCTGGGGAAGCACAATCGGATTATCTTTTTCTTCAGAGGTGCAGGGAGAGAAATATCCTCCAAGGTCATGCCTTATTCCCTCTTGGGATCTCTCTGTAGTTTTACTGGGCCTGCATAGAGCCCCTTTTGAGCCTCTAGAGTCAGTTGAGTTTAGTGTCTTTGAAGACAGCCCTATTGACTGCACTCACTTCCATCAAGAAGGGTTAGGGACCTGCAGGCGTACTCTGTTGGTGAAACGTGCCTTGAGTTCAGTCCGGCATACTCTCACATAATCTTGAGACCCCTCCCGGGCTACAATATATGCCCAAAGTTCCCACCACTCCATTTAGGGATCAATTGGTGAACATGCAAGTGCTCCATTGCGAAGAGGCAGACCCAGCCTTATCGCTGCTGTGTACAGTGAGCCCTGTGTGTTTACTTGGACCACACAGAGAGCTTCAGGTGCTCTGAGCAGCTCTTTGTCTACTTTGGAGGACAGCAGAAGGGAAGGCTGTCTCTGAACAGAGGATTGCCCATTGGATTGTGGATGCAATTTCTTTGGCATATCAGGCCTAGGACGTGCCGTGCACCCCAGGACTGTGAGCGCACGTGTTCGTCCCATGTGTCAGGTACGAACAGGTAAACTAAGGGCAGCTGACTGAGTATATCGCTTGCACAAAGTGCCTTTCCCCTTCTTGAGGTGATAATATGCATTTATTGGTCTATGTGAGTTCCCTGCTCTCAGTAAACCCTGGATGCCCATTCAAGCCTTCAGCACTTATCTATAGCCAAAGTTGGCAGAGGAGTTCGCTGCCAGACCAAGTACTCCTGGAATCCCCCTTTTCAGGTGAACCCTTGAACTTGGGCTAAGTGCTTAATATGTGCTGGTTGCCAGATGATAATCCTATATGATGTATTCTCCACTGTTCAGTTTCCCCACTGGGAAACCCTGTGTCTTCCTGTAGACAGAACCTTGCTCCACAAGTCACTATGCTGCTTATATGGGGCACTGGGAGGGTTATGACATAGTGAGTGCACTTGTTACCAGACACACAGTAGCTTGCCAACATCTACACCGCCAAGCCTCGTAAAACAGTTTAGTCAGCTGTGGCATTTTCCATAGGAGACCCCTAGTGTCATCAAATCGACACAACGGCGAGGTGACCGACAAATAGTCTTGGTTACTAGCCTCCTTTCCCAGATGGATGGAAAAAGACATTGTGTCCTTCCTGCCACAATGCTGAACTACCCGCTGAAATGGCCAGGAGACCGTCTTTGCTCCTCAGCACAAACCTGAATGAGTGGACGCACACCATCTCCTTTCATACCCGTATGCCTGGGGGAGTGGCATTTGCAACAAATTCCACTCGCCAGTTTTCATTTGCATTTTCTGAAGTATCAGAGGTGTTTGGGGCTCCAAAGTGCGACCCCTAGTGCCATCATCAACACAATGTCTCGTTCCCTCCGTCAGGGAATGGAGGTTACAAATGGTAACCAACTTTTTTTTTTTTTTTTTAAACAATAGAAATATTTTGTAAGATTATAAATGTCTTTACGGTCACTTTTGGTCAATTTACTGCATCCTTGCTGAGTAAAACTATTCGTTTCTTTAAAAAAATAGTCCCAAAATTTTTAACTGTAGCGTACATTTAGATTGCATAGATTAGATAATATACGGTATATTTTATTTTATTTCATGAAAAAATATGTATTTTATGAAAAAAATCACACACAATTTGTTTTTTAATGTTGTCTCTAGCCTAGCTGTTTCCTGTTTATAGTTGCCAAGCAATATTTCTATTTTATTGCTATATAGCAACTTGTCATATTAGAGAATTTAAAAGAAATACATGTGTGCGCAATGGCTATTTCATCTTTTGTCTTGCTGAACCATTTTAAATTTTAATGTGTAACCTCATTATTCCTGTTGCTCAAACACCTTAGCAATGCCAATGTCATCAGTTCAATCCTATTGGAATGCATGGAATTATAAAATGTATTCCTTGAATGCAATGCAAGTCGCTTTGCATAAAAGTGTTTGCTAAATGCATACAGTAAATGTAAATGCAAATGTCAGTATTATCTTTCAGCATTATATAACTTCCATTACCTCTGATAATGTATCTTTTTGTCTGTTTGTAGGCAGTATTGTAATCTATCAATGCTACAAGTTTTTCCAGGGTTTACATTGTGTCATACACAGGAAGCAGTAGAGAGTTTCAGAAAGGCCCTGTCACTTCTGGGTACCAATAAAACTAAACTCAAAACTGCACAAGAGGCTGCGGAGGTCTTTTATCTTATCGGCGTATGCTACATGAGACAAATGCTTTTGATACAGGTAATAAATTAAACATTAAAGTCAACATTAAACCAATGAAAAAATATACCCTATTCACTTTCTTAATAGTATTATTATCTGTGATTCCCATCCAAAAACAAAAACGGAAAAGTAGCATTTCATCAGATTCTAAAGATGTGATCATTGAAAAAACGAAACAGATGGAAACCATGTCTGTCACTATTCTCTCATCACCTTTTTTTTAATTTAGGAGAGTGAAGACTCTCTCCTCCTCCAGGCTTTGGATGCTCTTAACAGTGCTGTGAGCATGAACCCAGACCATGCTGAGGCTCTCCATCAGAGAGGCCTGTGTCGCGTGCATCTACAAGACTTCACAGGTGTTCAGGACTTTAACAGAGCACTCCAAATAAACCCCAACCTCTATCAGGTACACCTTGATTCAAGCTCAATGCTTGGTCTGTCTGAACTTATTCTGTGCATCTTCATATTCCATTGTTTAGGTTTAAAACGTTTTTTTTTTTTCCTCCAAGGTGCATCTAAGCCGAGCTGCCCTTTATGGGGCTGAAGGACGATATGCAAAGGCTGTACTCGACTGTAATGAAGCTATCAGGATCCAGCCCAAGTGTTTCAGAGCCTACTTGTATAAAGGAGCTCTTAAATTCTATTTGAAAGTTAGTAAAAATAGCACCATTTTGAGCATAATTATCTCTCACTTGAGGCTGATGCTCTCTGTGATATTTGAGAGAAATGTTGTACATTTATCATATTTTTTAGGCATACAAGAGTGCAGTGGAGGATCTGACAATGGCAATCCATGTTGACAGCACCTGTTCATTTGCCTACTACAACCGTGCTGTATGTTTTCAGGAACTGCGGGATTATGAGCTGGTGACGTTGTTTCTTTTCATGTCCATACTTTTCATCCGCTTTTTCAAATCCGCATCGTATGTGGGATCATATATACAGAAACGTATACAAATGCAGGATGTCTTTTCATTACAGTTGCACTTCTGCATTTGCATTTTAATGCATATTTATTCTTGTCCTCCACATTACTTCTCTTTAATCCTCAAGGCTCTCAGAGACTACAGCATTACGCTGCTCTTGGACTGTAAGACGGAGCTTGAGCTCAAAGTGCTCATAAACCGTGGCCTTCTTTATGTGGAGCTGAGTGACTATAGCAGTGCCCTTCAGGTAGGTCAGAGTTATAAAGAAAAAGAAGCATTGATTGCATCTGAATCTCAATAATCTGTATGTCTGAAGGATTTTGAAAGCATAGTCAGTGAATCATGTGTGAAACAGGATATTTTAAAAAAGTAGGACGGAACATGATTTTATCCTCTGGGAATTGATTGGACTGTCAGAGTAACCACTAAATATGAGAATGAAGCGGTGGTTGGAGAGGATTATTTGGAATAATGTGGACTGTTGAACAGTAGGACCAAGAATAGGTTTTAATAAAGTAAATAGAGTACATTTTGTGTTATATTTACTTTAACAACATTATCATTGAAGCGTTAGAAGTAATAATCTTATTAGTTGTATTATATTTTTTGTTTGAAAAATGTTTTAGTAAAAATGATTGTGTTTTGTTGTAGGATTTTAAGGCAGCAGCACAGAACCGACCAGAGGATGTAATAATTCACCAAGCACTAGGAGTTATTCACCACAGGTGTGCATTTATTTTAATTATAATTGAGTATGATTGATCATATTCACAGTGAGAACCATTTTCATGAATATGGTTCTCATTTTTCACAATGAGAACCAAAACAATGAAAATGAAAACTATTTTCACTTTGCAGTCAGATCATAATATCTGCTCCACAGCAACTGCTATTTTGTTTAAAAAACAAAACAAAATCAAGGTTATAGCCCTCTAAGACGCCGTCATGGCAGTTCATGTGGGTTTCTTCTCTGAGAATTTCTGAGAACACAATTCATTGAATTTGGATAAGTTGTCATTCTGCTCTTTGAAATATTGAATGGGCCACAGTAAAGAGGTGATTTATATAGTATCGATCTGTAAGAGTTCATATTGTGGAAAATTTATTTTTTGAAAGATTTTAAAATGATATTTATGTAAAGTTGCAAAAAGATACAACTGAAAAAATGGCATGCTTATTCTAAGAGGGTGAAAATTTATGGCAAAATTATGACTGCTTTTGACACATGAATCTTGGAGTATACACACTAACTTTTGTGGTCAGTAAGATTTGTTAATATTATGTGTGGAAAAACAAGTGTGAAATGTAAAAGATGTCTTTAATGGTGACCAAGGCTGCATTTATTTCAAATGTTTTAGTAAAAAAAATACAGTGAAAAAGTGACATTGTGATATAAAGTGGGAAAGGAGGCTTCTATTTAAATATATTTTAAAATATAATTTATTCCTGTGATGGCAAAGAATTTTCAGCATTATTACTCCAGTCTTCAGTGTCACATGATCCTTCAGAATTCATTTATAAAATGCCGATTTAGTGCTCAAGAAACATTTCTTTTTATTATCAATGTTAAAAACAGTTCTTTAAAAAAATCTTATGGACCCCAAACTGTTGAATGGTAGTTTATTAGGGGAAAATGGCACAAATGTGTGATATGACCTCTTTATTATTAAATCAAAAGAGAAATGAGAAATTTTGTATTTTTCTTCTCATTGCATGAGTTTGAGTGAAAGAACACTCTCAATACTAGAACATTTATTGGTGTCCTGAAACCTCATATGACATTTATGAATAGCTTCAGTTCCAGTTATTATGCCGATCTGCTTTTAAAGGGTGCATTCAGAGCACATCTATTATTGTTATTGATTAACACTCAAAAGTTGCTGCGCTTCCAGAATGCATTTAGACCTACTTTTATCAGAGTAACAGCCTATGATAGACAGAACATCTCATCTCTGTACAGGGACTAACATATAAAATATCTTAGTATCTCACTGACAAGACACAATGCTCTCTGAACTGTCATTTACAAAAGAACTGAATGTTTTCAGATTCATAGGAGTCGACATTTGCTTATTTTCATAGACTTAAAGAAGCACTCTCTAATACATAGCTTATCACAAGATCACTAAAGAAAAGTGGCAATTGCAGTTTTTTCCTCTTAAGCTGTGACATCTGGTGAATTCAAGCTATTAGGAGGGTCATTTTTACAGACTGTTCAAGATAAAGTTCATAATTAAGCAGGCAACTAATGTTCATATGCAAACAGAATTAAGGCACATCATTAAAGTTTAATGATTTGCTTCCTTTCTCTGTTTTCAAGGCTCGGCCAGTTACAAGAAGCTGTGGATGCTTACAGCGAAGCTATAAGACTTGATCCCCTCCTGCAGGATTCTCATGTGGGTAGAGGCAAAGTTTTCATGGATTATGGGCACAATCACACCAGGAAACAAGCCCAGAGGGACTTCCTCTCAGCCCTGCATCTCAATCCACTCTGCTTGAGTGCCCGCATTAGCCTGGCATACAACTTACAGGTAGCATAAAAATAATTGCCTTGCTTCTTTTTATTTCTCACAGGTTGATCTCATAGCTCAATTGACTTTAGAATTTAGAAGTTCCCAACTCTTTCGTTTAAGTATCTAGTTTTATTCATGCTCCTCCTTAATGCCCTTAGGAGAAATAAAAAAGTAAAATAAAAAAATAAATAAAAAACGAACGGTGGATAGCATAGCTTTGATAATTTGGTCTTGGGAGAATTTGAGATCACTGAATTTTGACTGCAGACTTTTATATCCTGGCACCGTAATCTCTTCTGATTTTTTAGAGGAGACACATGCAAGATTACTGTTTTTCCCATTGGGAGAAACATCTAAGAAGCAGGCAATTTAAGCAGTCTCCTTTTAATCTCATTGATGTCTATGTGCCACGACTGAGATAGTAGAGAGATTTTATTTGTTATTCTTGTTTCCTATGGGCAATGATCAGGCATTAATATTTGTAATCTCAGATACAGCAATATCCTCTACTCAACAATTATTATGCTGAATGACATAGGCAGGTCATGTTATCTCATATCTCTGAAACTGAAATCTTGTTCTGTTCTGTCTGTTGCCTATTGTAATTTAATGTCATTCATAAATCACTTTATTATAAAATGTTGGCTCATAATGCACTTAATAATTTCAGAGGGCAACTGGCAGGTCCAAAATATGCCTATTATAAGAGGTTATTTTTAAAATGCATCTGTTGCTGAACTATTAAAATATTTTGCACAATCATTCTTGTTGGCCTATCGTTGCTTGGTAAATGCTAACATTTGTGACCTTGGAAATCTCAATCTCTACAAGTTTCCTGAGGCATGACTTCTCTTATATTTAATTTCACACAAAAGAAGACTTTGTTTGGTTTCTTTAATCTGTATGCATCATCTCTGACTTTGTTGTTCAATTCTCATTTTAAAAGCAAACCTCTCTATTAAATGTGGAAGTACCAATGGCTGATGCCCAGAGACAAACCTCAGACCAGTGGGTTAACAGTAGGAAATAAACAAGGATATATCTGATTCCTTTTGGTATTCATCCTGGCCCCCTTGAGAGTGAATGGTATCTTGCAGACAGCCCGTTGTTGCTCGAGTCTATTGATTTGCACTAATCCATGTCAATATCTTGCCCTCTGTGGCAGGTTTTGGGATTCTTCAAGAGAGCCTGGAATCAGTTTACTGTGGCTATAGAGGTGAACCCTAAAAACTGGGCTGCGTATGAAGGCAGAGCTGTCATCAGTCTACAGATGGACAACATGTTTGCAGCCCTGCAGGATATAAATTGTGCTATAAAGGTTGTTTTGGAATGGTTTCTTCCTGTATGTGCTTAATTGACCCTTCGCAAACCCCGCCCCCTGTTGCAATGCCCGACAACCCATGCTCTCTCACACCACACATCATGTTCTCCCGCAGTGAAAAATACATCGCGGAGCAAAGAGGACACTGACATCATATGAAACGGTTTCATATTTAAAACATTGTAACTTTTTAAAGCAGTTTAAACACTAAATACCCTACAGTGGCTCCTTAATGTGTCTTGACAGATCCTTCAAATGGCTCGTGAACCGATCATCTCGTTCAATTAAAGCATAAAATAAACATGAATAGACATCAGAAGTAATGTTGTTTCAACCGTGGAAAGACGCGAGTACACACAATATTTCAAGTTAACCAACGTTAATCTACTATAGGCTACTCCCTGACGGCTTTGTCGGAAAAGATGGCGGATTCGGCGTTATCATTGGTTAGATCGCCTGTCAATCAAACTGTTTGTGAAGGGTCAATTAATTTTTTTTACTTGTGTGTGTGTGTGTGTTTATATAATTGTGTATTAAATAAATTCAATGCACACAGACTGAAGTAGTTTAAGTCTATGGTTCTTTTAATTGTGATGAGTTTGCTCACATTTAACAAAAACCCATCTCAACAAATTAGAATACTTTGTAAGACCAATAAAAAAACATTTTTAGGGAATTGTTGGCCTTCTGGAAAGTATGTTCATTTACTGTATATGTACTCAATACTTGGCAGGGGCTCCTTTTGCTTTAAATACTGCCTTAATTCGACGTGTAGTGGAGGTGATCAGTTTGTGAAATGCTGAGGTGGTATGGAAGCCCAAATTTCTTTGACAGTGGCCTTCAGCTCATCTGCATTTTTTGGTCTTTTGTTTCTCATTTTGCTCTTGACAATACCCCATAGATTCTCTGTGGGGTTCAGGTCTAGCTAGTCAAGCACACCAACACCATAGTCATTTAACCAACTTTTGGTGTTTTTGCCAGTGTGGGCAGGTGCCAAATCCTGATGGAAAGTGAAATAACCATCTTCAAAAAGCTGGTCAGCAGAAGGAAGTATGAAGTGCTCCAAAATCATCTCAGGCTTCAAAGCACCCCACTCTCAGGCTGAGGGCAACATGCAATGGGTTAACGACTTGAACCATTACTTCAACCGGTTTGACCAGTTATCCCCTGCTCCCCCCACGCAGCTGCTCCACACCTCGTCACCTGAACAATGCCACACTCCCCCAGCCCTTCACACCTCTGGCCCTACACATCTCACCAACTCCTCACTGTCCCATGGACTCATCCACCCCCTCAGCCCACCCTTGACCTTCACATCGGCCCAGGTGAGGAAAGAGCTGAGAAGGATTAAAGCACGAAAGGCAGCTGGACCAGACGGCATCAGCTCCAGGCTGTTGAAATCCTGTGCAGATGAGCTGTGTGGGATCACTGGGCATGTCTTCAACCTGAGCCTCAAGTTGAGGGTGGTACCACAGTTATGGAAGACCTCCTGCATAGTACCAGTGCCCAAGACACCGCATGCTAGTGATCTCAGCAGCTTCAGGCCAGTGGCTCTCACGCCACATCTGATGAAGACACTGGAGAGACTGGTCCTGCGCCAACTACGCTTTGAGGTGAGCTCAGCGATGGACCCGCTGCAGTTTGCCTACCAACCTGGGATCGGAGTGGAGGATGCTGTGATCTTCCTGCTACATCGTACTCTAAATCACCTGGAGAAGCCTGGCAGCTCTGTGAGGTTTCTGTTCTTTGACTTCTCCAGCGCATTCAACACCATTCAGCCGGTGCTTTTGAGAAGCAAGCTCAAGCAGGCTGGAGTGGACTTACATCTGGCTGAGTGGTCCCAGTTTGTGAGAGCCCGGGACTGTGTGTCTGACCTCCTGACCTGTAGTGTGGGCACCCTGCAGGGCATGGTGCTCGCGCCATTCCTCTTCACCCTCTACACTGCAGATTTCAGACACAACACTGACGGCTGTGTCCTGTTAAAGTTCTCTGACGACTCCACTGTCGTTGGCTTGATCAGCGATGACGATGTCACGGAGTATAGGAAACTGACGCACGACTTCGTAGACTGGTGTCAGCCAAACCACCTCCTTATCAACACAGGGAAGACCAAGGAGATGGTGATGGATTTCCGCAGACACCGGTCTGCTCCCTCACCGGTGAACATCCAGGGTATGGACATTGAGAGAATGGACTCTTATAAGTACCTGGGTGTTCACCTGAACCACAAATGGGACTAGACTCTCAACACGGTTGCATTGTACAGGAAGGGTCAGAGCAGGCTCTACCTCCTGAGGAGACTGGGATCTTTTGGAGTGCAGTGGGCGCTCCTGAAGACTTTCTATGACTGTGTGGTGGCATCAGCCATCCTGTACAGTGTGGTCTGCTGGAGCAGCAGCATCACTGAGAGGGAGAGGAAGAAGTTGGATAAGATCATCAGGAAGTCCAGCTCTGTCCTAGGCTGTCCTCTGGATTCAGTGCGGGAGGTGGGTGACAGAAGGGTTCTGGCAAAACTGCAGGACACACTGTCAGCTCTGCAGAGCAGCTTCAGTGACAGACTGCTCCACCCACGATGTGTGAAGGAGAGATTCCGCAGGTCTTTTTTTCTTCCTGCTGCAGTCAGACTTCACATTGAACACTGCTAACAATAAATCTCTTTTTACCGTGCAATATTACATACAAGGAAATACTCACTGTTTTTCCTGAAACGTTGTTTTGTTGAAACGTGCAATAGCATCAGCATAATTTTCTAACTCAGTCACAGAAGCATAATTTTTAACCCACTGTGTACAGTTGATGTTAGTTTATTTATTTATTTATTTATTTTGGGTTCTGTTTTTTATTTTTTTATATAAATGTGTGTGACACTACTATTTACCACTGTACCCCCTGCTGTTGCTAAATGCAATTTCCCCACTGTGGGACAAATAAAGGCTTTACTTACTTGCTTACTTAAAATTTCTTGGTAAACGGGTGCAGTGGCTTTGGTTTTCAAAAAACACAATGGACCAATACCAGCTGATGACTTTGTACTCCAAATCATCACAGACTGTGGAAACTTAACACTGGACTTCAAGCAACCTGGGCTATGAGCTTCTCCACCCTTCCTCCAGACTCTAGGACCTTGGTTTCCAAATGAAATACAAAACTTGCTCTCATCTGAAAAGAGGTCTTTGGACTAGTCTAGTTCTTCTTCTCCTTAGCCCAGCTAAGACGCCCCTGATGTTGTCTGTGGTTCAGCAGTGGCTTAATAAGAGGAATATGACAACTGTAGCCAAATTCCTTGACACGTCTGTGTGTGGTGGCTCTTGATGCTTTGACCCCAGCCTCAGTCTATTCCTTGTGAAGTTCACCAAAATTCTTGAATCGATTTTGCTTGACAATCCTCATAAGGCTGCAGGTCTCTCGGTTGGTTGTGAATCTTTTTCTTCCACTCAATTTTCCGTTAACATGCTTAGATACAGCACTCTGTGAAAAGCCAGCTTCTTTGGCATTGAATGTTTGTGCCTTACCCTCCTTGTGAAGGGTGTCAATGATTGTCTTCTAGACAACTGTCAGATCAGCAGTCTTCCTAGTAGCCTTCCTTCCTGTAGCCTGGTGAACCAAACTGAGAGACCATTTTGAAGGCTCAGGAAACCTTTGCAGGTGTTTTGAGTTGATTAACTGATTGGCATGTCACTATATTCTAATTTGTTGAGATAGTGAATTGGTGGGTTTTTGTTAAATGTGAGCCAAAATGGTGACAATTAAAAGAACCAAAGACTTCAACTACTTCAGTCTGAGTGCATTGAATTCATTCAATACACAATTTTCACAATTTGAGTTGAATTACTGAAATAAATGCACCTGTGTGTGTATATATTAAATATGCAAAAAAAGTCTTTCATTTTTGTGTGAATTATTTCTTTAATACCTCTTTTGTTTGACCTTTTAGTGTAATCCTCTCGCAGAACAGCTCTTCACAAACCGAGGTCTGATCCAACAGTTAATGGGTGATAAATCTAGTGCCATGAAGGACTACCAGACCGCTATCAGTCTAAACCCGGGATATGCCCTTGCTTACTTCAACGCAGCCAACCTCTTCTTTTACAATGGACATTTTGAACAGGTAAAACTGGAGCCAGTTCACTACTGACACACTATTCTCTTGAGACTCTAGGCGAGAGCTACTGAGATATTTAGTTTTTTTTTTTTTTTCTGGAACACAGGCATGTGAGTTCTACAGCCGAGCTTTTGAGCTGGACCCTTCAGATGAGTCTGCCATCCTGAACCGAGCAATCACTCACGCTCTGTTGCGGAAGGTCCCAGAATCCCTGCAGGATTTCAGTGAGGCTCTCTGCCTCAACCCATTGTCTGCACATGCCTACTTTAACAGAGCCAACCTGTACTGCTCTCTCAGACAGTTCCAATCAGCCGAGAGAGACCTTACGCAAGGTGAGCTGTAGGAGGTTGAGTTCACTGCCACTTTTTATTAAAGTGGCCATATTCTACAATCCTACACCATTATGTCCCCTGAAGTACACGTAATGCCCTGATATAGGCCTGCTTCAAGTGAAATTGAAGAATGAACTGGTGTGACATAGTTTCAAACAAAAGGGCAAAACTAAGTTTGTTTAGTTAGAAACCGCTTTCCAGAGCAAACTTTCTGGAAAAGTTTGCTCCAGCTGGTAAACACCGTCGATTGTGATTACGTAGGTGTGGCTCTGAGGCTTCACCTTCTTTCAATTGGAAATCTTCTCCGGATATGTTCTTATGTTCAGTCAGTCAAGGTCAAATGCAAGTAAAAACAAAAACATTTTCAATCCCACTACCACCTGCAACATTCATGTTTTGTCCCACTCCTGCTGGCAAAAGCCTGCATGTAAAAGTATACATAGGTTTTTTCAGTACGTCCATGAAATTTCCATGAAACAGTTTCCAGTTAAGCCACCTAGCAACAACCTACACATCCCAGCATAAGTGCTCCCGATAAATTATTTATTATTAAAACATGTACATACACAAACCACTGTTAATTTTAAAAGAAATGCAAGCATGGGTACTGCATGCGTTATTTGGCATGGCATACAGTGTGCAAAGAATGCTCCCTTTATAATCACAAAAAAGCTGTCACTCATTTTCTCATAAAGCTACAGTATAATATAATATAACCTCACAAAGCTACAATATAATATGAAGCTGTCTACACTGCATAATAAATCATTTATTTACATCTTGTCTACACTTTGTTATAATGAGAGGATTTGAAAGCGTGTAGAACTCAACACTGAACAAAAAACTTAAACACTTCTGATTCGCTATTACATTCAAGAAATCAACAGCTATGTTGGTGATTGGCGACATTGCTCAGTGCTACAAAAATATGTTGTAAATGGATACCTTTGATGCTCTCCAGACCGCAAACACAGATAAACACTGGATTGTTTGCCAAATGCTTTGCCAATATGCTATTATTACAGAGAAATCTGATCCTAGACCAGCAGTTATGGGCAGATTTTCCCTCTAAAAGCAATCAGAAGCAGGCAGGGAAAGGTTAGCTTACACATGGTCTGCCTATGCTTGCACCTATAAATTGTTTTAATTTTATTTTAGTTGTTTTTGTTGCTGTGTGCAATAGATGAACAACAATTTACTTGTTTTTAGATAAGCTATCTTCATTTTATTCTTCCACAACCCACACACGAGTGTCTTACCGCCCACACTCACCACATCAAATCTTGTTTGTGCTGCACTCTGTTGCGTCGGATCCCGCTGTAGTCCCGTGAGAGTACAAGTCTTTACTTTATAGTAGAAATTGAAGATGTAATTCAAATTGAAAGTGACATTGACACTTTTTTCTTGTTTGATACTGTAAAAGCACCTTTTTTATATAAATAAATGTGACGACTTGACCTAAGTGCAGAATTTCAGAGTTTGTGCAAACATATCCATGTGGTTAGGATCAGATTCTTTCGTAATTGCTGTCATTTTGTGTTTATTTTGTTACTGAGAGGAAAGCGTGCAGCACATATTTACATATTCATCTAAATACCGCTCTCAGCAGCGCGGGCAGCTTCGGGATGTTCACTAACTGCTGCTCAGGCATTTCAAAATTCTTTTTATCCTTAAGCAAAGAACGAAAAAGAACTTTGCTGTGAGTATATTGGGGTGCCTTTATAATGTCAGTAAAGTTTGCACCAAAACCATTTCACGTAACCATTTTCCATACATTTTTTCCATTCCATATCTTTTTTTGCTTTGCAGAGACAAAAACTAATCCAACTTATACTATTTATTTAGGCTTATGTTTATAATAATATTTTTATTTGTATTTTAAGCTGACTTGGAAAAGGTAACCTTATACCTACTAACTAGTATGCAGATATCTCTAAATGTCTGTGCTGGGAGTTTCTTATTACCCCATGAATACTGAAGGTCACATTAATCTTGTTCCGTGTCAAGAGAGAGCAGGTCCAAAGTTGAACTACAGCATACATTGTGTTTCTTGATTTTCTTGATGTACGTGGAAATATAAAGATTATTATGTTCCAACTTTGAAACTTCCTGAAATTAATATGCCAATAACGATTTATCACTTCTCAGGGAGATTTGTACATCAGGCCACCTTTCAAAGTCGTCTGCACTTAATTACTTTTGATAACACAGGCTGATATCTCTGTCAAGGATTTTTGTCAAGATGATGAATGGTGAGCTATTGAAAAGATAGCAAAGTATTTATCCTCAGCTAATCCAGACGATCACACACGTGGTAGTCTCAGCCTCGTACAGGACGCCATCAGACCTCCCACATGTCTACTCACTTACTGTCCGATATAAATTTCACACTAAAAAGCAAGTGGTGACTGACATTGTTAGCAATAGTCTGATTGGCTGGCTTTACTAATATATACAGTAGTGGGCAAAAGTGATGTCCTGAGGGGATGTTTGCACAATATTTGCTTTAATGACACTTCAGGTTCTATTAAACAATCAAAATAGTATGTTATTGGAAAGAAGACCACACTATGGTTAAGGAATTAAAATGATAAAATTATTTGATGAAAAAGGCAAACTTCAGCATATAATCATATATGGATTTTATTGTATTATGAAAAAAATGCATAGATAAAAAAGCTCACAGGAAATAAAGCATACATTGACTTTAACGTAATCAGTTATTAATATTTTTTTGGTTCTTCCTTGTTTTTGATTTCAGCAGCTATTCTCTTGGACATTTACTCAGTCAACTTTGCATATGTGTCATGCTTAACTTCTGTTTAATCCTCGTTACGGTCTCGCCATTGGAAGACCTGTATGGCTGTCACAATTCAGATTTATAACTTCCCAAAGGTTTTCAATGTATATAAGATCAGGGAACTAAAGTGTGTTTTGGATTGTTATCATGTTGGGAAATACACATTTGATCTCCAGTACTACATTGGCTACATTGTATTCAGCAGGATATTGGTCCTTTTTTATCCTTTGTAGATCCTTCCAACACCTTCTGCTGACATGCACCCCCAATATCATTACGTTTCCCCGCTGTGCTTAATGGTGCCATGCTTGCATTTGATATTAAAACAATCCAGTCGTCTCCTACAAACATATCTGACACCATCCAATGCTAGGTTGTTAAATTTGGACTTGTTTGACTGCAGAACACGGCTCAAATCTTCCATACTCTGGTACTTATTTTCTTTCTTTCGTGCTGAATAAAAATATTAATTTCTTTAAAGAAATTGTACTTTTGAACAGTAGTGTATATGTCACAGTTATGTTCAATTTAGTTTAGTTATGGACTTTAAGTTTGTATTTCATCAGTTCCTGTTTTCCTTTGTTAGATTTCCCACCACTCGTTAGTTACTATGGTCACCATCATTATGAGTTCTGTGTTTCAGCTGTGTTTGACTAATTACCTTGTTCGGCCTCATTCCTTCAACTATTTAAGTTCCTCACAGTCACTCAGTGTCTGGTCACGCTAACGTTTGTGTGTGTTTCTCTACCCGTTTGGATGCCTTTTATGTGTTTTATTGTTATTAAACTTCGTGTCGGAACTTATTCATCATCTTCGTGCCTTCTTCTGCAACACACAGTGACAGATGACCAGACTTTTAAAAAATTTTGTGCAGCTTTTTATTTTTTTATTCAGACTTTTTTGTTTAATTTTTCTTCATCATGGATTTGCCTGCAGTAAGACTCTTATTCCTGGATCGTTCGCAAGGGGAATATACTCGGGACTTTTTAGATTGGGTGTGCCTTACACACTACAAAGACGGATCGCTCAGTGTCTTCTACCACGCCAATTGAGCAAGCAAATGAAGGCACGCCTGCCAGCGAACAGCCCCTGTGAGGACTTCACCACTTATGTGGAGTGGGTGCTGGTGCACAATGGACTGGATTTCATCTTCAGCCCCAGCCCCCCTCCCAACCCAGAGTCCAGCCAAACACCACCATGTGACATGGACAGATGCCTGAGCCCACCGCAGATGGAGAGTCAGCACCAGAAGGAGTGAACTGAGTACACGTCTAACCAGGTGTGGGAGCCAGCCACCTTTTCCATTGTCGTGGGAGCTTTAGTGGAGATTGAGGGAATGGTATTGAGCCCTATCCACTCTCCCACCACAGTGAGAGAGTTGTCATTATTGGACTCTATGAACTGTTGTTTTGACTTTGGAGAAGAGGATTCCCTACCCCCCCGATCCGACCCGAATCAGACTCATCATATTCAGATCTATGGGTCCCCCCAGCCTCCCTCTCCCGCCTCCTCTCTAAATCTCAGCCAGTGCTTTTACCCAGTCTCCGTTGTCTCCCGTCAGCCTCTTTATTCCTCCTCAGCCTCCTCACTGTGGCATGGATCCACTTCAGGCCTTCTGTGTGCCAGCTACCTGTGGGCGAGTGGATCCCTTGGCTCCACCTCCAGCCACTGATCCCATCAGTCCACCTCGGCCTGTCGCCCTGACTCCTCTGCCTTCGCTGCTCCTTCCCTCGTCTCCACCAGGGACCATCAGTCTTGCAGCTCCACCAGCTTCCTCGGCCTGCCAGCTGCGCCTCAATAAGACATCGCCATGACTACACCAAGGACCTGCGAAACATCTACTGCACTCGTAGCTGCGTAAAGGGAATCTCCGCCGTGGCTCCGCCCTCCTTCAACACCACTATGGGATTCCATCCTAGCTGGACTCTGGGGTACCACCTGGCTCCTCCTGGTCCGGGCTTCTACCTGGCTTCTCCCACCATCTGCACCACCTTGGTCGCTCCAGACATCACCTCTCCTGGGTTCCTGTCCTCCACCTTCCTCACATCCTCCACCTCAGCCTCCTCCTTCGTTGGGACCATTGGCGCGAAATCGCGCCTTTCCGGGAGGGGGCATACTGTCACAGTTATGTTCACTTTAATTAGTTATGGACTTTTAGTATGTATTTCTTCAGTTCCTGTTTTCCTTTGTTAGATCCCCCCACTCGTTAGTTACTTCAGCTGTGATTCAGTTTCAACCACCCCTAAATGGCACGTAAGTGGTTGGTCAGTCAGACTAGGAGGTTCTTGGCCTAAACAAGCTGTAGCATAGAACAGACTTTACTGAAAGTCCAAAGACTCACTACATGACACTATACAGTGGGGAGAACAAGTATTTGATACACTGCCGATGTTGCAGGTTTGCCTTCTTACAAAGCATGTAGAAGTCTGTAATTTTTATCATGGGTACTCTTCCCCTGTGAGTGACGGAATCTAAAACAAAAATCCAGAAAATCACATTGTATGATTTTTTTAATAATTAATTCCTCTGGCCAAGACCAGAGAGCTGTGTAAGGACATCAGGGATAAAATTGTAGACCTGCACAAGGCTGGGATGGGCTACAGGACAATAGGCAAGCAGCTTCGTGAGAAGGCAACAACTATTGGCGCAATTATTAGAAAATGGAAGAAGTTCAAGTTCAAGATTTTCTGGATTTTTGTTTTTGATTCCGTCACTCACAGTTGAAGAGTACCTATGATAAAAATTATAGACTTCTACATGCTGTGGGCAAACCTGCAAAATCGGCAGTGTATCAAATACTTGTTCTCCCCACTGTATGTGTGCAATCATTACTCACTCTGAGGGTGGGTGTGTGAGGCACATGGATGCTTTGAGCACCCACCTTCACACATGAGAGGACTAGAGCAGGATGGGTTTGACCACATGGCTGCCTGAGGGAAAAAAACAAAAAACAATGAAAACAAATGCAGCAACCATGTCCCTTTACTTCTGTATAACAAGAGACAGGTGGTTACTATGGTTACAGTGTAAACCAATTATAGATTTCCTCTTGGCAGGCTGCATATTTATGAAGTTGAATGCAAGGATGTGCAAGTATTTCTGATAGGAAAAACCAAAGGTTCTTAGAGTCCATTCCTAATTCCCTCCGCCTGCGGCTGAAACAGGTGGGATGTTAGGAAACAGATGGCCCTTGGTATCTAATGAGTATGTTTTCTGTGAATGGAGTAATCACTTGCTATTCCAGTGTGCTGTTTCAAACAATCTAATTTACTTCGCTGTAAATAGACACATTGAACACTTATCCTGTAAGTCGTAAAAATGAGTTTTTATACATTATCTCACTCGAATCAAGGCGTTTGAAGCAAAAGAACATCTGTAAAGGTACCAGCCGAGTGATGGTAATTTATGCAAATGAAGATGGCAAATTGCTCGCAAATTGTCCCTCTTGTGTGAACTAAAAAGTAGACTTCCTCTTATTCGCTCTCGCAGCCTGATGTTTCAGTCCCGAATAAGCTCTGTGTGTTTTGTATTTGCCTAATATTAATGTCAGTCTCTGCGTTAAAAGAATAAAGCTGAGAGACAGTGAACAAAGCTGTAGTGGTGAACACAATATAATGGTTCACCTCAGTATAAACAGGAGACAGATAAATGCTGAGGAAGGTGAGAGTGACATTTTGCTCTTTTGCTGTGTGTGTGTTTCTTTCTTGAAGCTCTGATGCTGCAGCCTGGAGATGCTCTTCTCTATAAACTTAGGGCTGATGTCCGGGGTCGGCTGGGGTGGACGGAGCAGGCGCTGGAGGACTACAAGACTGCAGTGGAGCTTCAGGACTCTGAATCGTAAATTCTTTGTTGATTATGCTAATGAGCAAATGAAACACATTCTTTTGTGTTAACTTAATTGAATTGCATTCAATCAGTTAAAATTTGTGAAATGAAAGTTTGTTGAAACTACATTAAACAATATTGGCCGTAACTGAATGTGAGGAAATCCATCATCCAGCCATATATTATAATACTCTGTTATATTGAAACATAATTATTTCTTTATTTCTTTTTGTACTCCAGAGAAATAGCTAAAGTAAATGTAGTAAATCCAAAATAAAAGTGATGTTTTAATATTTTATTGTATCAAAATCATTTTAATAATTTATTTTTTAGCTGATTTTAAGTATAATAAGACAACATCATGATTTTTTGTTTTTGTAGGCTTAATTTCTTTGCATTAATAAAAATATTATTCAATTGAATTAATATTTCACTTTTTTGAGTGAATAGGGTATTTGCATTTATTGCTGCAGCTAATAGAACTTCACCCTCAATTTTATGCAGAAAATAGTTACAAAAACAATTATGTATTTGAAAGAAATCTCTTATGCTCACCAAGGTTGTATTTATTTGATCATAAAAACAGTAAAAAGGTAAAAAGGTCTTCAGTGACACATGATCCTTCAGAAATCATTCTAATATATTAATTTGGTGCTCAAGAAAAGTATTAATTACTTTTACTTTCTTATTATTAAGTATTCATTTATTTAAAAAAATCTTTTGAATTGTAGTGTATGCATTTTCTGATAGCATAAAAATAATATTGTTGTAAGATCTATGTGAACTTTAGAGTTTTAGACTGCTTTTTGTTTTGTTTTCTGTCAACCAAGGACTAAAGTACCTGCAGATTCTCATTCATCTCAGTAGCAGATGGTCAGGTGGTTCATGCAGCTCAGACGTACACAACCTTCATGGACTTCATGCAGTTCTGGTCACTGGTGAAACATCAACTATAATACAATGAATTTTTATTCATTTAATCAGAATACATGCTATTTTGAATGATCAATGGAGTGAGATGTTCCTTCAAGAGTTTGAATGGAGTCTGTACATTCAGAAGTTTAATAGCGGAAGTTTAATACTTAGGGTTTAGAACAAACTAACTATAATTCTGGATATTTATTAAGTGGCAAACAATGTGAAACAGTGAATAATCAGTTGCTTTACTTCGCTGACTATAGTTAAATCAAAGTTCTAACTAATTAATGTCCTGACAGCCGGACCCAAACAGCTGTATTTATTTACCTGATGTCTGAAATCCTATTTGAAGCATTCAGGTCACCTTATATGACACTCAGCAGAAACACTGGTCTTAACTGGATGGAAAGAAAGAAACACCTGCTGAATGATCTGGCTCCTCTCCAATTCAGAAAGAGAGAGAGATCGAGAGTGGCTCAGAGAGAAGAGTGTGAAGACAGCCATCTGCTCCTCACATGTTGTGCTCTGACTGGGCTCATTACATTTCAAGGACAACACAAGTCTCCATCTGTGAGGAAAAAAATGAGGTATCACTCAAATGCTGACAAGAGTGTTTCAGATTTTTGCTATTCTCATGTCCTATTTTCAAGGTATGCGTATTTTGAAATGGACTGTCTTGGGGGTGAAGAGGGTAAAACTGAAGCGTGAAATGGTTATTTGGGTCTGACATGTCTTACCAGGTATCTTGCTCTATGACTAGAATCTAGTACACCATTTTACTTTCAAGCAGCATCTCTGTTTTCTTATAGATCAGACAGGTGAAAAATTGTTTGTTCCTCATTTGTAAGTCACCTTGGATAAAAACTTCTGCTAAATTAATAAATATACACGTTTGCTCACAGCTGATGATTAAACATCCTACTGTTGAAAAAATTGACTAATTCCTTAATAACTTAAAGTTATGTCCACCAAATTAGGCATCTTTAATGCAATGCAAACATTATTGTTTTCAAGGACTAAAAGCTTGTTTATGAAAATAAATAATCTGCCAATCACATGACAGCAACTCAATGCATTTAGACATGTAAACATGGTCAAGATGATCATGCTGATGTTCAAACTGAGCATCAGAATGGGGAAGAAAGGTGATTTAAGTGACTTTGAACATGGCATGGTTGTTGGTACCAGGCGGGCTGGTCTGAGTATTTTAGAAACTGCTGATCTACTGGGATTTCTGCGCACAACCTGTGTTAACAGAGAATGGTCCGTAAAAGAGAAAATATCCAGTGAGCGGCAGTTCTGTGGGCAAAAATGCCTTATTGATGCCAGAGGTCAGAGGAGAATAGCCGGACTGGTTCAAGCTGATAGAAAGGCAACAGTAACTCAAATAACCACTCCTTACAACTGGATGCAGAAGAACATCCCTAAACTCACAAAATGTCAAACCTTGAAGCAAATCGGCAACAGCAGACCACACAGGGTGCCACTCCTGTCAGCTAAAGATGGGAAAATGAAGCTAGGACTGTTGGCTAAATGTCTGATGCATATGGTACACTTCAGGATTTTCAAAGTCATCATCTGGTTGGTTGAATTCTACGGGATGTCCGGGAGAAGTGTGTGTCGCGTTCTTTAATGGTCCGTCTGGAAACAAATGCCGTGACGCCAAGAAGAACGCTGTCGTGTTTACAACTGTAACAATGAGTGCTTACCAGGATCAACTAAATGCTCGATTTTCAAAAGCATGAAGTTCGTGGCTTCATTGTTGCAGTAAACTTGCACAACGTTCTTGAATTAATAATTTATTAGATGCACTCCAGTCTGTAGGGACATCGACTTTACATTTTCACATTGTCAGAATTTGCCTTGTATCAAGGGTTCAGGCTGCTGTTGGTGGTGCATTGGTGTGGGGGGTATTTTCTTGGGGCCTCTTAGTGCTAACTGAGTATCATTTAAATGCCACAGCCTAGCTGAGTATTATTTCTGACCATGTCCATCCCTTTATGACCACAGTGCACCCATCTTCTGATGGCTACTTCCAGCAGAATAACACGCCATGTCACAAAGCTCAAATCATCTCAAACTGTATCTTAAACATGACAATGAGTTCAATACACTGAAATGGCCTCCACAGTCACCAGATCTCAATCCATTAGATCACCTATGGGATGTGGTGGAATGGGAGATTCACATCATGGATGTGCATCTGAAAAATCTGCAGCAACTGTATGATGCTATCATGTCAATAGGGAACAAAACCACTGAAGAATGTTTCCAGCACATTGTTGAATCTATGCCACAAAAAATTAAGGCAGTTCTGAAGGCAGAAGGGCGTCCAACCCAGTACTAGCAAGATTTACCTAATAAAGTGCTTTGTGTGTGTGTGTGTGTGTGTACTTGTACCAAATACCAACAAAATGTCCCCACAATGTCAAGATTTACTGGTTTTACTTGCATTGTGGGGACATTTTGTTGGTCCCCACAAGGACACAAGCTTATAAACCATACAGAATTATCTCCTTTGAAAATCTAAAATGGCAGAACATTTTCTGTGATGGGTAGGTTTAGGGGTAGGGGGACAGAATATACAGTTTGGACAGTATAAAAACCATTACGCCTATGGAAAGTCCCCACAAAACACAAAAACACAACGCGTGTGTGTGTGTGTAATTTTTCCTCTGTACTGCAAATGCTTAAAAGTGAAACGATTTTTATTTCCGAAACCTTAATTCATATTTAGTGAATCATAGAGTGAATGGAGAAAGTTTAGCCATTTTTTTAACCATGGTTATACAGTATTTGAAGTGTTTTTTTGAATAGCAGTCACATATGCACATTCAGAGATACTTCTAAATGTAAAATGGATCTGAAACCTGTTTTTCTTCCTATAGTTCTTCGAAAAACATTCGGTTTCGCTGCAGCTGGATTATTTTCTTTAGGTTTGGATCTATCACTAGGTGGTGCCAGAAATAAGCACAGAAAAGCTTCCTCTGCACCTTCACGGGTGCTTTGTTGTTATTATAAAGCATTGTGCAGTATAGGAAGAGTATATAAAGACTATGGCAACAATCACAAAAGACGCCCATAATAGGATTCACTTGAATAACTCAGACTCAAAATACTGAGCCTTTCAATTGTTCACTGGACCTTTTGTAAAACCTCCTGCTTTGTCATAGCATGAACAACGTGTTTTATTCAATTTTGGAGGAAAAAGTCATGAAGACGAGCTATGAATTTTAAACAACTTGGTGTGGAAACTAAGCCTACCTGTTTTCTTTACACCTTAGACTGCATAGGCATATAGGTTGGGTTTCTAATAAATATCATCCTAAACATAAATATACACAATTGTTTCTAGGGTGCTCTCAACAGTTCTGTTACAGGTCAGTTTCGTGTTTTATTTTTTCCACATCTAGGGGAAAAAAAATCACGGCAAGAAAATAAAAGAATAAAAGTTCTTCCCAAATATACTTATAACCGTTCAAGCTATCAGATTGCTGTTTTAAGTCAATTTAGGCAATATAAAAGACCAAAGATTGTTAGAATTGTTTTATTTGTTAGACCAACTGAAAGTGACAGCTTTTTTAAAATCATTTTCTATATATAGGGACATTGAAACGAAAGTCTAGGTGTCGTCAGGAAACTATTTTTGTTTCTTAGACAAGCTCTCAAAACACATTAGGACCCGATGGCGTCATGTTTCACGTGTGACGTCTGTGAATGTGATGCATGTGGATGTGGAGTAACTGTCCATGGTGCTGAAACCACCGCAGCGTCGGGATGCGCGTTCCGGAGTCGCGAAGCATCAATGTACGCATCTTCTGAGCACGTATTTCTATATTTTATATCCAGAACAGGCTCAAAACTGTGTCGGAATGCTGCCCAACGACACTTTCAAGAACCTGGAGGACGGTTTATATCTGTTAAACTCCTCTGGCAACGAGACGCATAACGGGGATTCTCACGGCAGCAGCGCGATCTTCATCTCCTTCATCTATTCCGTGGTGTGTCTGGTTGGACTCTGTGGGAACTCGATGGTGATTTATGTGATCTTTAGGTATGCAAAGATGAAAACTGCGACGAACATCTACATTTTGAACTTGGCGATCGCGGATGAGTTACTCATGTTGAGTGTGCCCTTCTTAGTGACCTCTTCTTTACTTCACCACTGGCCATTTGGTTCGCTCCTGTGTCGTTTGGTTTTAAGTGTTGATGCCATTAACATGTTCACCAGCATCTATTGTCTCACCGTGTTGAGTATCGATCGCTACATCTCCGTGGTGCATCCCATCAAAGCCGCCCGGTACCGGAGACCCACCATCGCCAAAATGGTCAACTTAGGGGTTTGGATGTTTTCCATCCTGGTCATCCTACCCATCATCATCTTCTCCACCACTGCACCCAACTCTGACGGATCGGTGGCTTGCAACATGCAAATGCCCGAGCCCGAGCGTCAGTGGATGGCTGTGTTTGTGATATACGCGTTTCTGATGGGCTTTCTCTTTCCTGTCATTGCCATATGCATGTGCTACATCCTCATCATAGTGAAGATGCGGGTTGTCGCGTTGAAAGCGGGCTGGCAGCAGCGCAAAAAGTCCGAGAGGAAGATTACACTGATGGTGATGATGGTGGTGACAGTGTTTGTGATCTGCTGGATGCCTTTTCACATAGTGCAGCTGGTTAGCGTGTTCGTCCAGCAGCACAATGCCACTCTCAGTCAGCTGGCTGTGATTTTGGGATATGCCAACAGCTGTGCCAACCCCATTCTTTACGGATTCCTGTCGGACAACTTCAGACGCTCCTTCCAGAGGATTTTGTGCCTCCGATGGTGGGAAAACGCCACGGAGGAGCCCATAGATTACTATGCCACGGCTCTAAAGAGTCGAGGATACAGTGTGGATGACTTTCAGCCCGACAATCTGGAGTCGGACAGTACGTACAGAAATGGCACCTGCACATCCAGAACGACAACTATGTAGGACTTGGTATTGCGGCATAAAACTTTTATCTTTTGTCATTGCTGTATGTGTTTTTTGTTGAGATGAATTGGTTAGACTTTATAATAACTTTCATTATTCATTATAAGATCATATAATGCTTTATCAGGAGTTAACGTGCGTTCAACTAGTCACATTATTTGCCTAAATATGAATGCGCGTGAAATTTCTGTTAATCATTATATGGATTTTGAATGACTTATTAATGAAAGCTATTAGAAAGTGTGTGGATATGGAAATAATTTGTGACGTTAAAGGGTTAATTCGCCCAAAAATGTTAATTCTGTCATTAGTTACTCCCCCTCATGTCGCTTCACTCCCGTAAGACCTTCGTTCATCTTCAGAACACAAATGAAGATATTTTTGATGAAATCGATTAGTCCATAGACAGCAATATATTCAACATTTACAGAAAGCTACTGAACACATCGTTAAAACCATCGACGTGACTGTAGAGGTTCAACCTTAACTTTATGGTACGACGAAAATACTTTTGTATGCAAAAACAAAAGAATAACAATGACTTTATTTAACAATGTCGTCTCTTCTGTGTCATTCTCATACGTTATTTACGTCCAGATTTTACGTCACACCGCCGCTCACGTGTGCATCTTTGGCCAATACCGAGCCAGCATTCGGACATGAACGGAAGGCTTCACTGTGCTGTCACAGTACTGTCATATTTTCGTTTTGTTTTTTGCACACAAAAAGTATTTTCGTTGCCTCATAAAATTACGTTTGAATCAATGTGGTCACGTGGACTATTTTAACGGAAGGTACTAAAGGCTATTTGTCTTCAGTACCTTTCTGGACCCTGAAAGAGTTGCTGTCTATGGACGAATTATATACTGCTCGGATTTCATCAAAAATATCTTAATTTTTGTTCCAAAGAGGAAGGAAGGTCTTACGGGTGTGGAACGACATGAGGGGGAGGAGGTTAATTAATGACAGAGTTTTCATTGGGTGAACTAACTCTTTAAGATTAAAAGAAAGAATGAAAGAGAAGAAATATCCCGAGTATTATGTGATAAAACCTGATTTGTATTTTCTGAGGGATACTTGTACTTGCAAAACAGGAACAAAACAATGCAGTTTTCTGTTTTGGTTCCGTGAAATGAAATTAAACTAGAGCCGCTTTGCTTTGTCGTGACGTTCAGCCAAATTAAGTATGCAAATATATGAAAGAAAGAAGACCAATCAAAATGCAGTATGCAAATATGACGTCACCAGTCAGTGAAGTTTTGAGTGGCAGTTCTGTCATTGTTGGTCAGTGAGTGTTTTTCAACATTTAATGTTTGTATTAATTTTTTGTTAAGTAAGAGTTGTTACCAAAAAAAATGAGTCTGCACTTTTTTAAATGGCACAGGTTGAATTCATCGAAGAATTTAAATTCTATTTCAAGTGAAAGCATTGAATGAGAAGGTTTTGTAGGTTCACTAAACCTAAATGTTACGTGTTTTACTTGTAAGCCTGATCCCGACAGATGAAGGTGAGACATCAAACCTAAGCCTGTGATAAACGTTTTCATTGACTTCTGTACTTCTAGGCCGTTTTTGCCGCTGAAGGGAATATGTCTAATACAAGGATGATCTATGACTAATCCATAGTGTATTTCATTTCTCCCACAATGTGAATGTTTATTCATTTATGCTTTAGAATTATGAAATATTAACAAACTCTGATATGATAATATTTTACACAAAAAGGTGATTTACTTAAACCTGTTTCACCTTTTCAAAAATCTGAATTACTGTAGCCTATTTTCTTGTTATTAAAGTTGCACTCAACGTTTTTTCTCATCAAAATTTTTTATAGTACATTTAAAATATATTTTAAATGATTTAAAAAATACTTTTGAGTGATGCTGATAGTTATCAGTATAAATTATATATTTACATATATATATATATATATATATATATATATATATATATAGATATATATATATAGATACACACACACACACACACAGTGCTCATTTAAAGCTTCTGTAATTGGTTTCAGAGCCCCTAGCGGCACTAAACGGATTTGGAAATAGTAACTGAACTGAACTCACACCAGACCCAAACCAGGGGTTGGGTTCTTGTTTTTACAGGCAGTCACAGAAAAATGTGATCTCTCAGGGCACCTATTTCATTGAAATCTGTCAGGTAATAGAGACATTTATGTGTAGGCTATATATTCAAAAAATAATGACAGCCGTTTACAGCAGCTTAAACATTCATCTTTATTTATATAACTCTTAAAAAGGCACATATAAAACTTTCATGTTATGAAGCAACAGAAATATTTAATTAGAAAATAAATTTAATGACACTTTTATCACAATCTCTTCGGTGTCACTTTAAAATAAGTTTCCATTTGTTGACATGACAAATAGCATTTGTTCATCTTGGTTAATGTTAATTTCAACATTTAAAATCAAAAGTATGTTAACATTTTGGAAACTGTGCTGACGTGAACTAACAGTGACATTTTTGAATGAACTAACATTAACATTAATAAATACCGGAACAAATCTATTGCTCTTCTGTTGTTCAGGGTAGTTGATGCATTATCTAATGTTAAGTAATGGGACCTCATAGTAAAGTGTTACAACATCTTCTACAGTTCCTACATCTCCACATAGGTACATTTCAATATCAGCAATGAAAGAGTAAACAAAGACAGAGAACGCTTCTCGTTAATCTAAGTACCAACGATTTGGCCTAGATAGGATTTTCAAAACCACATCAGCATAAAGACCCTGATTTCAACCATGAGAGTAAAACAGACGAAATGGCAAATGAAATTCAAAGGCAGTAATAATTACACGGTGCTCTTGTGACTCTAGACGTCACACCTGAAAGTTCTGAGAGAAGAATATCTTCCAGTAAGCACCCTCTGTAGTCTGGATGTGTCACATTGAGTTATCTCTTACATTTGCAGAGTCTCTCCCAGTTAGGTTTCCTCTTTTTCATTCATGGAGCTGGATCCATTCAGAGCCACAGCCTCCGCTTTCCTCTGGGCCAGTTTTATGGACCTCTTCCTGAGGCAGCCTTTCACGATGGCCGCTACGATCACCAGCAGAACGATGAAAATCAGCAGCGCTATAATCACAGGTACTATGATATTTGAAATGTCTCCAGAGCTCTTCTCAAAGTCTACGTCTGTCTCATTCGTTCTGACATCATCGGGCAGAGGCGTAGGTTTAGTTAGCACAGATTTGCCCCTGTTAACGTTTGGTTTAACAGGGGCCAGATCAGTGGTGGGCGGCTTTGATCCATCACATAGTTTAGATTCTTCGCATTCGTTTTCATCCACACAGTTTCCGAACGAGTCCCTCCTGAAGCCTTTTGCGCACTCCAGGCAGAGTTGCGATATATCCATGTTTTCGAGGCCGACCACGGACCAAACTAGGTCTTTTGAGCATGTCAAAGTGAAATTGGCACCAGACATGCAAACAATTTCACATGTGTACGGATCATTAAGACGCTGGATTATGTCATATGTACTATATATTTCTGGTTGAGGGCACTTCTTCTCAACATTTCGTTTGCAAATGAAAGGATGTTCATGACTGCAGGTCGCAGCCACAAACCCACTGCTTGTTACACTATCACCGTATTCCACCGAAAGCAGCCCACAAAAACTATCTGTGCAAGTTCTTGAAGGCTCTGTCTTCCACTTAGTAACATCAGACTGAGTGGTTTCGTTCACCGTCCACTTGAATCCTTTAAGAGGCAAATTTGATTGAACACAGACTCCTTTATCCTTCTTTAGTCCAATCCAGAACGACTTGGCAGTTTTGTTATTCTTGTCCAAGATTGCTTTCAGAATCGTTGTCATTTCCTTTTCATTCAGAATGTTGGTCAGGAAACTTCCAGGTTGGCAATCGATCAGAGCTTTTTTAAATGAGCGTTTGTTCAGATTAACAGTATAGAAAGATTCAGGCAAGCAACATGCCATGTTGAGAAAGCTCAGAAGATATAATCCCGTCCAGAATTCCATGTCTAGTTCTCTCCCTGAATGCTCGCTGGCTGGAACTAAATGACAATGTCTGCTTTTTTCCCTGGCTTTCTTAGCTGCCCCTGTGAGGTCCTCCCAAGACAACAAGCACAGGAAGTCTGTTCAGCCTTGATACAGCCATTCACTTCCTCTTGGGTGGTGGTGCTGCTGAAGCAAAACAATCACAAATATGAACAAAACCAGTTGCTGGTGAAACAAAAGCTTTCATAATACACAATCCCACTGCCAAACTCCCACAGCAGTGTGATAGATGAGCTCAGACCAACAAGAAAAATCTATATTCCTTGGCACAGGTCAGATAAACCGTTCATTCATCCACACCCATCCCCATCTTGAGGGTTTTCGGTTTCAATACCTTGGAAACATCTTGGCTGTTTGTTCCACATAAAGATAAGTATAACATTGGACAAGGACTTTTCCCATTTATTTTAGTTGTTTATTGTGTCTGAAACAGGATCTTTTAACAAAAAATTCCCGGAAGCTTGGCTCATTGCATTAGGGAATGCTCTTTACAGTAGTACTATACATTTGTTTATATGTCACACTCAACACTTTCAGATTCAAATGTGTGTTGATTGACCTCACTGCGTGTTTTCGTGTGCTCACATGGGACTAATGCGGTGTTGAATGTCCCATGACAAACACTGTATTATTCTGTCCTTCTAACAGGCCGCCTTATTAGATACCAGCAGATGCTTCCTGGAGGAAATGTCAATAAATGGCCGGAAGTGAGGTTGCAGGAGCACTTGATTTTCTGTTCTACAATCTGGAGTGTCCAGGGGGTGGGCAATAAGGACAGGAAATGGAATTATGTGAAACGGGAAAAGGAGTTACCAGTATACCAAAACAGAGCAAAGAACAAGAAGTTGAAATAAAGGTGATACGGGTGTTTTGGGAGAGCTCTGCTGTTTTGAGCCAACAATTAACAATCAACTTTTTAAGGAGAATTGTACTATTGATTTTTTTTTAAGTGAGCATTTTTACTAGTTATTCCAACTACCAACCATCCATAAACACCCTAGCAACGCCTTAACAACAGCTTAGCAATGTGCTGAAACTTTTTGTGCTGAAATTTTAGACTGACTTTTTTAATCCTATACATTTTCAATAAATCTCAGCTTTTATCATTAAAAATAATAATAATAATAATAGTAAATATAGCTGCAAGCAGCAATTAAGGGGCCAATCACCACAGAGGCAGAACGAGGAGCTAAAAATCAAGGCAGGAAGCATCGGACTAACTGCAAAAATGAGTAAAAGACATTTGGAGATATTTTAAGCAAAATCATTGAAAGCCCATAAATACAATCACTTGTAATGTGGCATAATTGATTATTACTTTTGACCAATACATTTGACTAAAATGTCAAATCATTCCAGAGATACAGCCTTGCATGCAGTGTGGCATTATGCCGCTCTATTGACACTAAATCCCTAATTATTTTCCATCGTGGGCTGAATATGATCTATTATAATCACTTTCATTATAATAGGAATGCTGCAACTAATCTAAAGAGACCACTCTTGTGATTTTTTTGGTCAAAACTGTTCAAAAGTTATAAGCATTAAAAAAAAGGTGGCACTGTGCCAAAACTGTGCTGGTAGCATTAGGACATGATTGATCTTCATCAAATTTGTTCAGGTGTAGTTTGGTAAGTCAATATGAAAATGTTTTTTGTCGGCATGGTCTCAAGATGATACAATACAATTTTAGTGGAAATTGGAGCAATCGTGGAGGAGGAGTTAGAAAAAAACATTTATAACAAAAACTAACTGAAGGACAGGAAGTTCGGCGACTACGGCAACATTGGTATCTATGTTCTCGGTATGACTCAGAGAATCTATCAAGACTAGTTTCAATAAGATAGGCAAAAAGCTATTAGCATTTAAAAAAAATTATAATCATTGATGACAAGGTGGTGCTGCCCCAAAATTTCGTGAAAATCGGTTGAACAGTCAACGAGGAGTTTTTAGCCGCATTTTTAGAACGGCGAGTCGTGCGCGCGATGCTGCAAAGTCACAAGACGTGAGTGCAACTTTCACATATTGTATATAGAAAAACAATGGAAAAGTCGCACATTCGATTGGAAAACGCGTTCCATCTGAACGGCCCCATATAGGGTTCCACTGAATAAGGAGTTATTAGTATAAACGTTATTGCAAATTTGGACAGTTGGTGGCGCTAAAGGGATTGAGTTAGAGACTCCAAAATTGCTGTGGTTAATGTTGGGACTGTCCTCTATCCCTGTCCCAAATTTCACAACTTTTTACCATACAGTTCTATGGGCTGCCATAGACTCAAGAGCGGAAGAAGAAGATGAAGTGGAAGAACAATAAGAACACTAATGGATACAATAGGAGCCTATGCGCCTTCTGTGCTTGGCCCACAGTAATAATAATAATTATTTTATAAATATATATATATATATACAGTACTGTGCAAAAGTTTTAGGCAGGTGTGAAAAAATGCTGTAAAGTAAGAATGCTTTCAAAAATAAACTTGGTAATAGATTATATTTATCAATTAACAAAATGCAAAGTGAGTGAACAGAAGAAAAATCTAAATCAAATCCATATTTGGTGTGACCACCCTTTACCTTCAAAACAGCATCAATTCTTCAAGGTAAACTTGCACAAAGTCAGGGATTTTGTAGGCATATAGTTAGGTGTATGATTAAACAATTATACCAAACAGGTGCTAATGATCATCAATTCAATATGTAGGTTGAAACACAATCATTAACTGAAACAGAAACAGCTGTGTAGGAGGAATAAAACTGGGTGAGGAACAGCCAAACTCAGCTAACAAGGTGAGGTTGCTGAAGACAGTTTACTGTCAAAAGTCATACACCATGGCAAGACTGAGCACAGCAACAAGACACAAGGTAGTTATACTGCATCAGCAAGGTCTCTCCCAGGCAGAAATTTCAAGGCAGACAGGGGTTTCCAGATGTGCTGTCCAAGCTCTTTTGAAGAAGCACAAAGAAACAGGCAACGTTGAGGACCGTAGACGCAGTGGTCGGCCAAGGAAACTTACTGCAGCAGATGAAAGACACATCATGCTTACTTCCCTTCGCAATCGGAAGATGTCGAGCAGTGCCATTAGCTCAGAATTGGCAGAAAACAGTGGGACCCTGGTACACCCATCTACTGTCCGGAGAAGTCTGGTCAGAAGTGGCCTTCATGGAAGACTTGCGGCCAAAAAGCCATACCTCCGACGTGGAAACAAGGCCAAGCGACTCAACTATGCACGAAAACACAGGAACTGGGGTGCAGAAAAATGGCAGCAGGTGCTCTGGACTGATGAGTCAAAATTTGAAATATTTGGCTGTAGCAGAAGGCAGTTTGTTCGCCGAAGGGCTGGAGAGCGGTACACGAATGAGTGTCTGCACGCAACAGTGAAGCATGGTGGAGGTTCCTTGCAAGTTTGGGGCTGCATTTCTGCAAATGGAGTTGGGGATTTGGTCAGAATTAATGGTATCCTCAATGCTGAGAAGTACAGGCAGATACTTATCCATCATGCAATACCATCAGGGAGGCATCTGATTGGCCCCAAATTTATTCTGCAGCATGACAACGACCCCAAACATACAGCGAAAGTCATTAAGAACTATCTTCAGTGTAAAGAAGAACAAGGAGTCCTGGAAGTGATGGTATGGCCCCCACAGAGCCCTGATCTCAACATCATCGAGTCTGTCTGGGATTACATGAAGAGAGAGAAGCAACTGAGGCTGCCTAAATCCACAGAGGAACTGTGGTTAGTTCTCCAAGATGTTTGGGCCAACCTACCTGCCGAGTTCCTTCAAAAACTGTGTGCAAGTGTACCTAGAAGAATTGATGCTGTTTTGAAGGCAAAGGGTGGTCACACCAAATATTGATTTGATGTAGATTTTTCTTCTGTTCACTCACTTTGCATTTTGTTAATTGATAAATATAAACTATTAACATGTCTATTTTTGAAAGCATTCTTACTTTACAGCATTTTTTCACACCTGCCTAAAACTTTTGCACAGTACTGTACATATATATATATATATATATATATATATATATATATATATATAATTACATAAGATCATAAGATCTGAATTATTCTTGATACCTTATTTTTTTTAATCCTAGTCTCAGCCTAACAATGTTCTCACAGAAAATTTGTTATACAATACAGCACTGTTCTATAGTAGGTGGTGTATATTTATAAAAACATACATTTCACATACTCTAGTACTGAATTCCTCCTACGGCACATCTTGAAGACAGCTAGTGAGTCATGATTTAATTAAAAGTAGGTTTGAAAGATACAGCCCATGGCAGTATTGGATCCCAAGAAATGCTAAACTGTTAACTTAAAAAAAGATGCTTGAACTTCATCAGCTCCAGACAGCTTACATCACGACGACCCTACAGACATGAACAGCTTAGTTGCATTGCTGGTTAGCACTGATCTATTTGGTGCATCCGCACTGCCATGCTGTTAAACAGCTGATGAGGTTAGTCACTCTGCTATTTAGGCAGTCCAGAACAAAAACACAACTCATGCTGGTCTTTTGAACAGGAAACTGCCTCCTACACCTGCTAATACAAGCACCTGACCTGATTGACTTGACAGGTCTAATTCATCTCACCAGAAGCACATACCTAATTGAGCATATGAATTATGCTGTTATACTGTATAGAAAGATGTCAGCGTAACACATATTGTAGGATGGACAAAATAGCTGATTTAGTCCTTGCATATTTTAGATACAGCCTGTCTACTATCTTGTAGTTCACAATATCCGATCAAAACTCAGTAGCATACAGTAGCAAGTCAGCCCTGTGCCCAGATGCAAGTTTCTTTAACTGTCCCCAAACAACAGGTGCAATGAAGAGACGTTTATAAAAGTTCACTGTAGCATAACAGGAAAGTACCACAAACACTTCATAAAAGACATTTATATCTCATTATTTTCATCTGAGTAGCCTGATAAATACATATTCTCTGTAAAATAACAGGAAGTCCATATCCACCCCAAGAGCAATTATTAGTAATAGTTAAAAATTGTCTATTGAGCACATTGAGTGGCATACATTGCTCTCTAGGAGAGAGAAAAAATGTTTTGTCTTTGTTAATGTTAATTTCAACATTTATTAATACATTATAAAAATCTTGTTAACATCAGTTAATGCACTGAACTAACATGAACAAACAATGAACAACTGTATTTTCATTAACTAACGATAACAAAGATTAGTAAATACAGTAACTAATGTATTGCTCATGGTTAGTTCATGTCAGTTCAACTAATGAACCTTATTGTAAAGTGTTTCCTCTTTTTTTAGTGTATGTGTCACGTTGAAGGCTGGTCAAAATTCCATGACAAAGGAGAATACTAAAATAGTCTTTGTTTCACAGGAGTACATAGGAGAAATAATACTGATCTAAACTTAACATCCAGTAAAAGTTAACCAGAACTGACAACAATGAACTGAAACAGGCAAACGGAAACAGAGTTAAAATGAAAAGTCAAGTCAAGTCACCTTTACTTATATAGCACTTTTTACAATGAAAATTGTGGCAAAGCAGCTTTACATTAATAATTGACAAATAAATTTTGGCTGTACAGCAGCTCCCAAAGAAAATGGTGTCATTGTCCAGCTTAATCTGTATATTATTGATTCATTCCATTGCAAAGATCAATAGTTAAGTCGTGACGTAGTTATTAGTCTAGTTAATTTATACAAAACAATATAGTATGTGTGTGTTTATTTCTTTATTTTACATTAAAAAAAATTATCAAGTGAATATGAATTTGAATGTGCGTATTTATTTATTTATTCACTAAAATATGCAATTTTATTCAATTATTATTATAAAAAATCGTAATATTTTCCCCATCTGGTATTACTTTTTATATGTTCATATTTGGTCATTCCTATAGCTTGAAAAACATTGTAAAAAAAACATTGTAACACATGAGACTGTAGCTTCATGAGCATAATTCTGAATTGCTCTTGATTTGAAAGGCTGTTTAAGACTCATCATGTTTATTGTCTCAGTATCAGCTCTGTGTGGAAATTAGATCAGTGTTCTCACAGAAAATCTGTTACACAATACAGCACTGTTCAGTAGTAGGAGGGAAAAGAGCCAGTTTAGTCACTGCAGAATTACACAAGCTGTCTACCTCAGTGTGTGCAATGTCAAGCCAAGACTTTACAATAAATCCAGAAACTTGCATGCAAATGCTCAGCCAACACTTGGCAGGCATGTAGTCCTGTTGTACAAATTTGAAGTATGGTTTTTGTTTTAAGAGCAGTAACAAACCTAGCAAACATACCAGTCAACTGACCACATAAGAGTTTGCGTTCATGCCAGATCTAGTATGGCAAGGATAAGAATGCAGTGCATTATGAATTCGAACACATTTTTAAAATGAAATAAAATAGAATATGCATCAAGGGTAAGACTTTCTGCCTCTGTGCTCTAAAATGTGAGGCACTAATGTGAGACTAGTCTAGCAATTCTCTTTCATTTGAGCGATTAAAAAAATCGCAGCACTCTTAATGGACTGACTAATAACTTTTCTTTAAAACTCATTCAACCACTTTGAGTTTTAATGTCAAAAGCTTTACAAGCAGATTTACAAGTTAGATGGGGGCATCTTAGGAAGCCAGTACAGCGCAGCACTAATCTTTGGCAATTTAGAGCTGTCACTCAAACATGTTTCTTTCATGATTCAATAACAGCTATTTAAAATTCACTAAACATCCCCACAGGATTGAAATTCCCACTGGACGAACACAGCTTGTTTTAAGAGGTCCATGTGAAAGAGTCTGCATCTGACAAGTAGGCAGATGCAGACCAAGATAAAAATGTGCTTTAGTTTCTTTTAAAGATGAAAATCGAAAGCAAGCCATCTAAATTTGAGTACAACGAAACACCTTCACTGGTGAAACTCTTGATAGATGTTGAGGAGTTAAAGTAAATCCCTGTGGTCTCATTATACATCCACTAAAAGCCACTCCCAGGTTTAATGTTTGATCAGTTGAATGGCCTTGCCTTTTCTTGGTAGGCTGTGGAAAAAACGTTCCCAAGACAGAATTTGAGTTCTGAGCTTCACAACGGGATTCAGACACATGTAGGCTAGGTAAGAAAAAAAATCACAAATAAGATATTTCTCCTAAATAGCACCAAATTACATGAAAAGAAAACTAGTTCTATTATCGCACACGTCTTCCATAACATCTAAAAACATTCTCAGAATTGCCTAGAAGAAGTTTGCAATTAATTGTCAGAGATCTCAATATATGAACTCAAACATTTTATCATCTAATTCTCTCAAACCATCTGGGCTATAATTTTCACTTACTGTGTGTATTCAGTCAAATATCCATATCTCAAAAGGGTTTTCCCCAGTAGAAAATATTCTATTATATTATGTATTTGTTGGAACTAAAATAGGATCAATTTAAATACTATATTAAATAAGTATCTCATGTGAGCTATTGTTTGAGTTGCACCATCTAGGGGTTGAAGCTGGAGATGTAAGGCCTCTGGAAATAAAGGACCTGTGACTTCACCGGAGGGTGTGGCCAGAACGGGAAGTGACAGTCTTTGACCTCACGGCCTGACTCCATGCAAGACTTGCGAGAATCCACTCGTTATCTTTTCAATCCTTTATTTATTTTAGATTTTGATGTTTTGATTTTGCATACAGTTACTTTTTTGTAATAAATTACGCTTCAGTTCTGGAAAATGGTGTGGTGGACAGTGGAATCCTTTGGGCAGTGAGCGTCAAGCTTTTTTTTTGTTCAGCCACCAAAGTGGACAATGTATCCGTTACAAAAGTCAAAGACTCCTTCCTACAAGCCGAAAAGCAAATGTGCTTGCATCTGAAGAAGTGAAGTGCATGGATATCGATTAGCACATGGTATGGACTGTTTGTTTGGACCACATGGTATGTACAGCTTTATGCATTTCTTGAGTCAAGTCCTTGAAACGATGAAGACGAAATAGAACAGAATTTCAAATGTTGTGGAAATCTGCTAATGGAGTGACCCTGAAACCATGCATTGGTAGAAGTCTACTATAGGAAGAGTAGATTATCGAATGATTTTATACCAGTTTGCCGGGCAACATCACAAGTCCATGCGTGTTGATTCCATGTGCTAACTTATCTAGCAAATATGGAAGATACAGCTAATGAGTTCGGTGAAGAGAGAGGCAAGGGTGACCTCTCAAGCACTGTTATGGATCTAGAGGTTAATGGTCACGTGTTTAAGCTACGAAATGCTAGAAAAGGAAAGCTTGCCCATTTAACTAAAAGAAAAAACATAATGCTTGAACTTATGGAAGATGCTTCATGTGTGCAAGAAGTGAAGGAGAATTTAAATAAATTTGTGAGTCTATTGGATGATTTTAAATCTCTACAAGAAACATATCAAGAGTTGTTGTCAGAAGAGGAAGCAAGGCAAGATGAAACTGAATGGTTTAAACCTAAAATGGCAGACATTAACGCTTTTCTCTCTTCTGTTTCTAAATGGCTGTCTGGAGTATCTAAGGCTGTGGAACCCCAGGAGATTGAAATTGCCGCAAAGGACAGCATTTCTCAAGTCTCCAGTCATGAGTCCAGATCAAAGGCATTCTCAGTTGCATCTGCAAGTCTACAGGCGGAAGCAGAAAGAGCGGCTATTTTAGTAAAGGTGGCTGCTCTCAGAGAAAAACATGACATGGAGGATAGAGAGGAAGCACTAAACAGAGAGAGGCAAACACTACAGAAGAGACGTGAAGTTTTGGAGCTGAAGGCACAGCTAGAAGCCTCATCAGCCAAACTTGCAGTTTTGATGTCCGCTGATAAATATCGTGGAGCCTCAGCAATAACTGACTTAAAAGCTAACCGTCACGATGTGATGGGGCCAAGTGAAGGCCAAATTGACAGGAATGCAAATGCCTATCTTGCAGACTTGTCATCAAAGAGTTATGCTTCCGAGTGTGAATTCCTTTCTTTGGATAAGGCCTCTAAAGCTCTTTCTGTTGTGCAAACCCCAAGTGTTCGACCCAAGGATGTTCTACCCAGCCCTATCCCACAGCAGTCAAAAGTCCACAATGCAATCAGGAAGAAAAGCGAAGAGGTTCAACCATCCAGTCCAGTTAACCTCCATGCACGGACAAACTCACTCAATTCATCTACTGTGTCCGAGCAGTCTTCAGAGAGCAGTAAGGCAAGTACGAGTTCTGGTGTGCATTTGAACAGTTTAGCAAATATCCTTCAACGCCAAAATGACATAACATCCCTTCTAGTGAAACAGCATCAGTTTTCAAGTCTTCCTCAGAGAGATATCCCAATCTTCGATGGTGATATTTTGAAGTACAGGCCATTCATAAGAGCTTTTGAGTATGGTATTGAGCAAAAAACTGATAACAGTGCGGACCGGCTGTACTTTCTTGATCAATATACCAGTGACTTTCCCAGAGATCTGGTAAGAAGCTGTCTTCATATGACCCCAGATAAAGGTTATGAAAGGGCAAGAGATTTGCTACAGAAACACTTCGGAGATGAATTCAATATGTGTTCTGCTTATATGAAGAAAGCGTTAGAATGGCCTGCGATTAGACCTGAGGATTTTAAATCACTGCAAGCCTACGCAGTATTCTTAAGGAGTTGTTGTAATGCAATGGAGGACATGAAGTACTCGCATGAAATTAACCTGTCATCCAACATGAAAGTCTTGGTCATGAAACTTCCTTACAAGCTGCGGGAAAGTTGGAGATCATACGTGTGGGAATTTCAAGAAAGCCATAACATTAGGCCTCAATTTAAAAATCTCGTCCTATTTGTTGAGAAGCAGGTAAAAGTGGCTTCAGACCCTGTGTTTGGGAATATTCAAGATCAGTCCACAAGCAGAGCTAAAGACAAGTTTCCCACGAAATTCAAGCCCAAGTCTGGCGGAAGTACCTTTGCAACTAGTGTCTCTACTCCCAGTTGCCAGTCCACTCAGCCGTTCTCTAACGACAAACATTTGAGCCACTTATGCCATTTGTGTAGCAGTAGTGAACACACATTGGAGCAGTGTAAGATATTCAAGAAAAAGAAACACCGGGATAAAATAGACTTCCTCAAAGGAAAGGGAATCTGTTTTGGTTGCTTACATCAAGGCCACCTCGGCAAATACTGTAGGAAGAGACTCACCTGTACATCATGTTCTAAACAGCACCCAAGTGTCCTTCACATTGAGCCAACAGAACAAAAGGTGAAGCAAGAAAAGAAAATGAACACAAAAGAAACTGTGAACTCTTCTGCTGTTACGCAACCAGCTAGTGGGCATATTGGGGCTGGTATACAGGATAATGTTCTATCAGTGATTCCGGTAAGAGTCAAAGCTATTAAGGGTGACAAGATCATCCCAGTCTATGCTTTCATTGATCCTGGAAGTTCCGCTACCTTTTGTACGGAACGTCTGATGTCTCAGTTGAACGTCAAAGGTAAAAGAACTAACATTCTGTTAAAGACATTGAGTCATGAGAAGTCCATGCCAACTTATGTAATCACAGGATTAGAGGTTTCTGGATTAGACAAAAACAATTTCATTCAATTGCCCAATTTATTCACACAAAAGGAGATGCCAGTCACCATGGAAAACATACCCACAAAAAAGGATCTTGCTAGATGGCCTTACCTGCAAAAGGTTGATATCCCTGAGATTGATGGCAACATTGAGCTACTAATAGGAACTAATGCCTCAAAGGTCATAGAACCATGGGAGATCATAAATAGTCAAGGTGAGGGCCCATATGCAGTCAGGACCTTAGTAGGATGGGTAGTTAATGGACCCTTAAGAGGAGGGGAATCCGGTGCAAGCCGTGACCGTCCATCTGCAACCATAAATAGAATCTCTGTAGCAAATTTGGAAAAGCTGCTGATTAGTCAGTACAATCATGACTTCAATGAAAAGGCCTCAGATGAAAAACGTGAAATGTCATTTGATGACAAAAGGTTTCTTAAAATTGCAAATAAGTCAATCTCACTACTGGATGGACACTACACACTCAACTTACCATTTAGGAAAGATGATGTGCTAATGCCCAATAACCGCCACATGGCCATGCAACGTCTTCTGAGTCTTAAAAGGAAGTTCAAGAGAAATGATTCATTCCATAAAGAGTACACATTCTTTCTCAGTGACATGATAGATAAAGGATATGCTGAAGTGATCCCACAGGAAGAGGTAGATCAAGTGGAAGGAAGAGCCTGGTATATTCCACATCATGCAGTCTACCACCCCAAAAAGAATACACTTAGAGTTGTGTTTGACTGCGGCGCAACATATCAAGGCGTGTCCTTGAACACAGAATTGTTGCAAGGGCCTGATCTTACCAACTCACTGGTCGGAGTTCTGCTTAGGTTTTGTCAAGAACCCATTGCAATGATGGCAGACATAAAAGCTATGTTTCACCAGGTAAGAGTCTCAAAGGCAAATGTAGACTTTCTACGCTTCTTGTGGTGGCCAGAAGGGGACATTGAGCAAAGTCCAATAGAGCATCGCATGTTAGTGCACCTTTTTGGAGCTGTCTCTTCTCCAAGCTGTGCAAGTTTTGCCTTGCGAAGAACCGCAGAAGACAATAGTCATTTTAGACCACAAGTAACCAACACATTAATGCATCATTTTTACGTTGATGATTGCCTAGTGTCTCTGCCCACAGCATCGGAAGCAATGCAACTGAGATCAGACTTGGTGGATTTGTGCAGCTTGGGAGGATTTCAACTCACCAAATGGGTGAGCAATAGTAGAACCGTCTTGTCTGCCATTGAGAAGGAGCAAAGAGGAAAGAACATTAGGTCCTTGGATTTAGATAAAGACAAGTTACCAGTTGACCATGCCTTGGGACTCCAATGGAACGTAGAAGATGACACCTTTAGATTTACCATCACACTCAATGAAAGGCCCCATACTCGTAGAGGTATCCTCTCCATGGTTAGCTCTGTCTTTGATCCTCTTGGAATTTTGGGCCCCCTAACTCTTCCAGCCAAACAATTTTTACAGCAGCTGTGCAAAGAAAATTATGGATGGGATAAGCCAATATCTACGTCTCAGTCTAGACAATGGCTAAGTTGGATTCATGACCTCCCCAAATTGACAGCTTTCAGTGTGCCACGCTGTAAGAAACCCAATGGATTTGGTAAGCCACAGTCCTTTCAATTGCATCATTTTGCTGATGCCAGCGAACTTGGATACGGAACTGTAAGCTACATTAGAATGACCAATGAGCAAGGTAACATTCATGTGTCTTTTATGATTGGTAAAGCAAGAGTTGCCCCTTTAAAGCAGTTGACGATACCACGACTTGAGTTGGCAGCTGCTGTATTGTCTGTCAAGGTAGACAAGATGCTCCAGTCAGAAATACAGCTCCCATTGAAAAATTCACTTTTCTGGACAGATAGTCAGGCAGTGTTAAAATACATAGCCAATGACAGTGTAAGATTCCACACTTATGTTGCCAATAGAGTATCATTCATAAGAGAAAATACCAACATCCAGCAATGGAGGTATGTACCCAGTAATGACAATCCAGCAGATGATGCATCCAGAGGGCTGAGTATACCAGTGTTTCTGGAACGCAAAAGATGGATTTGTGGCCCTGAATTCCTCTGGCAACCAGAACTCAGTTGGCCAACTGAAGGGTATAAACAGGAGTACCTAAGACAGGATGACCCAGAGGTTAAAGGTTTTACCATTGGGTGTAACGTGGTTACTCAAAGCGCACAGAGTCCTACTCAAAAACTTCTTTCTTACTTCTCAGATTGGACCAGATTGCTTAAAGCTGGTGCTTGGTATCAAAAACTTGGAGATAATCTGTTAGCTATCGCTGCTAAAAGGAATGAACTTTCCATTAACGTCAGCACTCGTTCTAGCCATCAAAAACTGGCTTCCAAGCTGAATATCTTCAGATCAACACTTAGTGGTCAGTTCTTGTCTGTGAATGATCTTGGAAGAGCAGAGAAAGCAGTTGTATCATATACTCAAAGACAAGCTTTCCCGAATGAATTTGAAAGGCTAAAAGTTACTCCACACAATGTTAAAAAAAGGAGTACTCTCTACAAATTAGACCCAGTAATTAAAGATGGATTACTAAGGGTAGGAGGACGACTGTCAAGGGCGACTATGTCAGAAAACATGAAACACCCCATCATTCTTCCAAAACAATCTCACACCTCCTATCTGTTACTTCGCCACATTCATCAAAGGTATGGACATTGTGGAAGAAATTATATTCTTGCCCAGTTGCGTAAGAAATATTGGATCATTAGTGGCAACACTGCAGCAAGAAAAATAATCTCAAAGTGCGTAACATGCAGACGCTTGAAAGGCAAAACCGAGGAACAAAAGATGGCTAATTTGCCAAAAGAAAGAACTCAACCAGATCTCCCACCGTTCACAAATGTGGGAATGGACTATTTTGGCCCAATAGAAACTAAAAGAGGAAGAAGTTTTGTCAAAAGATATGGGGTACTCTTTACATGTATGTCATGTAGAGCTGTTCATCTTGAAATGGCCAGCTCTCTGGACACTGACTCCTGTATCCATGCATTAAGAAGATTCATATGTAGGAGGGGTCAGGTAAAACATGTCTGGTCTGACAATGGCACCAATCTAGTAGGTGCATACAGGGAACTCAAAAAAGCTTTCATCAATCTGAACAGCCGTAAGATTCAAAGGGCCATGCTCCAAAGGGGAATCAACTGGAGTTTCAACCCACCAGGGGCATCTCATCATGGAGGCGTGTGGGAGAGACTAATCAGGTCTGCAAGATGGATCTTAAATTCTCTCTTACACCAACAAGTTGTAGACGATGAAGGTCTTCAGACATTGTTTTGTGAAGTTGAGGCAATTCTCAACAACCGTCCAATCACCACTGCATCCTCTGACCCTTTTGACCTGGAGGCTCTTACACCTAACCACATTCTCTTGCAAAACTCACAACCTGTTCTACCTCCCGGTGAGTTTTCCAAATCTGACTCTTACACCAGGCGCCGGTGGAAACAAGTGCAATACTTGGCAGATTTGTTCTGGAGGAGGTGGACACAAGAGTACTTAACACTAATGCAAGAAAGACAGAAGTGGTCTAAAGCAAGAACCAATCTCAAGGTTGGAGACATTGTGTTAGTGGTTGACCCTACCTCTCCACGATCTTCATGGCCACTTGCAAGAATTCTAGAAACAAAACCTGATTCAGATGGGATGGTCCGGTCAGTCAAACTGCAGACAAGGACAAGTATTATAGAGCGACCCATCACAAAACTGTGCTTACTATTGAAAGATGATCACTAGAGCTCAGATAAATGGAAAGTATATTTCTTTGCTTTTCCTAATTTGATTACTTATATTATTTATAGCTCCTTTTGTTTATGTATATAAATGTTTAACGTTATGCTTAAAACATTTAGGGGCTGGATATGTTGGAACTAAAATAGGATCAATTTAAATACTATATTAAATAAGTATCTCATGTGAGCTATTGTTTGAGTTGCACCATCTAGGGGTTGAAGCTGGAGATGTAAGGCCTCTGGAAATAAAGGACCTGTGACTTCACCGGAGGGTGTGGCCAGAACGGGAAGTGACAGTCTTTGACCTCACGGCCTGACTCCATGCAAGACTTGCGAGAATCCACTCGTTATCTTTTCAATCCTTTATTTATTTTAGATTTTGATGTTTTGATTTTGCATACAGTTACTTTTTTGTAATAAATTACGCTTCAGTTCTGGAAAATGGTGTGGTGGACAGTGGAATCCTTTGGGCAGTGAGCGTCAAGCTTTTTTTTTGTTCAGCCACCAAAGTGGACAATGTATCCGTTACAGTATTTATTATGCATTTTATTTATAAAATTATATTTTATTTTACCCCTTCCATTATTTATTTATTTATTTTTTTGATTTGTTAATGTATGGTCATTTATTTAGCCTGACTGTTGCTTCATGAACAATTCTGAATTGCTCTTGATGCCTTATAGGATCTAGGGTAAAGTTGGTACTTCACTCATAATGAGTGAAGTACCAACTCATAATCATAATGAGAAATCCATCCATGCTAGAAGATAATCAAGCTAATTTTGGGCCAATTTTCCCCTATTTTGAAAATTCTAGGTTAAGTCTAGATTATCTTGACTGTTCTTCAGATTATTTTATCAGATTTTCCTGTGCTGTGATGTGTGTTAAGAGTGATCGAATCTGCTCAGAAGAATGTCGCGGCCGCACTGATCTCAAATTGTAAATATCCAACATGTTGAATATTTAGATCAGAAATCACGCTGTGTGAAGATTGATCACGTGGAATGAAATGATACCCAATCAGAAAGTGAGCTGATGGAAGCAAAACACAACTTCATCCAAACCTTTGTTCTTTTTTAAAAAATGTTACTATTCGCAGAAATTTTACTATTATACTATTATTGCCATTTCTTCTTTCCGTCCTCCACCATGTTTGTTTACTCTAAAGTCACGTTTGACCGCGAGAGATTTTGCGAGATTACCCATGTTCACAGTGTGGACACCGGTTGTTTGTTAGTGTGTAGTCAAACTGCGGACCGCTGGCTGAATGTCTGATGCATATGTCTTAACTGGAAACACTTCAGAATTTTTGAAGTCGTCATCTAGTTGGTTGAATTCTACAGGAGTCCAGGACATGTGTGTGTCCAACCCGATCTCACGGTAATTCATACATATTTTATGAGGTGGATAATTCCTACAAATTCGTATGACGTCACTCGTACGATTTCATATGTTTTTTGCTAAATCATATTTATTTTTCAAGTTGCCAAATTCATGTGAATTCGTATGAATGATCTACCCCTAACCCTGCCCCTAACCCCATGTCACTGGGGTTTAGACAAATCGTATGAATTCATACAAATTAGCCATCTCGTAAAATATGTACGAATTGGTCGTGAGATAGCATTGGTGTGTCGCATTTTTAATGGTCCGCCTGGAAACAAATGTGATGCAAAACCCCCTGATAGAAGAAGAACGCTGTCGTGTTCCCTTTCAGTCGGTCACGTTCGACGTACGTCAGAACTGACCTGACGAATTGGGATATCGCACGAGAGCCCTATCATCTTCGTGTGTAAACTAAACGAGCCAATGAAGATTGGCGTGCGAGCTTTCGCGTGCCGCACTCCGCCACCGCGAGTGGGTATAAATACGGAAGCGGCAGCGCTCGCACTTTGTCTTTCGCTTCGGAGCCGTGCAGTGTGTGCTGTATCGTCTGAAGAGTGTGAAGTGAACGGAGAGCTAAAAGAACGACAGTTCCTGTACTGGTGTGACGGCGCAACAGCGATCCCGCGATCCCCACGGTCCTAAAGACTGCTGTTTTTACAGCAACCTGAGAGAGCAGTATAAGAGAGAAGGGTTGTGATTTGGGCCGGTGGTGCACGCTTTGCAGGCTGTAAAGTGTCTTGCAGCAGCGCTGCGGTGAATCCCTGTGTGCTTCGGCACAGTATTAAAAGAGCTTTCAATTTCCTTCACGAGTGTCGAGTGCGTCTTTTTCAAGATGTCACTCCGCTCGTGCGCTGCTGGATGCGGTCATTCCCTGTCACCAGCTGACGGGCACAATCGCTGCATCACATGTTTGGGCGTTCAGCATGCTGAGGCAGCTTTTGTGGACAGTTCATGTTCTCATTGTGGGAACATGACTATCGCGGTGTTGAGATCGCGGCTTGCTTACCTTGGTTCTCAAGGCCAAGCCCCCGTCCCTATCCCCCGATCTAGCGGTCCCCAGAGGGTCGCTATTTCCGCGGATAGATCGGGAGATCTGAGGATCACGGTTAGGGCTTCCCCACCGAGCCAGTCTCCGTGGGTCCCTGGTCCCTCACACGCACTGCAACCCGTGGTGATGCCAGAGGAGCGCGTTGGTCCCTCTCATGAGCGACCAGCTGTCTCTTTTGGCGCACCGGCTGATGATCAGATGTCGATCGCGGCATCGAAAGGCGGGTTTGAGTCATCTGGCTCAGATGCGCTCCCTCCTTTTGGGGGAGTGGCGTTTTCCGAGCCCGATCCAGAATTGACGGCCATGCTTGCCTGGGCCGCCGGGAGTATCGGGCTCGAGTGGAACCCTCCACCGTGTCCCGAACCTGCCCGGCTGGACGATTGGTTTCTCGGGGCAGCCCGTGCTGGTTCTCAGCGCTCTGCCCCGGTTCCTTTCTTTCCGGAAGTGCATGAGGAGGTGACTAGATCGTGGAGGACACCTTTTTCTGTCCGAAACCGGTCGGGTCCCTCCTCCACCTTCACCGTCCTGGATGGCGGTGCAGCTAAGGGGTACGTGGGGATCCCCCCAGTTGAGCGCGCCGTCGCGATGCAACTGTGTCCGGCGGCCGCCAATTGGCGGGGTAACCTGCGACTCCCGTCCCGGGCTTGTAAGTTCTCGTCCAATCTAACGGGTGGAGCTTACAGAGCCTGTGGGCAGGTTGCATCTGCCCTGCATGCCATGGCGTTGCTGCAGGTCTACCAGGCCAAGGTACTCCGTGACATGCCCCAGGGCGGTCTTGACCAACAGCTCACGGGAGAGCTGCGAGCTGCCACCGACCTCGCCGGGCGACGAAGGTGACTGTGCGCTCGGTTGGTCAAGCGATGGCCACGCTGGTGGTTCAGCAGCGCCATCTCTGGCTCAACCTGGCGGACATGAGGGAGGCCGATAAGTATCGGTTCCTGGACTCCCCTGTGTCCCAGGTTGGGCTATTCGGCGACTTCGCCCTCCCCCGGAGGAGGGCCGGGTGGAGAATCCTTTGTTTCCTTTCTGTTCCAGCACACATTCTAAATGAAAGAGCAGTTTCCACTTCCTCTTGGTCACAAGAGAGCGCGTCTGGCGGTGTGTCACGCTATGCCTGGCCACCCTCAGCCCCCTCTCATTTCGCCAGCAGAGGGCAGTGTGCTGGTTGAGGCCGCCCCCGTGCCGTCTCCCACGCGCACTTTCACTCTGCGGAGCCAAACCTCACTTCGGACCGCACTGCTGTCCGAGTCGGGTTCCCTGGCTCTGCCTCGCTGCCCCCCCGCGGGTATGTCTGTTGTGCCGTTGGTCCCGCTGGTGCGGAGTCTGGTAGCCTGGCTAGCACTTCCCAGCCCGTTCCGCTGGCTCATCCGCACGATCAGACTTGGCTATGCGATTCAGTTCGCCGGTGTCCCCCGGTGTTCAGGGGCATCCTGTTCACTCTCGTGGATGCGAACGATGCTCCTGTGCTTCGGGCGGAGATTGCAGTCCTACTGGCGAAGGACGCAATAGAGCCGGTCCCTCCAGCCGATATGAGGTCAGGGTTTTACAGCCCCTACTTCATTGTACCCAAGAAAAGCGGTGGGTTACGGCCAATCTTGGACCTGCAAGTTCAAGATGTTGACGCAGAAACGCATTTTCGAATGCATCCGTCCCCAAGATTGGTTTGCAGCGATCGACCTGAAGGACGCGTACTTTCATGTCTCGATTCTTCCTCGACACAGACCCTTTCTACGGTTTGCGTTCGAGGGTCGGGCATATCAGTACAATGTCCTACCCTTCGGGCTGGCCCTGTCACCCCGTGTCTTTACCAAGATTGCGGAGGCGGCCATTGTTCCGCTCTAGAAACAGGGCGTTCGCATCCTCAACTATCTCGACGACTGGCTGATCCTAGCTCACTCGCGAGAGCAGTTGTGCGAACACAGGGACCTGGTGTTAGCTCACCTCAGCCGGTTGGGTCTTCGGGTCAACTGGGACAAGAGCAAACTCGCTCCCGGGCAGAGGATCTCTTATCTCGGTATGGAACTGGACTCGATCAACCAGACTGCATGCCTCACCGAGGAGTACATCCAGTCGGTGTTGAACTGCCTGAGTACGCTCAAGAACAGGTCAGCGGCCCCATTGAAATTATTTCAGAGGCTCCTGGGGCATATGGCATCCGCAGCCGCAGTTACGCCACTCGGACTGCTTCATATGAGGCCGCTTCAACACTGGCTTCATGGCCAAGTCCCGAGATGGGCGTGGCAACACGGTACGTTCCGTGTGGCCATTACACTGAACTGCCGTCGTACCCTCACTCAGTGGTCCGACCCCTCGTTCCTGCGGGCTGGAGTTCCCCTGGAACAGGTGTCCAGGCATGCTGTGGTCTCCACGGATGCCTCCTCCACCGGGTGGGGGGCCACGTACAACGGGCATGCAGTTTCAGGTCTGTGGACGGGGCCTCAACTGCAGTGGCATATCAATTGCCTCGAGTTGTTAGCAGTACGTCTTGCGCTGGGCCGCCTCAAGGGGCTGCTACTAGGCAAGCACGTACTGGTCCGTACGGACAACACTGCGACCGTTGCGTACATCACCACCTGGGCGGTCTACGCTCCCGTCGCATGTCACAACTCGCCTGCCATCACCTCTTATGGAGTCAGAAGCATCTGAGGTCGCTTCATGCCATTCACATCCCAGGCGTGCTCGACCGTGCAGCCGATGAGCTCTCACGGCAGCCTCCGCTTCCGGGAGAATGGAGACTCCATCCCCAGGCGGTCCAGCTGATATGGCGTCGCTTCGGGACCGCACAGATAGATCTGTTTGAAGCCCCGGACTCGACCCATTGCCAGTTGTTTTACTCCCTGTCCGAGGGCACCCTCGGCACGAATGCACTGGCACACAGCTGGCCCCAGGGCCTCCGCAAGTATGCATTTCCCCCAGTGAGCCTTCTTGCACAGACGTTGTACAAAGTCAGGGAGGACGAGGAGCAGGTCCTGCTAGTTGCGCCGTATTGGCCCAACCGGACCTGGTTTTCAGAACTCATGCTCCTCGCGACAGCACCTCCTTGGCCCATTCCTCTGAGGAAGGACCTTCTGACTCAGAGACGGGGCACCCTCTGGCACCCGCGTCCGGACCTCTGGAATCTCCATGTCTGGTCCCTGCACGGGACGCGGAGGTTCTAGGTGGCTTACCCCAATCAGTGGTAGACACCATCACTTCTGCTAGAGCTCCTTCTACGAGGCACCTCTATGCGTTGAAGTGGAACCTGTTCGTCGAATGGTGTTCTTCTCACCAGGAGAACCCCCGATCTTGCTCGATCAGGTCAGTGCTTTCCTTCCTGCAAGAGGGCCTGGAGCGAAGGCTGTCTCCCTCCACCCTAAAAGTGTATGTTGCCGCTATCGCCGCACATCACAATGCAGTTGAAGGTAAGTCTCTGGGGAAGCATGACCTGATCGTCAGGTTCCTGAGGGGGGCGAGGAGACTGAATCCGCTTCGCCCACTCTCTATACTCTCTTGGGACTTGTCCCTGGTGCTTACAGCTCTCCAGGGACCTCCCTTTACAGTCAGCCGTGTTAAAAATTCTGTAACTTAAAACAGTTCTCCTGACTGCACTGGCCTCCATCAAGAGGGTAGGGGACCTGCACGCTTTTTCGGTCGACGAATCGTGCCTAGAATTCGGGCCGGCCAACTCTCATGTTATCTTGAGACCCCGGCCCGGATATGTGCCCAAGGTTCCTACCACTCCCTTTAGAGATCAGGTATTGAACCTGCAAGCGCTGCCCTCGGAGGAGGCAGACCCAGCCCTGGCTTTGCTCTGTCCCGTCCACGCTCTGCGTCTGTACGTGGACAGAACTCAAAGCTTCAGGACCTCAGACCAGCTCTTCGTCTGTTACGGGGGCCAGCAGAAGGGAAAGGCTGTCTCCAAGCAGAGGATGGCCCACGGGATAGTGGACACCATCGCCTTGGTTTATCAGTCCCAAGGCGTGCCTTGCCCGCTCGGGTTGAGGGCTCACTCCACTAGCGGAGTAGCTTCTTCCTGGGCGCTGGCTCACGGTGCCTCGCTGACAGATATATGTAGAGCTGCGGGTTGGGCGACACCCAACACGTTCACTAGTTTCTATAGCCTTCGTGTAGAATCGGTTTCTTCCCGTGTACTCGCCCCTACTGGCTGGTAGCGTGAAGAACCCTTTCTAGTGTCCGCTTGCATACGCCACTCCCGCCCGCTGGGCCGGATACGTGCGTCTATTTGCTCCAGTAGAGTTCCCCAGTTGGCGAACCCTGTTGAGTCCTCCACCACCCCTTGCGGCTTCGGACATTGCGGAGTGTCCGTTGCTAGGCTTAAGCACGCATACTGCCTCTGCTAAGCTGGGTTCCATATGTTGTGACCCCTACGGCGGTCCCATATGTGTAATGTCCACGGTAGCCTTCCTATGTAAGCCCGTGTCTTTCCCTCAGCAGAGCTCGCTCTGCTGTCCCTGCTAGATGTGTCTCCCCCCTACCTAGGCCGGAGCCATCCCAGGGACTTCATGTGTGCACTGCCCACGGCCAGTCCATATGTACATTCCCACGTAATTTTCCTCCCTTCGGGTAGGTTGTGGTCTTCGCAGCGTCCCCAGTGGGCACGCTTTCCCAGTGTTATCCAAGTCTTACTGAGTGGGTCATGCGGAACAGCAGTAGACTTCCCTGGCGTAAGTCCGGTCCCTTCTCCGTCCCTAGTGCCAGCCGGGATGCTGCGACTTACGTTGGGTGCTGGAGGGGGTCAGTAACTGTGGCGTTTTATTAGGGATCCCAATTCGTCGGGTCAGTTCTGATGTACGTCGAACGTGACCGACTGAAAGGGAACGTCTCGGTTACGTATGTAACCCTCGTTCCCTGAAGGAGGGAACGGAGACGTACGTTCCGTCGCCACAGTTCCTGTACCCCGCTGAGCACAGACCACTGCTCGTCTCCTCAGCAAAAAACAAAGTGCGAGCGCTGCCGCTTCCGTATTTATACCCACTCGCGGTATCCCAATTCGTCGGGTCAGTTCTGACATACGTCTCCGTTCCCTCCTTCAGGGAACGAGGGTTACATATGTAACCGAGACGTTTTCAACTGTGACAATGAGAGCTTACCAAGAAGAAGTTAACAGCTCCATTGTTGTGGTAAACTTGCACAACGTTCTTGAATGAATAATTTTTTAGATGCAAGCTGGTCTGTTATTGTAGGGACATCAACTTTACATTTTCACCCCCTAAACATGACTTAGAACAAAACAAAGTGTGATTGGTTGCGTTACGTGTCAGTCAAACGTCCTCTTGTTAGTATATTAGTATAGTTAGTGTGACTAACTAGTTAGTGGTCTGCTGTTTTAGTCACATCGCAGCACTCCACACTATAGGAACAAAACTTAAATTTATGATTTATTTATGATTTTAAAAAAAAAGCGTCAGGCGTCTGTTAAGATGTGAATCTATAAGTCTTGACCTGCTTAAGTTAATTAATACAATATCCAAGCTAATAGGAGGACACCCTGTCAGTTCATATTATCATAACACATGAATAACATATGGTGACATTTACTGACCTCACCACAAGAGAGGAAAGCGCTGGGTAAACAGACACATTGTCACCCGAGTTCATGAAATAGTGTGTATGGCATGTAATTAGTGCAAACACACTGCAGTCATGCTGTGGTAGAGCGCAGTGAGAAGCAATTGGGACTTAAGATGGCTGTCTGGTTTGTCATACTGTCTGTATATAAAGATAAAGTCATTCCAAAACTCTAACTTGTGATTGTGTTTACTAATATCTGTCAGATGATAATAATCATCAAGACTGTATTGCATGATTAAAGAATGGAAGCCCATAAGAAAAAAAAAAGCTTTGGTAAATTATGACATACAGAAAGTAATACTTTTGACTTTTTATGTCATCATTTCAACATAATAATGATTTACAAAAGCATTTTTTTGTGCAATGTGGTGGAAATGAACTTTTTCCTTCTGCAGAACAAAAAAAGAAGATTTTTTTGAAGAACATTAAGGTCTAAACAACATTAGATCCCTCTGACTGCCCTTTTCTGGATTTATAGATTTTATTTAGCATTCGTGATTAAAACCTCTAATGTCTCCCTCTTCTTCTTTTGAAGCGAGAGAGGTTGACAGCTGTAACACTAAGTGACTGACAGCAATGTATTGACACTAGCTTCAGTGATAGACAGGAAAGCGTACGCTTCTGTCATCCTCGCCAATTACATTGACTGCCATTTGTCGATTGCGGTTCAGTTCATACAGCACATAACCAAAAAGTCCTTTTTAAAATTCAACTGTGACCATTGTCGGGGAAATTAACCTTTAAAAGTAATGAGAAGAGACTTCAACTCTGTTTCTTAAGCAAAAAATAAATAAATATTTGCCTCATATTATTATGGTTAAATTGGATCATTGAAGGTCAGCAAAGACATTGGTTAATAAAGTGAGATTAAATACATAAAGTATATTTTAACGCCCTCCAAAAACAACGTTCAGGCAAACATATTCTGAGCGTAGCACCTTGACCACTAATACAGTCGACTACAGTAAACTTGTTTTCAGTTTGTTTAAGTGTGCAATTTAATAAATCAAAGTGGATAGTTCAAAGAGAGATAAATAAACTTTGTTTTCTCATGCAGAAAGACCAACAACTTGGACAGCAGAAAATCTTGAGGATAATGATAAACGTTCCCTGACATCTTTCCCACAGAGGTTTGTGGCTTTAATTTGTTGTTTTCTCTCTGAGGTCTGTCTTCTCTCAGCATGCTAAGTGATGATTTGTTTCTGCACCAGAATGTGTTTTTACGAACTGCTTCTCTCCGCATATACATTACTTTATTCTGCAACTGTGAGACTTGTGCTCAGGTCATGCTGATTGTTTTGATAATTGACGGAAGTGGGAAATTTCCTGAGCCTGGCCAGGGTGTCGGTCGTGCTGTTTATCCGAACAAATCTCTTTGCAAAATGCAACTGTAGTTGCAGCGGAAGAGATAACAAATCTGAGCTTCAATAAATCCTGCTTGCATGTTAGAGGGCCACAGGAAAAGTGTTCGAGCCCAGGGGATTTCCACTTAATGCAAAGGGACCTCCACTGCCACCTGACTGGCTTCCATTTAACTCAAAAGAACAAGATGGCAAAATGTACAGTTTCGAAATGCTGCTATTTATAGCATTTCAGCTCCATAAGGAGTAAGGCTGCATATTTAATTAAAGTTCAGTGCCTTGCTGCTTCCCTCTGAGTCAGTGTTTGTTAGGTGAACAGAGGGCTAGACGAGATGATGGAGTAGCGCCGTAAGCCATTATCACAGCACAGAATCTTGATATTTACTTTGATTAACATCCTCCTTTAAAATCCCATCTCGTTGCAATTTATTGTCCCAATCTTCTGATTTCAATGGAGGATGTGGGTCAAAGCGGAAATGAATGTCAAAAACTGCAATAATGAAAGTATAGAGATGAGACTGACTTTGTCTCGCTCTCTTTTGAAAGGTGTTTGCTGATTTAGCTTTCAGTGTTTTTCACACATGCTTCAGCAGATTCATTTATGCCCCAAATAGATAATGGGAACACTCTTAAAAAATAAGAGTTCTAAGAAACTGTTAACATTTTTTTCTTATCGTTAAAGGATTAGTTCACTTTCAAGGGAAAATTACTCCAAGCTTTACTCACCCTCAAACCCTAGGTGTATATGACTTTCTCCTTTCTGATGAACACAATCGGAGATATATTGATAAATATCCTGACACATCCGAGCTTTATAATGGCAGTGAGGGGGATCAGCGAGTGTGAGCTGAAGAAAGTGCTTCCATCCACATCCATCCATCCATCATAAACCTCTACTCCACACGGCTCCGGGGGGTTAATAAAAGCCGTAGTGATGCGACCGCCTTCCGTATTTAAATTATCAAAAAAACGGACCAACGGAACTGGCATCACGTCAGTTAAGCTTTTTCAGTAAGTTGAATAGGGAAGGCGTAGGATGTAGCGTAAGCTTTTTGATCTGCGAGAGTTTTACACTTTCTTCGTAAATAGAATACGAAAGGCGTTCTGACGGAAGCTAGATATTTTATTTCATAACTTGTTAAATATGGATATTTTTTAACACAAACGCATTGAGTCACTTCAGAAGGCCTTTATTAACCCACGGAGACGTGATGAGTAGTTTATGATTGATGTGGATGGAAGTACTTTCTTCAGCTCATTCTCGTTTGGTCCCCCTCACTGCCATTATAAAACTTGAATGCGTCAGGATATTTATTAATATTTCTCCGATTGTGTTTATCAGAAAGAAGAAAGTCATATTGTGACGAGCAGGGCGGGCGAGAGCCATGAGGAAACGGCGCGAGATAATGAGCTTCAGCTGCTCGGCGCACCGGTCTCGTATCTCTCACGGAGGAGCTCCGAAAGCATAAAAGAGGAGCGACTACATTGAAGGACGAGAGAGGACCAGGCCTGGATTTTATGTTGTTTTATTATGTTTGTGCGGGCGGCAGTCTCCGTGAGGAACTGCCGCCATTTTACTTTCGTTTTATTGTTTGTTTATTTATTTAATTAATGTTACGTTGAATGTTCGCCGGTTCCCGCCTCCTTCTTCCCGTTCTCATTGAACCCCGTTACACATATACACCTAGGATGGCTTGAGGGTGAGTAAACATGGGGTAATTTTCTTTAAAGTGAACTAATCCTTTAAGTACATTTTAATAAAGAACCTTTGTGCAATGAAAAGGTTCTATGATAGTTAAAGTTTCATGGAACCATCAATGCCAATAAAGAACCTTTATTTTTAAGAGTGAATCAGATGCAAATGCATTTTAAATGATATCAGTTTAACTTTTTGGGAAGAATGAAAGCATCGAATAGTTTAACTATTGCTATTAAAACTGTGTTTTAAAAGCACAGCAGTGTACTACATTACCATAAACCCAATGGACATAATTAATGTGCCGTCCTATTAATGTCACTCATTTCTCTAATGTTTTCTGTAAAATTTTAGTATTATAATCTTAAACCTCTTAATCTTCGTGTTTAACTTGTCAGTCACGACTACAGTTTGGGAAGGTTTCTATAAAGGAATTTTTTATGTTTCTATATTATATGTTTTAATGGGTAAATAGCAGGTTAAAAGTGATTCTATGATGGGGACCTTTTATTATAAAATGTGCTTTGATCTGTCAGTGTTTGTGTACCCTTGTGCATGAAACATTTGCATTTGTGTTCAGTCAGCAAATGACACAAACAAAAGAGAAAAATGGATAAGTATTAGGAGAATTGTTTCTTCAAAGAGGAATAACGTTCATGATTAAAAGAGCAAAAAATACTTTCAAACAGTCAGATATTACTATATACAAATAGCTGCTCTTGTGAATCATGTTGCACATTCTTTGGCTTTCATGGAGCTCATGTTCCTAGTCAATCAAAATGATTATATTTTGCTGTTTCATGACTAGTTTTGTATTTCATAATTGTTTTGCTGTTTACTTTTGCAGATAAACTTGCTCAATTGTGACATCTTGCCCCATATAGTGTGACAGCATCAACTGCTATTGGGGGATGTTGTCTCAAAAGGTCACAGCATTTTAAATTATTTTTTTCCCCCAGTGCAGTAATGGTGGAAATCTAATGAGAAAGATGATACAGTTTGAAATGGAAACAGTAACTTTTATTATGCTACTTTTTGCTGCTTCATAGTTTGAGAGCAAAGACAAACACTACAAAAGAAATGTGACAATGACATTTAAACATTATTTGGGCAATGCATTCAAGCAAATGGGAAAAATAGATGAGAAAAATATGCTTGTAAAACTGTCACTCTTAAAATGAATTGCAAGATGTGCATTTTTTAGTCTGTGAGCAAATGTTTCTTTTGTTCCTCTGTGCTAGAAAAGAAAAGTTCACTGACATCAATATTCCTTTGTATAGTACAGATGTTTAATTGACCTCAGGCTTTTAAAGGACTGAATTCTTGTAATCGTTTTATATATATTTAAAGCTTGTCCTGTATAATTAAGAATGGTTGTATTTGTAAATGAACTGCTGATGTGAGACTACAAGTTGATAATGCAGGATAATCCAGTATCCCTGCAGGCTCAAGTGCTTCCCATCTGCATACATTTTACCTCCTACACACACACACACACACTCTCTCTTTCTCTCTCTCTCTCTCTCTCACACACACACACACACACATACACACACAAACACACACAAACAAACAAATTTGCAAAAGAATGCAGTAAATTAATGCTTAAAGCAATTGCAATTTCAAATGAATTAACCGGTGACCAATAGGAAGCAAGCGACAATATTGTTGTGACAGTCATATTAGATTCATTTAGTGCATTTGCGTGTGAAAGGAATGGCTGTAGGCGAAAGGGGATGTTGTTACTAGTCTGGAGATAATGAGAAAATAAACAGCTTGGACATCTTTGTGTAAAATGTCAAATATAATCGGTGGCATCTCTGCTCAATTAAACACTGCAGATCATTGTCTAAATCGGCATTTCATCATAAATGTAACTAAATATTGTGAGGTTTATGCTTAAAAAAATAAACTACATTTATATTACATATAGAGACATATGCTGTATATGTATATGCCCACACACACACACACACACATATATATATGTGCTCACATATACTTTATTTGATAAAATAATACAGTAAAAATAGCAATATTATGAACTATTACAGTATTAAAATTACTGTTTTCAATTAAATGAAAATGTAATTTATTCATTTGATGGCTGAATTTCTGAATTTTTACTCCCATTATCCTTCAGAAATCACTGTAATATGCTAATTTTGTCAAATAGAAAAGTTTTATTTTCATTCTAATAATATTACAAAATATTTTACTATTTTTACGGAATTTTGTCCTAATGTAAACGTTACTAGATTTAACTTTTTAGTATTTTTTTTCATAGAAATTCCTACTGTGAAATGTAAGAAATACAGTAAATAACTGCACAAATATTGTGTTGCTATACTGTTTTCCTCTGTGAGGAATCCACACTCAATGCTTGCATGAACACACATATGTAGTAACCTCAAGTAAGAGCATTTTCACCCTCAAAACACACAGTAAGCATCTGGCATTTTGCCCTCTCCCTCTCAGTATCGATCAGTCCTTTTCTCCAAGTGATGCTAATGGATTTTCTTGCCTTTTAATTCTGCTTAATGGTAACTCCATTCTTTGAGCTCCATCTCAAGGTAAATCAGGCCTGATCCTCATACTGAAACTTCTATTCTTCTGGAAGTTTGAAAATAGTAGAAAATGGACTACTCTTTTATTAAAAAGTTGTTTTTGGATTAATCACATGTGGATTTTCCTCAAGTTATTCAGTGTTGTCATATAGGCCTAAAATGCTGGTCCTTTTCAGCAGCAAAACACTGTGACAAGAGCAAAATAATAAATATTATATTTTTAGATCCAAGAGAGAGAAAAAGCTGCTCTTTCATTACCATAAGACTTAATTGAGTTGTTGCTGCAAATTTGTTTTATGTCATGTTGGATATCAACTTAGTATCAGGAGTATCTCCAAAATTCTTTGTGAAAAATAAAAATGAACACTGCACATATACAAACACAAATAACGAGTTAAAGATAAAGAGTCAACACAATTATCTAAGTACTGAACAATATAAACTGTTGTTCAGCATGTTCTCACAAGTTTCAGGTACCTGTAGTTGACATACAGTAAAAGTATAGAGAATGAGTAAATGAATATGCATTCAGCTCTGATCATTTGTGATTTGTATAGAAGTGTTCATATTAAGATCTATTTGACTTCTGATTGGTGGCTTTGGTAATTTTGCAAATGTGAGCATGTTTTGAGTCAATGGCTGTTGAAATTTCTTTTGAAACTCTAGAGGAGACTTTTTCTCTGGTAGTAATTTATGCAAGAGACTAAAAGTCTTCATTTGCTCCTGTGAAACTTGAGATATTAAAAAGTCTCTGTTGTTTTCCATTTCCTACTGATCATGAATCTGAAACACCCTTTTCCATTTGGCTCTTGTGTTGCTTGAGTGCTCTAGCTTTAATGACAGATGTCATGGTTGATAAGACTTATCTCTAAAGTGCTTCTGTCAGCCACTGTTGCACCAGTCACATTCTGGATGCTATTTCCCTTTAAAATGATTAAATTAAAGCAGATATGACTGGTGTTGTGGTGTGTTTGAACTGTGCGCAGCACTCTTTTGGCTGGAGGCACTAAATGTTACTAAACAACTTCACAAGAAGTCATTTTCTAAGAAAGAAGAACCTTGACTTGAGCGTCGACTTAAAATACATGCTATAATGGATTACTTTGTATAGGCGACTTAATTGATGGATCTATGAATAAATTTGGCTTTACTTGGGCAGTACTTGGTTTTTAGGCAAAATAATGAATGATGCAATCCGGAGCTGGTATTGTGTCATACATGATATGAACTTCATCATATTATTCCTAATAGTCATTGATGAGGCAATTATAAAGAAGCTTACATCACTGCTGAACAAATTGCCCAATATCAGATTTAAAAATCATACAGCAGGGGTTTAAAACTCAGTTCCTGGATAGCCACGGCCTTGCAGAGTTTAGTTACAACCTGCTCCAATGCACATACCTGTAGTTTTCAAATAAACCTGAACGACTTGATGAGCTGGACCACCGATGATGTGAGGACCCTATTGTAATTGCTCGGTTTATTGTTCTTCTCCGAAATGAATCGCATTGTTTAGGTCCTACACATGCTCGAAATGTCATGAAACTTTGCATACGCATCAGAAGTGCTGAAATTAATCAGACTATTTACGTCTGATAAGGGTTTTAGAATTAGGTGTGGCAAAATCACTTGTTAGCGCCACCTACAAAATTTCAATAAAGCGCCCTTCGCACCAATACCTCCAAAAAAGTCCCTGGGAGCAAAATCTGTGGTGACCTGGCAAAATGCAATGTTTTGCTATGAACTATTAACTCCACATTGAGATTTAACCAGAACAACATCATATTTGGTCAGTCTAATCTTAAAGGGGTCATGAATTGAGAAATCAACTTTTTCTAGAGCTTTTAAGAGGTACTACAAGAATATCTCACAAGAATATTTCCCTTCCTGAAACACATTTCAATATGCCATGAAGTGCCAAACATGCTAGAAACACGTTAAATCATCCAACACTTGGCTAAGTGCTAATGTATGCGATTAACGCCACAAAACAGGAAGTTGTTGTAACTCTGGCATACAGTGTCCAATCTAACTTCACATATTTGAGATGAACACATCTATGTGACAATATTCAATTATAGTAATAGCGCCATCCACTGGCAACAGGAAGTGACGTGTTTAATACTGTGATGCACTACTAGCAACTAGCAATTGAGTGCTAAACATGCTACTAGCATTCTATAACATGCTAGCTGAGTGCTAAAGCATGCTCTGCACACCAACATTTTGTTATAGTCATAATGCCACCAGCTGGTAGCAAGAAGTGTGGCAAATACAAATGATTTATGTAGTCCTCCTATATTTTATATACTTGAATGCACATTTCCCACAATGCTCTGTTTTCCTTAAGCCAGCGGGTGGCGCTGGCACGGGTGTGAGGGCCCTTCCATCACTGCTTGCAGCTTTAATTAGGATTGAGGCTAAACTTTGCAGGACTGTGACCCTCCAGGAACTGAGTTTTGCACCCCTGTCATTCTCTCTTAATTGTCAGTGTTTGATTTTGCAAAGGGACACATTTCTGTTTAGCAAAAGTGAGCAGAAATGCCTCGTACCTGTGTGAACAGTGCAGATAACTTCAAATGGAGCCCATCAATGCTTGCAGACTATTGCTGGACAGTGGCAAAAGAAGCTCCATTTAATAAACATAGAGCAGATGAGACACTGAATGGGACTAAACTTTGCACTTTGCACTTTGTTTCATAATAAATTTGGCCACTGAATTGTACTGGCACGTGAGCAAAAAGCGATAGATGTGTATGTATTTAATTCAGATAAAGTACCCTGTACCCGCATAAAGAATAATCATTCTTTATAGTAACACAGCTTGTTTAAAAGTGTGACAATTAAACTGCGCAAATCAATGAAAGTGCACAGTTCTAACAAACCTTCAGCACGACAACTTCACATCACGTGCACAGAAGTTAGCTTACAGCTTGTTCCGCTGTACATAGTTGATGCTATGAATTTTGTAAATATTCAACCAAGCATATTGAGTCCAATTAAACATTCCACACACATCAATATGACTGTCAATCATGTGGAAACTCCGTTCATGCATACATGGTTACTTCATGTGTTTTCTCATCGGATAGCTATCCAACCGTGAAAAGACGCTTCTTCAAAGTCTAAATTAAATCTGAGAACAAACAAGCTATAGGCTTTTGACACATTTAAAACTAATTTGATGAAAAATTGCTTCAGAAATATTTAAGGATCTGCACTATTAGTATGTTTTCCATTGTGAATATTTCAAATGTTTATGAGTATTTATACAAACTTTATGACAAAAAAGTTTATGTACAGTACACTTGATCTACACAATATGCATAGACATAAAATGTACAAACTTAAATATCTTGGAAACAGCCTATCAGTTGTTTTAATTGTCATATTTGAATTCAGAATATTAGAAAACATAATAAATAACACATTTTGAAGTATCTCTGAACAATTTCTTTAAAAAAATGCAAACCAGTAACGGTGGTAAATATAAAACTTAGCAAATCGTATAATGAATGTCTATTTTTTTAATACTCTATTATAACATTATAATGTTATTGTGATGATTACATTTACTTGTAGCATTTAAAATTAATGATTTTTTTAAATCTATTTATACAAAATAATATGATAATATGCCATTTATCAGTTATTGGCCATAACATAAATAATAATTGGCTTATAGATTTTAGTATCAGTGCATCCCTATAAACCATCTTTTCTCAACACTTGCAGTGTGGAACTTGTTTTGATGCATCATTTTGCATGACTTTTCAGGTTGTAAGTAAATCCTTTGGCAGATTTGTTTGGTCTTGATTTGTCTTTGTTTGATTTGTTTCTTAAGCTTGTTCATGAACAAAAAGCTGCATCACTGGTGTTGAATCCAAAAACACTAACACATCAATTACAAAGGTGTGACTATGCTTTAGGGTCTTGTATCTGTGTCCACTGAGCACTAATAAAGGCCATAACTCCAAATTACCCCAAAGGTCATCCATCAGGTGACTGGCATAAGTGCTTTCACACAGCTTAAAGCTCTTCACCCTGTCCACTGATCAATACTGTGAATTCTGTCCCAATGTCTAAATGAGTGCGTTAAGAATGTATTATGAACAATATCCCACCCTTTACTGGCTGGACTTAGCCGGGGCAGAAACCCAGTGCTGTGTTTCACAAGGTGTTTTATTAAAGATGACACTCCATGAATATTAATGCTGTATGACTTTGGCAGAACTAGAGTATGAGAGAAATGGGACAGGAGGAAAAGGCAGATAAAATGAAGGATGATGTATTATACAGTGCCAGCTTCCATTCACCACCATGGCACAGAGAGAGGCCGGACCGTCCCACCCTCCCATTTATCCCGATTAAAATCCCTCCACCTTCCCTGTCCTTTTATCTGTCACCTTTGTTGATTGCACTAGGCTTCGAATGCTAATGTGATCCGTATTTGGAATGCTGATGTAATCCATATGTTGGCCACTGAAACACTGCAGTGTTCGCTATTGTTGTTAAGTAATGCAATGTAAGCAGAGTGTCTTTGCATGAGTCTCTGGGGCCCTCAATAAATCTGGCCCACTGAATCAGCTCTATTACATTTGGTATTTATGAAGTCAATCTTTTATCTGCAGAAACGCTCATTCATTTTCTCCACATTGATATTTACTTCAATAAAGAGTTTTTACCAGCTCTGAGAGGAATCACATTACAAACTTTCGAAGCAAAAACGTTTCCAGGGTTTTCAGGGTTCCCAGGGTTTTCCTGAGAAAAATGTTCAAGGTAAATGACTTTGAAAGTTACGTTTAAAGAACGTTAAATGTAAGTTTTAATGGCAAAATAAACAACAAAACAAACGTAAAACGGCAGCCCCTCATGGACAACTGACGCATAAGCTAAAACAAAACAACAACATATAGTCTTCCATTTATATCCTTCTGCAGCTCCTACTACATTTACATTTATTCATTTGGCAGACGCTTTTATCCAAAGCGACTTACAAGGGGAGCAATCAGGGGTTAGGTGCCTTGCTCAAGGGCACTTTAGATACCTTCATGGTATCGAAGGTGGAGGGAGTGCTGTTCATTCACAATCCCCACCTTCAATTCCTGCCGGCGTGGGAATCAAACCAGCAACCTTCAGGTTACAAGCCCAACTCCCTCACCATTAGGCCACGACTCGCTCGGGGGACTACTCTGGGGGGGCCCCGTTACCGTGGCCACTTCACCTGGGGGTGAGGACAGAAACAGTCTCAGCCTCGGACATCATGCACACCGACCGTTGTTTGAACGTCTGATGCATATGGCACACTTAACTCGAAACACTTCAGGATTATCAAAGTCATCATCTGGTTGGTTGAATTCTACAGGATGTCCAGGAGACGTGTGTCGCGTTCTTTAACGGTCCACCTGGAAACAAATTCCGAGATGCCAAACCCCCTCATGGAAGAAGAAGGCCGTTGTGTTTACAACTGTGACAATGAGTGCTTATCAGATCAACTGAACTGGATTTTCAAAAGTATGTGAAGTTCACAGCTTGCACAACGTTCTTGAATGAATAATTTTATTAGATGCCCAACGGTCTGTTACTGTAGGGACATCAACTTTACATTTCATGCCCTAAACATGACACGGAACAAAACAAACTGTGATTGGTAGCGGTACATGTCAGTCAAATGTCCTCTTGGGCAGTGCTTGGCCAATGACAGCTGCGATTGAGTCTAGACCAGCTATGCGAGACTAGGACAGACCACCTTGGGCAGCCACTGGCGGACACCACTCCTTCGTGTTGCCTGACCTCCACAGCACTGCGATCTTCCTCCACTGTTAGGGCTCTCCAACAGCATGTCACTCCTTCCTCCTGGGTTTTGGCACCAATGCAACATGGTTTGTGTTGAGGGAAGGAGGAGGGAGGGACCAGCCAACGTTCAACTATACTTTTAATGACAAAATAATCAAACAACACAACAAAAAGCAGATGACTGCCACATATTAGAGTAATAAAACAAAGTCATTCATCGTCTTCCATGTTGTCACTCCTCCTTTTATTCCTCCGGAACTCCTCTGTGGGACTCTACCGGTGTGGTGGAAAGGTAATGCTTATTAACACTCGTGCCATTGGCTTCGCTCCATTCCCACAGCTCTCTGCCCCGCCCTGCTTGCCACTGATACATTTATGTTACAATTATGGTAAATTGTCCAGATTTGTTTCATTGCACACACAAGAACAACCACTAGTTAGGTAGCTATAATTACATGGAAAATAGAGAGGCCAGAGGACATTTCATTCTTCAGCACTCGCAAGTGCTGGAATACTACTCATACAGGTCAGTTTATTTGGCGAATTAAAACTGTGGTAATGCAGTGCTGTGTCACTTGGTCTAACGTTTCACTATCATACTAAACTGCATTTGAGTGTGTTGAAAGTTGTAATGTTATTCCGTGTATTAGTTTGTTGGCTGTGTGAGACTTACCCTAACCCTAACCGTAAGCTAGATCAACATTAGGACATCACACTAATGACATTCTAACTCTTCGTCGTGTTGAGCTATCTAACATTGATTAGTTTTATTTAGTTCATATAGATCAATGCCTTGATCAGCGCCAATCCCTATCATGTGAAATCCCATTGAAATGATGCTACGACGAAGAGTTCACCAGCAGGCATGGACATGGCAAACTCATTTATTTCCATGTTCACAAATTTATGACTTGACCTAGGGAATGAAAGCTACAACAGATGCATCTCTCTCTCTCTCTCTCTCTCTCTCTCTCTCTCTCTCTCTCTCTCTCTCTCTCTCTCTCTCTCTCTCTCTCTCTCTCTCTCTCTCTCTCTCTCGTGATACTCTACTCAGTAATTATAATAAAAGTAATAATTTAATTACTAAATAAAACAGTAACTTCACTGAAGCAGCTCAAGGCATTGTTACTATGTTACTATAGTTCTAAAGCAACCTTTTTGAATTAGTAATGGAGGCTTGTACGTGTATTTAACTATCAACAGCAGCTTTGAGTGACCTTTTTTTTTAAATACTTATTGTTTCTTATTTAGCAGCCTTCAAACTGTTGTGTATAAGCATTGTTACACTCTCTATCATGTGATATGGTTTTATGTCAGCACGACTGTAATATAGACCCATATCACACTCCTCTATGATATTGCATACTGAAACGTTTCATTTGGATGTTCGTCTGACATTTCTTTTAAATCTTTTATTGTTTCAGAATTTTCAGAAAACATTCAAACCTTTGGACATTTTGAACATTAAGAGCACATTTAGAATGAACGTTTTCCTAACTTGATGGGAAGTTCTACTAGCAATTTCTATATATAGCCGTTTTACCTGTATATTCGTCACTATAGGGAATTAAAGGTTATTGAAACTTTCATTTTATAACGTGTTTAAAATACTGTCTAGTCTAGATAGGCAGCTCACTAGATTTTGGAAGTTATGAAGCTCATGTTCAGCTATCAGCACTAAATCATATATAAAATCATGCTGGCTTTTGACAGTTTCTTACTAAGTTTCTTCTGCATAGCACAAGTAAAAGACAAAAGAACATCCAGACTGTATTTCTTCAAAAGAGTGACAGCAATGGTCTAGACAAAAAATCTAGCACATCTATTAATATAATTAACATATGGTGCTCCTTCACACAGTTAACACATCAACACTGTCAGGATATGCTAGACAGAGTTGTAGACTTGCTTGTGGCACTTGATGCTGCAAAGTGATGGTTCTGCCATCATGTCATTCCTATTAAATGTGGATAATTAATCGAAGTTCATGTTTGTTGCTCAGCCTGTCTTTAGTTCATTAACCTCACACTATATTTGGAATATAGTTCAGCAGTGATTGACAGTTATAGCTGAGCTCGGCTGCCCTTAATTGCATTTCCAGCAGTGGCAAATAACTCACCTGTCCTCAGAGAGTGTTGTACAAAGAACCAAAGGCACAAGATTAAGACTCTTATCTTTATAGTCTCTCATTGTAGTTTACTTGTTAGGGAACATTTTGTTTTGTTTTTTGTAGTCAAAAAAATTCTCAATGACAAATAAACTCAACCCTTCTTAAATCTCCAGCTCTAAATTTCTTTATGAACTAAACCGGTTTATGGGGATATAAAGCTATAAGCCACCAGGGACCACGTGTTACTGTGATCTCACCATGGTTAAGGGCTGTCGTTAGGCACCATGTGAAGCAGAACACCTAAATCACTGTTTTCACCGAGCGGTATAGTTCATTAGCGTAACTATGTTTACTATTTCCAAGCCAGTGTAATTTAGATCAGGAACGATCCGTTTGTTATCTTTTTTTTTATCACCACACAAATGTGTTTCTTTGACCTTCATGCAACATTTACAGCAATGTTTAGTCCTCTTTTGGAAACATTGGGTTAAAGGGAGTTAACCCAAAAATCAACATTTTGAAGAACAGTGGGATCTAAACACACTGGACCCATTGACTTTCATTATGTAGACAAAAAAAATAAATACAGGTCAATAAATACAGTGTCATACAGGTCAGTATGGAGCGTAACGGTGAGGTTAAAAAATATGAAATTGGAAAAATTTAATGTCAGTGTAGGTCAGTGTTAGTTTATAAATATTTTGAATGAATATAACTATATATTATAGAAGAAAATATATATTATAGTTTTCAATTAAATTTGTTTAATTTTATGTGCTTTCATTTTTTTTATATTCTTATTTAGCTCTCATTTATATTTATTTCAGTTTTAGCTGTAGTAATTTTAGTACTTCAACTTAAAGACAACTTCTCCAATTTTGTTAGTTTAAGCTTATATTTTTCAGCTAATATTTATATTTTATTTGATTTCAGCATTATTTAAATGAAAAAAAAAATGAATCAGTTTAATTTCAGTTAACAATAACACTTCAAATCTTTAAACGCTATATTCCCAGTTCACTAAATTAGACATATTCAATGCATTTGATAAATATCCATGTCTTTTATGATCTTTCTGTCATGTCCTGAAATGCTATTCATCTCTGAAACGTTCAATACACAGGTAAACACTCCCTTCCCCCCAGTTCTGCTGTGGTTTATCAACCTAGCGATAAACTCTACACCTCTCGTCGTCCTTCACACCCACACAGAATAAAATGCTGTTCGACCGTGTTCTCACACACAAACTGCAGAGAGGTGTAGTGTGGATTAATGCTCACTCAGTAATGTTAGCAGCCCACAACTGATCGTAATCACATTTGGCATGTGTGAAATTTCAGTTGCCTGGTTAACCGCCCACATAGTCTCTCCCAAAATGATTTGTCATGGAGCACATATGAAAAAACACTGCCTGTGGACAAACAACAAATATAAGGCAGAAGATTCAACTGCTTTTGTTTTAAAATCTTTATTGTGGGAAGAATCTGAAACTGAGAAAAAATAAATAAAGGTATTCATTTAAATAATGTAGTTGCATCACTATTACTATTGCTGTTTTTTTTCTTTCTTATTGCTGCCTTCTTATGAGCCTTCTTTCTTTTACTGTAATTCACGGTCCATTACCGTACATTACCCCGACTACAGCCTGAAAGGGCATCATCAATATTGATGACATTTTAGCAACAGGGCGCCAATGTTAAATTATTACTTATTGCTCTGATGAACTTTCATTATGGAAGAAAGTTCTCTCATAACTGTCTTTTATGGTTTACTTGATTTAGGCCCTCTGCTTTGCATGAAATTACATATAAAAAAAAAAAAACATTTCAACATTGATGAATGATATCTTTTACAAAAAATAAATTGCAATAGTAAAGATTTTTATAATGTTACAAAATATTTTATTTCAAATAAATGCGGTTCTTTTAAACTGTCTGTTCATCAAATGCAAAAATATTAAGCAGCACAACTGTTTTCAAGATTGTAAATAAAAATGTTTTCATCAGCAGCAAATCAGTGTAACGGTCTTGACAAATGAGTACAAAAACAAGAAATCACTGGAACAAAGTTTACTGATGAGCAGGAGAAACAATCCACACAAGACACTGAACATTAACAATCGACAGGGACTGAATGAAACTCAGGGCTTAAATAACAGGAACACAAGATGATGATGATTCAAATTAACGAAACACAGCTGATGGGAAAGAACTAATGATGACGCGGGAACAGACAAAGTGCACATGTGACACAGTGACAACAAAACAGAGTCCAGACGGAGATACGCGTAACAATCAGCATATTAGAATGATTTCTGAAGGACTTCTTTTAAAAACATTTCAAAATCATAGGAATGGTAGTGTATGTTTAAAATGACATAAATAATGATAGAATTTTAATGCTTTAGTACGCCATTTCTTTACCAAGCGAAGTCATCAGATGCACTGCCATTCTAGAAGAAACTGAAAACTGGGAATATAAACCATCCCTCACATCCAGCCTGTGATCATTTATCTGCCAGGTTATTTATAGACACTGACTCAGGGTTTCCAAAATAAGAAGAAATGGGTTGCTAAAACCTCATCATTACACTAAAGGCAGTATCTGGTGCTAACACCATAGTATCTTGATATTTACCATGGTATTGAGTCATACATTGTGATATTTACAATACATGGTACTCAAAGTGTTTCAGATGAACATGGTAAAACCATGGTACTTATGGCTTTTTGTGCTAATGAGCTTGTGCAATGCATGTAATCTGATAAGGGCCCATATGAAACAGCAGAAGTGGAAACCTACAATGTCATTTTGATCTTCTCAAATAACATTCTCATAACATTATTGATGTCCATCTATTTCCTGTGAAGAAAGAAATGATTTGCTGCTGCAGCAGTAAATAATCATTTGTGCCAATGGCTGTGTACAGAAATGTACGACACCAGAATGACCCCTGAACTGAGGCCACATTTTTAATGACAATTTTCACCATAGGACTCAAGAGAGAAACTGCCAGTAGCAAACAGAGAAAAATCGCTGGACCCTTGGAATGCAGGGCCAAATCTTTTGTAGTTAAAGGTCAGCCAGATTGGAGTATCTGTAAATTAGATGTCTTGCTTTATATCTGTTGCTGGTGGAAGAGGATTTTTCTGTGAATATGCAAGAGCAATGGATCAAAAGACAAAATAGTCTCCTAAATGAAATATTTTTGGGTGTATTCATAAGCATTTCAATAATAAAGGTGACATCCTTGCACAAGGTCTTCGCACTCCAAAACGCTCTTTGAAAACTTTAAATGCATCGCCATGCTCGATTCCTTGATGTCCAATCAAGTGTTTTCCTTTAGCCGATGCATTCAAGACTTTCATCACATGATTTTTTTGTGCTGTCAGGTTGTCTCCAATTAAACTATGTGCAGCTTGGCTTAACACGTTTCTGAATGGTGTCATGACACTTGTGGTGTTATCTTTGATTTCTGATTTGTGTTAGATCAACTGAGTAGGAAATGTGTTATTGCTCGCAGTCCGAGCAAACAAAAATAAGAGGCTCTTTATGGATTTTTGCTTATTATTAGGTGTCAGATTATAGGTTTTTCACTGTAAACCTCAATAAATTGAATTAACTCAAAACATTTGAGGACACGTTCTTCACATCATCAGGTTCACTTAATGAGATCATCTTTAGACAAGTTATATTTTAAAGTTAGATAATTTGTAGCTAAAAATTGCTCCACGCTCCATGTCCACCACTGCTCCACGGTCCAGGTCCATCACTGCTCCACGGTCCATGTCCATCACTGCTCTACAGTCCATGTCCATCACTGCTCTACAGTCCATGTCCACCACTGCTCCACAGTCCAGGTCCATCACTGCTCCACGGTCCATGTCCATCACTGCTCTACAGTCCATGTCCACCACTGCTCTACAGTCCATGTCCACCACTGCTCTACGGTCCATGTCCACCACTGCTCTACGGTCCAGGTCCATCACTGCTCCACGGTCCATGTCCATCACTGCTCTACGGTCCATGTCCACCACTGCTCCACGGTCCATGTCCATCACTGCTCTACAGTCCATGTCCATCACTGCTCCACGGACCAGGTCCACCACTGCTCCACGGACCAGGTCCACCACTGCTCCACAGTCCAGGTCCACCACTGCTCCACAGTCCAGGTCCATCACTGCTCAATCAAAACAGGCAACGATCCAGGTTCTAGTCCTCTGCATGAACCTGATCCTCCATCCCTCCTCCTGGACTGCCTCTGCTCCACCACCCTCCCAGTCTCTTGTTGGGGTTTTGTTTTTGAGTGGGTGCTCTTGTAGGGCATCTATGTTGGTGTTGGGCTTTATGTGTTCATGTTTTTTTTTATTTTGTAATTCATGCTTAGTCTTAGTTCCTGGCTATGTCATGTGATTCCCTTTTCCCCTCGTGCGTTTCCCCTGTTAATGTCTCATGTTCTGATTAGACATTGTGTCCCTTGATCCTTGTGTCTTTGGTAAGCAGTCAGTGTCAAATATCAACACCCCCAAATAACAACAATAATTTTCAAGAAAATACAATCAAAATTCTCAAATTTGACTTGAGTGTTCAGTCTTTCAAAAAAAAAAACAAAAAAAACAACAACAGTCCTTTGAATAAGTCCGTAGAAAGAATTAAGAATCCTTTATATGTTGATGAGGGAAAATGTCTCCATCCCAGGAAACAACAAAAAAAGGAAAGGTTATTCAATTTCCAACAATTCACAGTTCAAGTCAGTGTTAAAGCTTGTTTTTCTTCAACAGAAAAAATCCAAGAATAGACTCAAGGGAGGCTCGCCAGTCCAAACGCTCCTCAGAACCACTGGAAGGCCGGGACAAATCCAGAACGCAGGCACCAGTCGAACCCGGAAAGGGACAGAGCCACATATACAAACAAAAAACCTGACCTTGTACAGACAAGGTCACAAAAACATCATGAATACCTTAATTGTACAACAAACAATAAAGTGTTTAACTCATGACAGTAAATTAATCATTTTACATCATAAATTTTACACAAACTTGAACACATGTACATGCATGCTTCAAATAAAGAATATTTTCTGTCTGTGAAAATATATCTGAAAATATCTGTGACTATTTTTTCCTACATAACACACTCATTATTATATAACTGACCACTTTGCATCACAAATTTAGCACACAGCTAGCTGTTATTTAACAAATACAGCATTACACATTGTCTCCCTAAAAATCTCTCAAAAATGTAATTTCTCTTGCTTTTCCTCTTATTGAACAATAACGATTTAATTTGTAATGATTAACTAAGCAATCGACTTGCCAAGGAGAGGAAATTCCAGAATGGTGAAGGTGCAGCATGTCCCCTTTAAATGCTTCTCTTTACCATAAATCCAATGACCGAATTCACCTAGGAGTTTGTTTCTTTCTCTTTTTTTCCACGGAGCATCAACCAAGATGGCGCTCCTCAGAGATCTGAGCACGATAGAGAGAGCTGCCTCTGACTACACGAGCAACCCTCGTGCAAAACCCGGAAGTCAATTTTTTCCGCTGCGCCACATTCTGCGCTGCCATTGGCCCATCTCAAATTCAAGATTATTGGTCACATTAACAATGAAACAAAAAAATATAGGCTTTTATAAAATTATTAATTTCTTTTATAAATTGACTTATTTTGAATAGGTTTCAATATTTCTCTCATCATTTCGTAATTATATAAATAAAGACATTTTCTGTGGTTACTCTGGTAACCTTGGTTACATAAGGCCTGGTTGATTTTGATATTAACGACGGTGTTCTTTGTTTTGCTGGGAGAGAATTTTGGTAGAACCTAAAGTTTAAGAAGTAAGAAACAGCTTTCCTCATTCTGAAAGGCAGATGAGATGTTGCAATATTTTGTCTGTGTCAGTAAATCAGGAGTTTACGCTGCAGTGTTTGCAGAGACTTTGTGTTTGAGTGAGATATGGGAGCTGTCTTTGTGACTTCTCAATGCTCCATTTCTGCTGATTAGAATGTTAAACACAGCCATTGTTTCATGCAGTTGCTGCACATAACTCAAAGTATCAAAGGTGCCTTGTAACAGGCATTGCCATAGAGACGGCTGAAGCTCGCGCTAAAAGTGGAAAGGGTCTCTGTTTTGCATATGTTTTGGTTGATGGAAGAATGGGTTTACTATGGCAACAGACACAGAAAAGGTGGAGGTGATGTATTAGCCCATGATAACAGCGCTCACTTGAATAACGTTGTGTTCTGCCTGCAGTGTGCTCTTAAACTACACGGCATGCATTAATCTTTCAATTTTGGAATAAAAAAAAAAATGCTTTGTCAGCTAAGCTAAAAATGTGCTCAATGTGGTAACAGCTAAATTGAAATCCTTTGTTCAAGTCAAAAAATATTACTTAATGCACTTAAATCATGTAAACAGTCTCTTTGGGGCAAGCTGTCACATGATGTAATTTCATCCAACACATTAATTACAGTTTTGTTGATTGTTTTAATTATTATTTTTCAAAAATGCCATTAAGTAGCCTGTATTGCATGCTGTGAAGATTTTATTTATGTATTTAATCATAGTAGGATTTCATATTTCACAAAAAAATATATATATTCTATAGATTTCAAATAAAATAATTGCCTATACGTCACCATAGATTTCACGTCATGGCTTTTGGCCACAAGAATCACAGGAACCAATTGTAATTTATGTCATTGATGTCCAACCTGATGCAGCACCGTTTGATTTGAGAGCTATTGTGGTTTTTATTTCATTATCAGAGATATGAACTGTATTATATAAGTTAGCCTGTTGCTTATTTCCAACCTGGATGTGCTTAGATATTGTTCTATGTTCCCTTGAGTCCAATATAGGAAGAAATGATTGCTCTAACACTGCTAGGTTGGGGAGGTAAATAGTCATGCCTAAAGTACAGAATGCATTGCCCATTGGGTTTCCAAAGATCAAACTTTAATTTCAACAAGCTGGACCAACAACAGCAGCACAGAAGCCACCTGAGACGCCACAAAACAAATTAACTTCAACCTTTAGACTAAACTTTGTGTCATGCTCTATTCATTTCCCAAGCTTTAAGACTGATGTCATGAATAATGCATTAGCTCTCAGGGCACAGACTCCAGAGCCTTTCCACTGCCTGTTGGGAAGGATTATGGACAGATCAAACGCTGAGAATTCCAGCACTATGTGTCAATGAGTCCCAAGTGATTGATGTTCAGTCTGCAAAACATTCCGAAATTAAAGGAAGTGACACCATTGTCCTCCCCATCTCTTATAGGAGAGACAGGAAAAAGGCTGCAGGAGAGAGTCTGTCATAGTTCCCAAAGGAAATATTCATATTCTCCCATCTGATTGGCACATAAAGTTCCTCGTGCAGCCAGTTTGAGATTGCTGCCAGTTTGGCTTCCTTCCAAAAGGAAAGAGAAAAACCTCATCACAAGTAGCAACTATAACAGAGCGCTGGGGGCACAGATTAATGCAGCGTTGATTAGTTTGTGGTTTGCTGAAAAACTTCAGAGCTGCATGAGTTTCATCGTTTTCCTCATCCTCTGGCACTACAAAAACACACCTTTCAACAACAATATAAAGACTTCCACTTTGTTTTAAAAGACAGGAGCTATTTGTCTAGCTTTTTATTCTAATGAAAACTTTTCAGGAATTTTTGAGAACCATTTCGTACCTTGAAGCATGACTATAAAACAATTTTTTTAACTATAAAAAGCTAATATTTTTTCCTTTATTGTCCAGGAAAATCAGTTCAGTTACAGCTCACTGACTTTATCTGACACTATATGGGGTAAGTTGTCAACAAACATTGAATTATGAATACTTTTTTAATGCTATTTATGCTAAAATAAAAAGGTACCCCTTACTGTATGAAAAGCAAACATACATAAACATGCTGCTTTGAGCATGTAAGATATGCTGCTGCTGCATAAATATACATACATAAATCGCTTAAGCAGTAGGAAGGTGTAGCTGGGGGAGGTGGAGGATTTCAGAGGAACTCATTTGCGCGCTGCAGGGCTGTAGCTTACGCCAAACACTGAACTAGACTATTTAAATGTTCAGCAAGCAATTTCATTGATCAGTAGGATAAGAAGAGGCCAATCAGCCTGTGACATGCGGTTGATGGCTTGCAGACTGCATGTAAAGGAGCTCTGAGCCTGTGCTCTCTAGTTTTATAACTGAACTAGATATTTATTTCAGTTAGTTGCCAAGGCTACATTTCTCATTTCAAGTTTAAGTTTTACATCTAAAATTTATATTTCTTTATTTCAATTAAAAAGATTGTATTTAACAACTCTTCACACAAATTACTCATATTTATATATATGTATTATCTTCTAAACATTGCCATTCATCCGTAATTCTGTGTGTTTTTATCTAACTCATAGTTAGTGCAATGATAAGTGACAGCTAACCCCGATTTTTCCTATATAATATGATTTGAGAATGAACTGCTAATTGGAGATCTAGAGAGAAAATGTATGTGATTTTAGACCGTGCAGAGTTTAAAGTGTGTTATCTACTTGTGAGTCTGAAAGAAGGAAATGTGTTTAATATGTATAATTTTTAAAAAAAAATGTCATTTATGGTTACAGGGACGCTTTGTCCCAGGTAGTTATAGCTGAAAATGGAAGTGAGCTAAAATGACTGGTAATCACCAGCACTGAAGAGGACACAGTCATCAGAACCATTTAGCTTCAGCAGATCCAAACACACCAGCCCATCATTACCCAACAGAAACCATTAAGATATTACTCCAAAAAGACCACTAATACAGGTCAATTCCACCAGCCGAGTGTAAACGCACACACACATCATAGAAAATTGAAGTCAAAGCCTAATTTTAGAGTATGGTGTGCATTTAAGACAAAAACACACAACTGTTCAGCGATGTGCAGAATGTTGGAGCGCACTGGCAGACTGAATGTATAAAGCTGTCTAAGCTTATTCCTGTGAGGGGTGTGAAATGTGAGGCTGTTAGTCGAGCGCCACATTTTGTGATTAAAATGACCTATTACTGTTAAAGGATGGTGAGAGAGCGGTGCAGCTGGACTCAGGGGCACAATCACTGACGGTTCACACATCATTAACTCGGTCTAATGTCAGAATAACCTGCCGAGAGGCCTTCACATGTGCTGGCATTTCAGAACACACAGTGTAGGGACTTAAAAAGCCAACACTGCTTTTATGTTTTTTATATTATTAGTATTTATCTTTTGCTTATATATTTTTTTTAAATATTTTTGAACTGATTTTTTATTTTTTGGGAATATTCAGAATTCAAAACTATTTAAGCTTGTGGCATGTCAAATACAAAAAGTTTTGTAAAAATCATGTTTAAATTAATGCACTTGCAATGGAATTCAAGACATTGCAGTGGAAGAAACCTTAAAATCCACACAGTTCTGAAAGTATACTCACTTTAAACATGATTAGCAGACTAACTCTGTGTAAAGATGTATAAACATTTTTTTAATGCCTGTCATGGTACTAAAGCTGCTAAACCGCTGAGCAGCTAAAGTAACTCACTACCAAGTAGGATGATTTTGACTTTAAAGTTCAAATGATATTTTTTTGTACAGAAGAATTAATGTGCAGTGGGGAGAACAAGTATTTGATACACTGCCGATTTTGCAGGTTTGCCCACTTACAAAGCATGTAGAAGTCTGTAATTTTTATCATAGGTACTCTTCAACTGTGAGTGACGGAATCTAAAACAAAAATCCAGAAAATCACTTAAAAAATGTTTTACTTAATTTGCATTTTATTGCATGACATAAGTATTTGATACATCAGAAAAGCAGAACTTAATATTTTGGTACAGAAACCTTTGTTTGCAATTACTTAAAAATCATACAATATGATTTTCTGGATTTTTGTTTTAGATTCCGTCACTCACAGTTGAAAAGTACCTATGATAAAAATTACAGACTTCTACATGCTTTGTAAGAGGGCAAACCTGCAAAATCGGCAGTGTATCAAATACTTGTTCTCCCCACTGTAAGTGCTTTCATAAAAATACAAGCAACACATTCCTGCTTTTAGGCTCTATGAAATGTCCTGCCCTATAGATTTCCATTGTAAGAGCATTATAAAAACTTTTTTGTTGTTTGGTTTTTGTTTGTTTTACAAATGGAGTTGAAATTATTATCTGTGGTTTTGCCCGCATTTTTAGTACCCAGAACACTGATTTCATTATAAGCTACATTATTTTTTATTTTATATCTTAATATAACCAAAAAATAATGAATTATATATCCAGCTGCACTACTGTTCAAAAGTTTGGGGTCACAAAGATTTTTTAAAATATTTTTGCAAGAATTCTTTAATGCTTCTTTTTTTTTAACAAAACATTTTTTTTACATACAGTAAAATATAAATAAATACAGTAAAACAGATATATTGTGAAATATTATTATAATTTGAAATATATGTTTTCTATTTGAATATATTGCAAAATGTGATTTATTTTTATGATGGCAAAGCTGAATTTGAATTGCTCTTTACTAATCATTACTCCGTGTGTCTACTTCTAACTAACTGTTAACTGTGTTCTAACACTACTGTGTTACTACTTCAGTGTCACATGATCAATCAATACTGTATGTTCAAACAAACAGCATTTATTTTAAATTGAAATCTTCTGTAACAATATAAATGTCTTTACTGTCACTTTTGATCAACTTAATGTGTATTTTCTGAATAAAGGTATTTCTTTCTTTCTTAAACTGTAGTAAACTTTTAAATGGTTTCTGGTAAACCCACACCTGATTCTAGATCAGTTTGAGTAGTAGTGGCTTGTGGAATTGGGTGAAGATCTGCTCAATCTCCAGTTCCTCTTTAACACGCCATTTTCCTGCCTCAGTCAGACTAATATGTTGATCATTATTATCAGCTGTGCTGGCCGAGTATAAAGCCTGCGGGAAGAGCTGAGTATATGTGGTAATATAACTTCTTCACTTTGTGTGTGTGTCCATTTATCATAATACTCTCTGTGTCCTATTTGACTCTTCTTTGGGTGTCATGAAGCCATGACACCTCTCTTTATATTTTATTTGTTTTCTTTAATCTCTTGTTGCGTTTCATCTGGGAGACCGCAGTGTGGATCGTAAGAAGATTTCTACATCTCAATGAAGAGGAGCTTATTAGAAAATAATTTGATTTTTGACAGCCCAATATGCACTCAAAAAGAAAATAATATAGAAGATTAACTTTTTCCAATGAGAAATCTTCCTCTCTGATAGTCATGCTAAAGTGCTGGTTGACCTTTGAAAGTGTGACGATTCTCTATTCATGTAAATGCTCTCAGTGCGAAAAAGCAGTTCCTGACTAATCACCTGCTTTTGTGACAGCTAATGTTAGAGACTGACAGGCACATCCAGAATTCATTGTGAGTGTATAGCCGTTTTAACCATGTGACCTGGATGTTGCCATCTTTTCTTTATGGGCTCCAGTTCAATGCCATTTGGTTGATCTCTATATAAGAATGTCTTTGAGTAGACAAGGAAAAAGTACTTTTTAAAGAGCTCTCCAAAAACAAGCCAAAAGTGTGGTAAATAAGTCAAAAGTAATATCAGCTGTGATTTTTAGCACATTTTATGTAATCAGACTGTCAAAATTACATATTTTTTCACAAAATTACATCAAAAATCAAAAAGTTTTATTCTTGATTAATTAAACATGTAACAAAATGTATGGAAGCCCGTTCCCGCCACTGTTGAGAAAAAAATTATTCCGTAAGTCATAATAATGAGCAAACTTTCTCATAATTATGACTTAGTATCTCATTATATTGAGAAACTTTCTTGTATCAATGAGTTACAAAGTAATACTATTCTGAAAAAATAAATCTTGTAATAACGAGAAAGTTTTTCATTATTACGAGAAACTTTCTCATTATTATGAGATATTAAGTCATTATTTCGAGAAACTTTCTCATTATTACGAGAAACTTTCTCATTATTATGAGATGTTAAGTCATTATTATGAGAAAGTTTCTCATTATTACGAGAAACTTTCTCATTATTATGAGATGTTAAGTCATTATTACGAGAAACTTTCTCATTATTATGAGATGTTAAGTCATTATTATGAGAAAGTTTCTCATTATTACGAGAAACTTTCTCATTATTATGAGATGTTAAGTCATTATTACGAGAAACTTTCTCATTATTATGAGATGTTAAGTCATTATTATGAGAAAGTTTCTCATTATTACGAGATGTTAAGTCATTATTATGAGAAAGTTTCTCATTATTACGAGATGTTAAGTCATTATTATAAGAAAGTATCTCATTATTATGAGATAAGTCATTACGAGAAAGTATCTCATTATTATGAGATAAGTCATTACGAGAAAGTTTCTCGTTATTATGAAATTTATTTTTTCTGAATAGTATTACTTTGTAACTCATTATTATGAGAAAATTTCTCATTATTAAGACTTACGGAATATTTTTTTCCCTCAACAGTGGTGGGAACGGACTTCTATAAAAATTAGATTGTCAACATTTTTAGCATCTATCTGCTCCATACTATTTCACACACTACTAATAAAATAGTACACTCTTAGAAATGAATTATTTTTTTTATTATTGAAATCTATGAATGGAAAATTGTCCTTCCACAAAAGGTTCTTTATCAGGGAAAAGGGTTCTGCAGATTTTTAAAATGTTCTTCACACAAAGAAAAAAATGGGAACTGTTCAACGAAAGGTCCTTTGGCGATATAAAAAAGGGCATCGTTGGCATCGCTGTGAAAACACTGTTTTGGAACGATTTATTTAAGAGTGTAGGCAGTATATAATGAGCAGCAAGCAAAATGCTAGTATTCCATTCTGAACACAGTCCAGCATTTGTGTTTGAAAGGGTCATGATGAAGTAGTAACACCTTCACATAATTCAAAATCATGCTTGGCCGCATCTTTATCGACTGTAGTTCTTTATTGTTGCAGCCCTTAATTCAATTCCCTGCCGGCGTCGTCTTTATATCAGGAGATTATTTGCTGTTCAGTCTAAGTAATCAGTGCTGCAGGTACAGATATAGATAAACAGGATGAAAACCATTTTTAGCTCACAGTGCTCCATATGGCAACATAAATAATTAACAGCACACACACATTTACTCTTGACAAAAGCACAGCATCAAATCCGTGTTATTATTGCAAGTTGTGTTGATTGTTGAGGGTTGATGAAGATATGAAGATATGACAAATTAGTGCCCAGTGGTTAATCCAAAAAGAAACTATATTTAGCCACTTTTCAAGCTGCCATGAAAGGAAAAACAGCAGAACTCTAATAAGATGAATTCCCAAACGAAAGGCACATTTTGAAAGATTGCTGAAAAACTTTTCTGAAGCTCTAGAAACACAAATGAAAAATGACTGGGGTTTGTTTCCTGAGATTAATCTGAGAAGCAGAACATTTAAGCAAATGTCCGAAGAGGTCATTTTCAAAAACCGATAAACGCCACGTTTAAAAATAAATTAATTAAAAGAAACGTTATTCCCCACATATAGCACATCTAAACCCTAAATCTGTTTATTGTCCACGGAGCCCCGCACATGACATGCAAGAAAAAATTAAATGGTGCGCACGATTTAGCCAACTATCTTTTTCCTGCAGGTCATGTCCGGGGCTCCGTGGTCAAGGCATCGCGACTTCACGTTTTACAGCAGAAACCGACAAATACCCTTGTTGTATGTGTACACAACCCGATAAATCCGTTTTAGCGAATCAGCGCGCAGTATTCAGGTCAGGTGACATGGCTGCTAGTCACAAGTGGTCGAGGAAAAAGTGAAAATTATAAATTTCGACTCCTGCAACTCCTTGTAAACTATACACACCTTACATACTGAACCCTTGGTTGTCCTTTTACGTGTGTCGAGTGTGTGTGAGAGAGAGAGAGAGAGAAAGAGAGAGAGAGAGAGAGAGTGTGTGCATGCGTCTCTTTCTCTGTGTGCACACGTGCGTTTTAAATGCAATTACAAAGCAATTACTTGTTTTTGTTTAACTCTGAAACATGAAATGTGGAGTTATCTGCCAAAAAAGTACTGTTGGAGTGGTCTGCTTGCTAAAAAACAAACTTTTAATATAACTTATATAAAAAAACATACTTTCAATGAACTTTAATTTTTAAAGTTACCTGTATTTGTTGAGTTATTATTACTTATTCAAGTAAAATAATTATAATTAAATGCATAATTCATATTATACACTTATTCCAACTGCAGTTGGATTGATATTACTTGGAATGCACAATAAAAAAACACAATTTATGAGAATGAACAAAAATTGAGTTATCTGTTGGTAGAAATCATGGTTCCCTGAGATAGTCTCTGACGCTTATGGGGAAAACTCAGTTTTTTGATTGGTTCACGTCAGTGCACCTGCGCCAAATGGTTTTTCAGCTCGTCAAAGCAAGTGGGGCTGACTGCCTATTTAAGTCGTGCTGAAAGCCGTTTTCGTCAGAATATTTCGACTGAGGAGCGGCAGTGTCGACTCTAGTGTAGACGCAGTAGCACGGCAAGCTACACAATGCTTGTTACCATTATCTCAGAGAATCAAGGTTACGTCAGTAACTGGAATGTTCCCTTTCGGTGTGGCGTCTGCTCACCTTTAGTGGTGGGGAGAGCAGAAAGCATAATGATCTGATCTCTAAAGGGTGTAGAAGGCAGCACAGGCACATAGCCTCATCTCGGTCTAAGGACGATTTTACTATCATTTGCTCAAACTCGAGGCAGGAAATGTCCACTGAAAGAGCCTGCAAATCACCAACTCATTTGGTATGCTGCAATAGCTGCCACATATAACTTGAGCATGAATTGATTATCCACACCGTTTTCAAGATTAACTTTTAAGCTTTTGCTGAGTAAATCGGCAAAGGAAGACCTACACCAGAGCTTAATTTTGTGAAGAAAGCCAAAGCCAGAGTAATTAAGTGACAGCCTATCCCTGGATGACGGCATCAATCGGAGGGATCCCAAAGGCCGGTCTGCCATCACATAGGACAGTCCAACCTGTCTTGGAGGCGTCCATCATGACTACTTTTCTTCTGGAATCTGAGCTCAGTTCTACCACCAACTAATACAGATGGGGTGATTTTCAGGGCACCAGAGTTTTGGTGCAGCTGTGGGTCACCCTGAGAATGAGATGGCCCTCATGCCACTCTCAAGGTGGGACGTGGGTCTTCAACCAGTGTTGTAACAGGCCGTTGCCATGAAGCCCAGTAGCTTCTGAAACATTTTTTAAGAAGAGGCTGTCCCCGATTTTGAATGACGCCACTAGCATCTGAATTTTCAAAGAATGCTCTCGTGAAATCCAGCATTGGCTGAGGGACAGTGAGCTTTTGCTTAGATTGATCATGAACCCCAGACTTTCCAAGTGGCTGAGGAGCAAAGATCTATGCGCAGATAGTTCCTTGTCAAAGTAATTCAGGATGAGTACTTCTATCTGTATCGGGGAGAGGGCAGCATGCATTTTGTAAAGGTGCACGGAGCTGGACAGTACGAATGATTGCAATTGGTCAGCCACCTCTTTAAACGTGAATCTCAAGAACACTCTGTGATTAGGGGCTATCTGGATATGAAAATATGCATCCTTCAGATCCACTGGTAAAAATCAATACCCTGGGCAAATCTGTGAGAGGATTTGTTTCAAAGTTAGCATTTTGAACGTCTGTCTTGTCAGAGTGTGGTTCAGACATCTCAAATCGAGGATGGGCCTGAGGCCGCCATCCTTCTTTGGAATGAGGAAGTATTGGCTCTAAAACACTGACTCACTGTTGGGCATGGAAACCTACTCCATGGCACCCTTCGCTTGCAGAGCTTGTACTTCGGCTTGGAGGACGTGAGCGTCGACGTCCAAGACTGAAGAGTGAATGGGTCTGCGAGAGAACTGAAGCAAATAACCCTGTTTGGTTATTTCTAAAACCCAATTCAACACACCAGGAATGGCTTCTCAAGCCTGGCTCCGGACACCAAGGGGTTGCAGAGTCACATGTGGCAACTCGGGGGGCTGATGCCTGTGATAGGATGGTGAAGTGGAGGAATGCTTTTCTTGTGAAAGTGTTTGTTTTTTTATTTGACTCGCAGTGGAAGGAGGTCTGGGGCGCATGTCACTGGTGGGTTGGACCCAGTATTGACAACAAACACAATGCCCGGAACTGAACAGGGGGTTGGGAGGAGAACACATGGTTGCTATAGGGATGGTCCGGCCGCTCGCACCAGATGAAGGGCGCTGGTCATGACGGGTGAAGAGCACTGGTGATTAAACATGCAGCCAAGATCAATTCTCTATCTGTATTTCAAAGATCTGACTGTAATAGAACTGTCAATCGCACAGGAGAGCAATCTATCAGTAACGTCCCAAAATGAGAGTTCAGTGCAACTGCAGCACTGTGTACTGAAGAAGTCATGCTCATTCATTGGAACACTCGTCTCTGGACCTCTGAGATTTGCAGGACATCTGGGACCATCCTGAGAGGTTGTGTGCTGATATATATGATAATTACTGATGTGCAGCAGACTAAGGCCAATGAAGTATACTCAAATGAATGGGCATTAGTTACTTGGAAACACAGGACAAAGAAAAACATACTGCAAATATAAAATTACATATGGGTCAGCTATTATAAGTATATATGAATGCACCTTTTTCTTTTTTGAATATATGAATACAAAAGCACACTTTTAGACTGAACACGTAATACACATGCACACAACGTCGCCGTTTTCGCAAATTCACATTTTTGTACTTTAATAACGGTACCATTTTTTAAATACTTGCACAATGAAACCAGATTTCAAAAGTTTGCATTTTCAGGCCCCCAAAACACCATTGTCATGTAAATGATCTGGTAAATGCATCTGGTAAAAATCAGTTTTTAGTTGAAAATGGTGTCCCCCCTTAGTGTCAGTCAGTTTCACAGGCGAATAATTGACCCCAAGTAACTGTATAATTTTCTTATAACAAACAGTAAGTATTTGAATCTAAATTTAGCTTGTCATCTGTTCTCTAAAGTCTTGGCTGTCAATTTTGCAATTTTGGATTAAATTCTCTCAGATAATTTATATAGCAAAAAAATAACCGGAGATGCATGGTTGCCATGGAAACATGAACTGCAATTTAATGCCATGCAAGCATATGGGCTTTTTATCACATTAAGCTGTAATTTAAAACCTTTGAATAACACAAGCCATAGCTCAAAGTAAACATGCAGGCATGTTTTCTTTGAAAGCACACTTGGCAGATTTGATTTTAACAGTTTAATGTAGGTGTGTAATGTAAGCTGCTGATAAAAATTGAGTTTTGAGAAAAAGGTAACTTCTGAGGCATTTGTGGTAAATTTAATAGCAGTGCATAGGTTTAGGGATATGAACAAACCGCTAACCCCAAATGGGCTATTAAACTTGTCAAGTAACTTTTTCGTTTTACTAAAGACATAGAGGGTGTTCAATAGGTTGTACTATCAGACTGTACATCTATCCCTCAAATTGTTTCTTTTTTTTGTGAAAAAATTAATATGGTATCTATGTAAATAAGGTCCATTCACATAAATATTATTACCATATTATAACCATAGCAACCAACTAACAACCACTCAGACCATCTTAGCAACTGCATCATGTGGACGGATGGTTGGACAGAGATGAACTTTGACTCATGTATTTTTTACTGTCATTGTCAATATTAACTACTTTAGTTAATGAAACACAGGTTGTTATTTTACTGTAATTAAGTTTATTCTGTAAAACCTAAAATGTTACTATCACATTTTTACAGCATTGCTCTGGCAATCATAACTGCTTTTTTTCTACTGTAAATTTTTGGGCATACTGCAGTGATACAAACTAAAAAAGCATCAACTTTACTGTATTTTTCAAATAACCCCACAGAAAGCACTTTATGGCAGTGTATAGTTTCAGCATGTCCTCTGGATTCATTTCTGTCACACAGATACTCTCGTGTAACATTACCATACTAATAATCACAGATAAACTATGTCCTAATCCTCTAGTCTTCAACATATTCAATATAGACTCTAAAGCAGCCTGCTTAAAAGACAGTTGACCCAATTACAAAGACAAAATATCTGCTTCTGTAAAAGTTATTTGAAAGACCTGATTATATTATCCAAAGACAGAACAGGCATTTCAAATCCCTGCGTGTGCTTGATGTGACATGATGTGTGCATTCAAATATGCCTGAATGAGGCTGCCTTGAGTTTGTTCATTTAAAAAACAAACTCAATGTAGGGAGAGATATTTTTGAGAATTTCAATCACCAAGGCCGTATACCTTCATTTTGTGTAATGAGTAAATTTCCACCCATCTGTGAGAGGCCAGTTTTGTGTGGGTTAATTGGCTAAATCTATCATGCCTAATGAATTGGAAAAGTGAAACACATTGACCCAAAATCTGTAGCATTGAAATTCTTCCAATGAGCCATGGAGATTTGATCATCAAATCTAAAGCATAATTAAAGTGCATATTTTGCACCAAAATGCAGCCGATCTTTCAATAATTAATGGAGTCTTTCTGGCAGGAGATAAGCATTCTCAACTTCTCTGGAGGATGCTACAAGACAGTGGATTTAACAACACTCCAGATGTGGTTTTGGTCTTAATTTGTCTTAACAAGCTTAAAATTTCATATTTTTCTGCCCCTTGGCAGTGATCCTAGTAAAAGATGACGTTGGTCAAATGGAACCACAGCAATAAAGTTTAGGAATATTGTCTGTAGCATTATGCTGTGTCCACCCTCAGTGTCTGCATTCTGCCTGTAAAATGCACAAGGACACTCCTGTCAACCATCGCAACAAAATGACTATTTTTCATGGGGAGACGGAGACATATTTCGGTTGTCTTTCTATAAAACCTGGATGTGAAAAATCTGGACTGAGTGCCGTGAGAGATTAATCATTTACTCATGGCATTTAAAAGAACTTTTAACTTCTCCAATAATCGCATTTCAACCGGCGCTCTCTTAGTTAATTGCTGCTCCCATGTGGCCATTAGTGAAAACAACCACACAAATGCTTTAAATGGACAAGTAATTTTACTTTAAAGCAAATCCCTGAGTCTTTGTGTTGGGTGTAGAACGTGCAATCAAATTTCATGATGGTGTAATGCAATTAATTATTTTGACCACCAACGCAAACTTACTTGAGGAACACGCAATAGTTGCACTCTGTTAAAGGAATATCTTTCCCCTCATGTCGATCAAAGCCTGTTTGGAAAAGACCAACTCAAGAGACGATAAAAAAAAAAAAAAAAACCCTCTGCGTTCCACAGAAGAGAGAAAGTCATGCATATTGGAATGACATGAGGGTGAGAAAATGATGACAGAGTTTTCAACTATTCTTTAAACAAAAATGCAGACACACACATAGGCTTCCATGTCTTTTGAGACTCACAGGATGCTGACTTGAAAGGCAAGAGTTATAAGAAAAAGAAAAAAAAAAAGAATAGTTTTCAGTTTCCAAAATTCAAAATCTGAACACTGCAGACCAGCTGGGATCATGAAGCCGGTTTTATTAGAAACAAAGAATACAATACTGCTAGAAATGGCTCATAAATATCAGAGCGACAGACAGAAAGGCAGCTTACAAATTCTGCAAGTCTGTTTGGAAAGGGGCACTCAACCTTGTACTGAAACACAAACCATCAACAGCAACGAGACGAGAGATGCTCACAGGTTTTAAAAATAAGCCATTGTTCTGCGCCGTTGGCTGGAGGCGGCGTTCGAGCTCTCATGCTTAATTGGCTACATTGGCACTGCTTTCACCTTCCTTGACTATGCAAACAAAAGAATCTGCTGCAGGTATGCTAAAACAAGCTAGTTTCCTCCCTCCGTTCAACATGAGGTCTCATCACAGAGCTTTATACACGTAAACATCAGATTTGAAGCAATAGTTCGGGCAAAAAATAAATGTTCAGTCATTTACTCACCCTTGTTGTTCCAAACCCGTATGCTGTTATTTTTTCCGTAAAACACAAAGTAATAGCTTTTAAAGAATTGTTTTTTTGCTACAAGAAAAAAGCACAATAAAAAATAATAAATATGACTTGTGCACTACATTCCAGGTTTTCTGAAGACATGCAATAGCCTTGTATGTGATGTGTAAAATCCATCAACCAAAAACGGCGCTGGTTTGTGTTTGTGTAGTAAGTGACATGCCATTTTTGAAATTTGGAGGTAAATGTGGACTAGACAGTGAAAGTTATCATATGGCTTCCAAAGATTTTAGTCTAAATAACAATTCTTTAAAAAATTCAGTTTGTGTCCAAGTACAAAAAAAGACAGCATATTGGTTTGGAATGGCATGAAAACAAGTAAATAATGACTGAACTGTCATTTTTGTGTAAACTATTTCTTAAACTATGTAGCTACTTCACTCACATAGCTAAATAAATTCATTCTGATTAAAACAGCAGCAAATTTCTTGTCCTGATGCATACTCAACATGTAGTGTTATGAGGATGTGGCGTTTGCCTTTTTTTTTTTTTCATAATTGAACATTAAAGAATGACACTTCCCTTTAGCGATTGACTCAATCTCTTTTTTTAAAGGTCTGAGCTCCATAATATATGCATGATATAAATGGGAAAAACTGAGGGCAGTGCCAATGTGATCCTGCTGGCTATGTGTTACTGAGAAAAAGATTGACGACTGAAGGCTCTTAGGCAGCGCTGGACACTGCCAGCTTTTTCAGATGATCCATAAACACCTGAAGACTCACGTCATCTGTGAGAATGGGTGCGCCAGACTCCTACACAAACACAAGAAGTGAGATTCAATCGGAGGAAGTGAATATTAGAAAAAGCCGAGATATGTTTATATAGTTGTATAACAGCTTGTTACAGTATAGACTAATCAATATTCCTCGCAAAGAAAACGCGCTTGTGTTGGTGAGCACTCACCTGACCCCACGCATACATGTTGTTGTGAGTCTGAGAAGGATTCACTTTGGAGAGAAGGAAACGAGCCTGGAGGGGGGAGAAAAATAAATAAATCTTGTTAAAATTATTAATATGCAGAACAGCAGCCAAGTCTCAATAACCCATTAGAGTCATTTATTCACAAGCAGCGTTTAAAAATCCTCGAGGGCGAGTTTCTCAAGTGTAGAAACTGACTGAAGAGCTGTCAGAACGACTGTTTTCAAAGTAGCACCTTCTATTTAAGCTGTCATTAATCAAGGCTTGAGAAAATGGAGGTGGTTTTGTGAAAGCAATTTATAAATATTTTGCACTGACTAATCCCAAATTACGGATTCAAGCGACTGTTGTTCGCCACGTTTAACAACATAGCTCTTTCAAATTAAATCTATTATTTAAAAGAATGGATAGATCTGTCAGGAAAAATCGGTTTTAACATAGCCGGTAGGCCTACACACACGCAAACACATGTTAGGTTTTCATATTTAAAGAGGATATTTAATAGTTGTATTGATTTTAATACTGTCGAAACAGAGTTTACCAGGACCACACTCACACACACGTTTGACCAAACATCAGCTGAATTCCATTTTCAAGAGCCAAGTGCACTTAAATGTTGGCTGCAACAGACAGAATGATCTTTGATTTGTTATGCTGCCTGGCAACCATAAACCTCAATCAGGCTAATGAACTGCATTACTTGGCAGAAGAACTGCTTGTTTGTTTGGGTTTTCTAATTATAATTAATCAATTTTACTGTTTATTGAAAATTGCCATCTTTTATATTATAACTGTTGCTAGCGTGATTTCCCCACATTTCTTTGGTCAAGTCACATTAACGATTGCCTACACCCAACCCTGATCCCTAACTGTACCCTATACCCAACTACCCGTCACTGTAGCCTCAGCCATTCCATATCCCAATATCTACCATTCCATTTAAAAGAGAGAAAAAAGCAGCAATAATCCAACATGGTATTGTGATTTTTAGCAAAATTAAGAGGGTTCTATTCCAAAACGTAGTGAGCTTATTATTATTATTATAAAATTATTCCATACTATTTATTAACTTTGTTCCGCTGTACAACAGAGGAATTGTAACTGACTGCACATCGCTAGTGATGCGTCTAATTTTTCATTGAACATTTGTGGTAAAGGGTGAGACCTGAAGAGCCACATGTTTCCAACCACTGCACAAAACTGTTAGGTTAGGGTAAAAGTTTGGGTTAGTAGAACAAGTTGACAAGAACTTGAAGATACTTCAAGTTAGAATGTCTGTTGCGGTACCATCAAAATGAAGTGTAAGCAGATATTAAAGGAGTGGTTCACTTCACAATTAAAGTTTCCTGATAATTTACTCTCCCCCATGTCATCCAAGATGTTTGTCTTTCTTTCTTCAGTCGAAAAGAAATTAAGTTTTTAGGAAAACATTCCTGGATTTTTCTCCATGTAGGGACTTCACTGGGGTACAACGGGTTGAAGGTCCAAATTGCAGTTTCAAAAGGCTCTACATTATTCCAGCCAAGGAATAAGGAAACAAATTACATAATCATGTTGGAAAGGTCAGGCATAGACTGTAGGCGGAAGTACAATTACTTCGCGGTAGGGGACGAAAAACTCCATTTCATTTTCTTCTCCAAAATCCTCCAACACTGTTGTTGTATCTTTTTTTGTAAAGGCCGTTTTACTTATTCTTCACACGTTCGCTTTGTAGACACTGGATCGGTACTTTTCAAGAAAATGACATATTGTTTCGCTAGACAAGACCCTTATTCCTGGAATCATGTAGAGCCCTTTGAAGCTGCATTTAAAAGGCAATTTGGACCTTCAACACATTCGTACCCCAAAAAACATTTTCTTTTTGACTGAGGAAAGAAATACATAAAGATCTTGGATGACATGGGGGTGAGCAAATTATCAGGAAATTTTAATTCTGAAGTGAACTAATTCTTTAAAAGGCCCTGTGAACCGGAAGCTGTAACTTTACTTCAGTGTTGTGACCTAATTCCAAGTGAAATGGAATATTAAATTGAGGGCAGGATTTTATTTTAGAGCACCTCCTCTCCATCTCTTGTCCGCAGCAGACTAACAGTTGGAGGGGAGTGGTTAAGGATATTCAACCCAACCCATCAATCTGACGTCGTCAGAGAAGGAATGCCATTCCAGAGTAGATGCAAGTTTTTAGATTTTGACTAAAGATTACCACAACAAACTATTTTTTCTCTGTATTAACTATCACATATTAATTGTTCACCACAAGACTGTATGCTAACAAAGAAAATGGGGCCAATTTTAATTTCATGACGACCTTAAGCAGTCTACTAATACTCTAAAGTTAGTTGATTTGTAGTTGCAAAGCAATTTATAGTTACTAGAACGTGTAAAGTGGACCATCGTAATGAAGTGTTACTGAAACATTTAATCCACAATAGTAGACAAGTCAAGAGAAATGTGTATTGTAAATATATTTGATTAAATGCCTAAAAGTATTGACAAAAATCTAATTGAAACTACCTCTGATCTATTTTTACCAAAAACTGTGCTTATAAGATTATCGCTTAGCAACATGCTAAAATCAGATTTTATTGGAATCTCTCATACGTTCCATATGAGTGGTGCAGAGCTGCTCCTGCCAAGTACTATTCGAAATCAGTCACTTTTGAGGCTTCATTTCTGTTCTACTTGGCACTTTACAATGTAGCTGCCCATGTTGAAGGTTAAGAACAAAGCTCATACAGGTTAGTGAATATTAAAGGGTTAGTTCATTTACTCACTCTCATGTTGTTCCAAATCCACAAGATTTTTGTTCATCTTCGGAGCACAAATTAAAAGTCTGTTCACCCAAACCGCTTCAAAACGTTCATAAAGAGATCAAAAATTAAATCCAAATGAATCAAGCGGTTTATTTCAAGTCTTCTGAAGAGACATGATCACTTTATATGATGAACAGATTGAATTGTGATTATGATTTATTCACATATAAAAATTGATTTGCAAGCAAAAACAGAAGCTCAACCATACTTGCTTGATGCACAAGAACAAACCTCACTGGTTTTGAGGAAACTCAAAGGTATGGCGTGACATGCAAGAATGAACCTCATTGGTTTTCGCTTGTCAAAGCATGCTTGAGTTATCGTTTAACAAAATTGAATGCTGTAAAATTGTTTGCTGATCAATGTTTATACGTGAATAAATTAAGATTTGGATTAAACCGCTCGATTCATATGGATTTAGATTACGGTCATTTTGAAGCGGCAGAGTTTTGGGTCAATAGACTTTCATTGGTGTAACAGAAATCTATGAAAAAATGTTTATTCGTGTTCCAAAGATGAACAAAAGTTATATGGGTTTGGAACAACAGGAAGGTGAGTAAATGATGTCAGAATTTTCAATTGTGGGTGAACTAACCCTTTAACACAGCATATGAGTGGAGCGGTAATGTTTCCTCTGAAGCCGAGAGGAATCCAGTCAAATTATGTCACATTTATTTATAGCCTACTATAAAATATTGTTTTATAGCCACAAATATCATAACTGTTATCGATAGGCCTACTGTAAAAGAAATTCATTAAAAACAGTAAGATGTATAGTAGAGAGAACGTTTATGTCGGAGGCCGTTTAACCGATAAGCATGAGCGGTACATGAGTGGACCATTCGATTGGGCCGTGAGTGATTGAGCGAAGCGCACTGGCGTAGAACGGAGCGTCAAACCACTCCACTTTGCTCACATACTGTGTCCTTTAATGACCTTTGCTTTTGAATAATGAAAACTAATGACCTATAATCTTAAAATCACTGTAACCTGTTTAGATTAATATGAGTGGCTCATAAAAATCCAGGAAAGCATTCAGAAAGAAACTATGTCATCAAATCATCTGTACCTGACTGCCACCATGCTCTGTGTCGATGTAGCGTGGCATGGGGAAGCGAGTGTGTAGAAGCTCTTGGGCATCATCCACGGGAGCCTGCAACAGGTGGCGGAAGTTCTCATACTCGGGCATGTCCTGGTACCCTGCTTTACGCCACTGAGACACCGTCTACATGGAGGGAAAACATATCTGTCAGAAGTCATACTACAACATGATAAATTTGCTAGTAAATCTATTTTTTGAGCTCTGAGTCTATGGGAACATCTAACTATTTGTTTTTTAATTTCACTTCATTAGCATGTACTTCAGCGAGACACCTACAAGTGTTTAATCGGAAAATGTCTGTCGCTGAAACGCAGCCAAGTTTAAAATTGTTTCAGAGCAAAACTGGCTCTGATTTCATGTGTGCAGATTTTTGAACAGTTCAGACTGAGACCAAGAAAACAGACTGCATTCTTAATTTTTGAAAACATGAAAAAGACTTGGCGTTAAACCAACGTCTACCCAGTCACAGGGGAAAAAACCACAGTGCAGTTGGAAGGCAGTATGTGTGCTGTGATTAAGGTAACACCTTATTTCGATAGTCCACTTTAGACATTCTTCTAACTATAAGTAACTTTGCTACTGCACGTCAACTACCAGTCTCCTTAACATCTGCTAAAACTTTATTTTGACAGACATTCTACTGATAAGTAACTTTGCAAGTAAATGTCATTCTACTAATCCTAACAGTCCATAAACTGTCCATAAATACTCTAATTAAAGTTAGTTGACATGTAGTTGCAAAGTTATTTATAATTAGTAAAATGTCTAAAGTGGAATATCGAAATAAATGTAACCGTTTTTACACCTTACCTCTCCGTGGTAAATCAGAATCTGGAAGAAGGTGTCCATGAGGAGGATGCGGTCAGGCAAGATACTGCTGCTGTCCAGCAACACGGGCTACAACAACAGGAAACAAAGCCCATTATTGGACTGTCACTGTCAATTAGATGCTTTGATAAACATCTTTCCTGAAACTTCCCCCCTTCTGTTCCCAGTGTCAGGGGAAAAACAGTAAGTGACAAAGCCCTCCATTAAAAGCAGATTAGAATACACACACGTCAGTTTGAGTTGCTCATTGTATCATCACCCTGATGATGTTTAACTCACTCAGTCCAACTAAAGAACAAGTACTACAGACCATCAGATCATTGTGTTTAGTTTATACAACAGATTTATACAACATTTGCCTGCTTGCTTTCTCCCTCTCCCTCTACAAGTATGTTAAAATGCGTGCAGCCTTCAGGCTCCTGGGTACAAATGGTACCATGCCTTTGCAAAAAGATTTAAAAGACAACAATAATTTGAGCTTAAACAAAAATAAGAACAAAAGATCTCAGCGCACTAATTAAACAGAACACATTTTAATCTTTTGAGTCAGGGGACATCAAGTGCACAGTCACCATGACACTGCACTTCAGAATCAACGTGAGTCACGACACGTGAATTACTCATTAAGCTTATTGAATTAATACTGATATTTAAAGAACACCTTTACAAAATTATTAAGCGAGTTTCACTTTCTATACACTACTGTTTAAAAGTTTTGAGTCTGAAAAGAAATCAATATTTGCAAGACATTTATTTGTGCAATAAATTGAAGATTTATCATGTTACAAAAGATTTCTATTTCAAATAAATGCTGTTCTCTTGAACCTTGAAGCAGTTTCCACAAAACTATTACGTAGCACAATTGTTTTCCATGTTGATAATAAGAAGAAACGTTTCTGAGCAGCATATCATCATATTAGATTTATTTCTGAAGGAACATGTGACTCTGAAGACTGGAGTAATGATGCTGAAATCACAGGGATGAATTACATTTTAAAATATATTTAAAAAAATCAATTTTAAATTGTAATATATATAATAAGTGAAATAGTATTTCACAGTTTTAGTTTAAACTGTAGTTTTAATCAAATAAATGAACCCTTGGTGAGGAGAAGAGACGTCGTTCAAAAACATTAAAAGGTTAGTTCACCCAAAAAATGAAACGTCTGTCTTTAATTGCTCACCCTCATGTCGTTCCACACTAAGATTTCATCAAAAATATCTTAATTTGTGTTAGTATCTACCATCTATGAAGTCCCTCATTTGTCACTGGAAAATCATGCAAAATGTTCAATGGGAGAAATCCTGCATGTTTACCTCTGGTGGCCCATTGAAAGAGTATGCATAGAGGATGGGCTGTATCATTATCAGAGACTGGGTCAGGTCCTGCCTCATAAACTGGTGTCTGTAATAGGTGCTTTCATCAGGACTGTTGTTGAACACTTGCAGAAATGAAGACCGCCTCAAATGGAACATAAACTGCCAAAGACAATGTCAAGATCTCATTTTCTTGTTGCTGTTAAGTGAGATTTAGTGCTGTAATAGAGTGCTAGACAGGGCACAAGTACCTGAGGATACAACGAAAACGTCTCGGAGAAACGGAATGAGTTGGGATCATCTTTATGATAATCTCCAAATTTCTGGCACTGTAAATTAAAGATAATAATTAGAGAAATTATTGTGCATCCATAATACTAAATGACTGATTATGCAAATTAAAAAGTTGCTAGTCCCAGCGGGACTCACCAAGCGGATGAGTTGTCGGTCCAGCCAGCGCAGAACGTCCGGGCCCTCCTCCGTCTCTGCCCTGTAGACAGCCAAGCGGGCCATGAGGATGGCGGCGGCCTCCTGGTCAAAAGATGCAGCGATGCTCTGGATCTGAGTCTGAGCATCAGCCCAGCTGAAGAGGAGGATAAGGAGAACACGTTATAACACAGTAACCTTCTAACACAAGCTTGTGCATCATCAGTATGACTCACATTGATTCATTCACAACGTCTGAATATATTCAAAAAGCGTCAGAATAGTCTTTTAGGCATTTTTAGTACGTTTGAAAGCTACAAACAGAGCATTAGTCTTTGTCGAACACTGAATGTACTCTTTCAAGGCGCATCGATTCTGTTTAACAAATGCAACTTTCTAAAAGTGGAATCTTTTGATTTCTTTTTCATATTGTCATGGAAACTGGATGTGGTTGTTGAGGATAACACATGAATGATGTGCAGACATGTTGTCTAACCTGGAAGGCATTTATGAAAGGACGTGGCCCAATCTAAGGACAATCTACAAATGATTTGTTGTGCCTAAGACCTTTTTTTCTTTCTTTAGTTCCTGGTGTTGTATGTACCATTACTCAAATAGGTTGAGAACACAGTGGACACTATCGCTTCTTGTGTTCCACAAAAGAAAATCAGGGACATTTATGATTGAAAGCCAATCAATCAATGCTGAAAACAGTAGTGCTGCTTAAACTTAATGTGGAAACTGATTTTTCTTCCATCTTTGATGAATAGAACAGCATTTATTTGAAATATAAATACTCTTTGTGGATTAATAATATTAATATTAATGTTAACCTTTGAAACGGTAGTGTATGTAGCAGTCATTTATGGTTAATATACAAACGACTTACTTTCTTGCAATTGTGGTCACTCTGATGCGCCTCTGTCCACTAGAATGCTGATACTGTGTTACATACTGTATGGCTCCACGTCCACCCTGTGGGATAGGAGCATTGTGCTGAAGAAAAAAAGAAAAGAAAAAGAATGAATACTGCCTAATATTATGTTCAACAATTTTTAAGAAGAACCCATCAAATGGTATGGCAAAAATAAAGGATCGCTTTTAAACAGGTTTCCCAAACCTTTCCACCACCTTGGCACCAATCTACCTATTGGTTTGGACACACTTGTTATAGGAAGTCTCACCCTAAGTCACATTAGTTGAGCAAGAATTTTACATGTTGGATATTTGATGAAATTTACAGTAAAAGAGAGATAATTTGTAATTATTTTCGTCAACAATATTTTTTCACAGATGAAAACCAGATGATAACTAAAATGTTTTGAATGACAAATCTATTAACATTTTCTTCTACGAATACAATTTTTTGAATTGCAATGTGCTGATGTATAAAGCGGGACATAAGTTTGCATTCACTTGCGGCATGTCTCATAAAACGTTCAAAACTGTAAACGTCTGGGACATCCATTCGGTACAGTTTTCTGTGCACACACACCTGAAACCCGCAGCTACGTACACAGAAAGCTACTCACAACATTATGTCAAAATGTCCGTTTTGGAGAGTATTCACATAAGCAGTCATTTATGTCTTCAGAAAAAGTAAAGAGTTGTGAGAATATCGGGTATGCATCAGTGTATTAGATCCCAGCATTCAGCCTTAAAGTGACAGCAGTAAACCTGCTGCCTTCTATGCCCTTAATATTAAACAACACTAGCAAAAGAGCAAAGCATTCAATACTTATCAAAGGCTTTAATTAGAATTGATTATATTTAATTTATACAAATAAATATGTCTGCTTGAAAGCATAAAGAATAAAGTATGCTGCCAAATTAACACTGCAGTAAAAGAAATGTCATTTACTTCAAAACTTTCAGCAGCCATTACTCCAGCCTTCGGTGTCACATGATCATTCAGAAGTCATTCTAATATACTGATTGGTGCTCAATTGTTAATAATGGTTCCTATTATTATCAATGTTAAAAATGTTTTCTCTTGCTTAATATTTTTGTGGAAATCGTGATACTTCCCCTCCCCCCCCAAGGTTTCTTTTTTTAAATTTACTCACCCCAAACTTTTGAATTGTTTTGTATTAGTTTTCACAAAAATATTACGCAGCACTGATAATAATAATAATAAGAAACATTTTTGAGCATCAAATCAGCTTATTAAAATGAGTTCAGGTGATTAAAAGGATCACGTGACTGGAGTAAATAGTTCTGAAAATTCAGCTTTGCTATCAAATAAATTATATTTTAAAATATATTCAAATAGAAAATTATGGTTTCAAATTGTACACATTTCACAATATTACTGTTTTAGCTGTATTTTTGTGGGAGTGAGACTTTTTAAAACAATTAAAAAAAAAAAAAAAAAAAAACATTAAAAACATTTGACCAGTAGTGTAGTAGTCTCTCCACAAGCACAACTGAAAAAAAACTCACTATAACAACTTTCCCTAAAATATAAATATCCCAATAAATGTTCTAGTATATATCTCAATCACAGCTCATAAGTGCTCAACATGTCTATAAACTGACTGCAATACTGAAGTAATTATTAAGATTTAATATATCTATTTGACTAAACAATTACATCTGGGTAAGGTACAGCAAAGATAGCTTGTGCAATACCACCAAAAAAAAAAAACCTGTAATCCAAAAACTGTATGAAACGACACATGTAACAGTCTATAACTGATACAACTGGAAAGGCGGCTTAAGCTCTGGGTAAAGGCACTGAAGCCTTAATTAAAGATTAGGGCTTAAACTGAATTAGGGTCATGCTTCTCGCCAATTATATTAAAAAAACACTCTGGTATGAAACGGCTCATAAAGTCGGCAACAGAGGATATTGAATCTCAAGCGTCGTGTTTGCCGAGCAGTGCAGCTCCAGCCTCCCGCCTCCCCATGCGCCCTGTGTCCACAGAAACGTGCTCTTTAAATGTTAGATGCTTTATTTACCTCACTACATGTGATTGTAGCTGTTCACATAGTTTTGCCTCTCAAGGCAACATGTTTGCCATTTTCAACCTGGCTGAGGCAGGAGCTGATAGTAAAGATGGAGGGGGGCTTGACTACACTCCCCAAAGAGATCAGTGCTTGGTGAAGTGCGCTAGATCGTTTACTCCTAAAGATCAGCATGTGGTACACTCCTCCCATACAGCAACACCTTCCCTGGTGGTTTGGCACTGATAACGTGATCTCTTCTTTCCACAGCTTTCATTGTGATCTCTGTCGTTGAATGAGTGTTTATATTTTGACTTTTTGATACCCATGTAAACATGCAGTGGACTTCGGTGGTTTATGCAGTGTTGATGATTGGTTCCAGTACCTGTTCCATTTTGGGGAACTTGGTACTACTGTTGGTGGTGTTACTCAACCAGAACTTGCAAACGGACACCTGGATTCTCACACTGAGCTTCTGCCTATGTGATCTGGCATTGGGCATCTCCACCATTCCTTTTGGTATCCATAACAGTCTTTTCCAAGTGAAGAGCTACCCCAGCAAGAGTGCCACCTGCAAGGGCAGCGCCTTTCTGTTTTTGTTGCTCCAGCTCGCCTCCATCCATTCCCTCACATGGGCCACTGTTGACAAGTTCACAGAGATCTGCTTCGCCCTCAGCTACCCGGTGATCTTTACATCGCACAGGGCCAAAATTATCCTTGTGATGGTTTGGGTCTACAGCATCCTCAACGCAGCTCTGCCACTCTTTGGTTTTGGTAGTTACGTCTACAGCGAGACAAAGTTCCTGTGCGTTCCCAGCTTCAAACCATCCTGCGTCGCCTTCAACATGCTCTTCATGGTGTTGGGAATAATCATTCCTATTGTATTGATGTGCTCCATGTATGGATATATAGTGTATATAGCCAGGAACCAGGTGCGACGAGGGACGTTTGTTTGCAACGAAGACCATTGTTTCTACGTGCCAGCCTATAATTACTTCAAAAGCTCCATAGTAATGGTGACAACCATCGGTAAGCATAATTAAAAAAGGGGACATAAAGCAGTTTTATTGTATTTGATTTTGCCACAATGTTTTGAATGCTTATTAAGTGCTTATCTTTCTGACGTTGTTCTGTTAAGTAAGCTTATTTTACCTTGGCATATAGAGATTTGTTTCCTGCTTAATACAAACACAGAACAAATGTCAGCATCCACGTACACAATGATTCAAAAGTTTGGGGTTAGTAATATTTTTGAAAATTTTTATGCTCACCACGGCTAAATTTCTTTGATCAAATATACAGTAAAAATTTAACACTGTGATTGATTTTATATAATATATATATATATATATATATATATATATATATATATATATATATATATATATATATATACACATATATATATAAAATGGCTGTGGAAAATTCACTTTTGCCATTACAGCAGTCTTTAATGTCACCTGATTCATCAGAAATCATTTTAACATGTTATTTGCTGCTCAAGAAACATGTCTTAAGTATCAAATAAAATTCTTTTCACAATTCAAACTTTGAGCAAAAGAACAGCATTTATTTGAAATGTAAATATTTTGTAACATTAAAAATGTCTTTACTGTCACGTTTGATCAACTTAGTGTCCTTGCAGAATGAAAGTGTTAACAAATCTTACAGATCCCAAACTTTTGAACAGCAGTGTAAAGTAATGTTAGAGCTAAAGTGATTGGATTGTAGAGCCACGATAATTTGATGTGATGAGAAATGTTTGAATTCATAATGAGATGAATATGAGACATTATTGAGGTGTCTTCTGGAATTATAGAAGAGACATGTGAAATTACTCGAGGCTTTTTCTCAGAAGAAAACAGTCTTCTTTGTTCTCTCCATTTAATCTTATGCTGCCTAAGAAATACAAGAGATTAATATCTCCTTAAGAGACCTTATTTGTGACTTGTCTTTGTAGAGTATTGCTCTCAGTTAGTGCCAATGACCCCAAAGAAAATCCACAATGATTCAAAAGTTTAGACACACTTCAAGCTACAACTTCTCATGACCTTAAAACATTTCAATATAAAGGCATTTGTTTAGATGCTTTAAATTAGTCAGGCAGACAAACAAAAATAGCATATGTATGAACGTCTATTCAAAACTAAAACTTTAATTTGTTTAATGGAAGATTTGGACTGGAGAGAA